>JAUIMM010002364.1:0-336532 GCA_031769625.1 Taudactylus pleione
AGTGGTATATAGTATAGAATGTGGTATAAAGCTGTACAATGGTACATAGTATAGAATGTGGTGTATAGTGGTACATAGTATAGAATATGGTGTATAGTGGTACATAGTAAAGAATATGGAAAAGAGGTACATAGTATAGAATATGGTGCATAGAGGAACATAGTATAGAATGTGGTGTAGAAATGTATAGTGGTACATAGTATAGAATATGGTGTATTGTGGTACATTGTATAGAATGTGGTGTAGAGCTGTATAGTGGTACATAGTATAGAATGTGGTGTATAGAGGAACATAGTATAGAATGTGGTGTAGAGCTGTATAGTGGTACATATTATAGAATGTGGTGTATAGTGGTATATAGTATAGAATGTGGTATAAAGCTGTACAATGGTACATAGTACAGAATGTGGTGTATAGTGGTACATAGTATAGAATATCGTGTATAGTGGTACATAGTATAGAATATGGTGTATAGTGGTACATAGTATAGAATATGGTGTAGTGCTGTATAGTGGTACATAGTATAGAATATGGTGTAGAGCTGTATTGTGCTACACAGCATAGAATATGGTGTATAGTGGTACATAGTATAGAAAATGGTGTATAGAGGTACATAGTATAGAATATGGTGTGTATAGTGGTTAATATTATAGAATACGGTGTATAGTGGTACATAGTATAGAAAATGGTGTATTGTGATACATAGTATAGAATATGGTGTACAGTGGTACATAGTATAGAATATGGTGTATAGAGATACAAAGTATAGAATATGGTGTATAGTAGAACATAGTATAGAATGTGGTGTATAGTGGTACATAGTATAGAATTTGGTGTAGAGCTATATATTGGTACATAGTATAGAATATGGTGTATAGAGGAACATAGTTTAGAATGTGGTGTAGAGATGTATAGTGGTACATAGTATAGAATATGGTGTATTGTGGTACATTGTATAGAATATGGTGTATAGTGGTACATAGTATAGAATATGGTGTATAGAGGTACATAGTATAGAATATGGTGTATAGTGGTAAATAGTATAGAATATGGTGTAGAGCTTTATAGTGGTTCATAGTATAGAATATGGTGTATAATGGTATATACATAGTACAGAATATGGGGTAGAGCTGTATAGTTGTATATCATATAGAATATGGTGTATAGTTGTACATTGTATAGAATATGGTTAATAGTGGTATATAGTATAGAATATGGTGTATAGAGGTAAATAGTATAGAATATGGTGTATAGTGGTACATAGTATAGAATGTGGTGAAGAGCTGTATAATGGTACATAGTATAGGATGTGGTGTATAGTGGTATATAGTATAGAATATGGTGTATAGAGGTACATAGTAGAGAATATGGTGTATAGTAGTACATAGTCTAGAATGTGGTGTATAGTGGTATATAGTATAGAATGTGGTGTAGAGCTGTATAGTGGTACATCGTATAGAATACGGTGTATAGTGGTACATAGTATAGAATATGGTGTATACAGGTACATAGTATAGAATATGGGGTATAGTGGTACTTAGTATAGAATGCAGTGTATAGTGGTACATAGTGGTACATAGTTTAGAATGTGGTGTAGTGGTACATAGTATAGAATGTGGTGTATAGTGGTACATAGTATGTAATATGGTGTATAGAGGTACATAGTATACAATATGGTGTATAGTAGTACATTGTCTAGAATGTGGTACATAGTATAGAATGTGGTGTAGAGCTGAATAGTGGTACATAGTATAGAATATGGTGTATAGTGGTACATAGTATAGAATATGGTGTAGAGCTGTATAATGGTACATAGTATAGAATGTGGTGTATAGTGCTACATACTATAGAATATGGTGTATAGAGGTATTTAGTATAGAATGTGGTCTATAGTAGTATGTAGTATAGAATGTGTTGTAGAGCTTTATAGTGGTACATAGCATAGAATATAGTGTAGAGGTTTATAGTGGTACATAGTAAAGAATATGGTGTAGAGCTGTATAGTGGTTCATAGTATAGAATAATGTGTATATTGGTATATACATAGTACAGGATATGGGGTAGAGCTGTATAGTTGTATATCATATAGAATATGGTGTATAGTTGTACATAGTATAGGATGTGGTGTATAGTGGTATATAGTATAGAATATGGTGTATAGAGGTACATAGTATACAATATGGTGTATAGTAGTACATTGTCTAGAATGTGGTATATAGTATAGAATGTGGTGTAGAGCTGTATAGTGGTACATCGTATAGAATATGTTGTATAGTGGTACATAGTATAGAATATGGTGTATAAAGGTACATAGTATAGAATATGGGGTATAGTGGTACATAGTATAGAATGCAGTGTATAGTGGTACATAGTGGTACATAGTGGTACATAGTTTAGAATGTGGTGTAGTGGTACATAGTATAGAATGTGGTGTATAGTGGTGTATGGTGTAGAGCTGTATAGTGGTACATATTATAGAATGTGGTGTATAGTAGTACATAGTATAGAATACGGTGTAGAGCTGTATAGTAGTACATAGTATAGAATATGGTGTGTAGAGGTACATAGTATAGAAGGTGTTGTAGAGCTGTATAGTGGTACATAGTATAGAATATGGTGTATAGTGGTACATAGTATAGAATATGGTGTATAGAGGAACATAGTATAGAATGTGGTGTAGAGATGTACATAGTATAGAATATGGTGTTTAGTGGTACATAGTTTAGAATATGGTGTATAGTGGTATATAGTATAGAATATGGTGTTTAGAGGTACATAGTATAGAATATGGTGTATAGATGTACATAGTATAGAATATGGTGTTTAGTGGTACATAGTCTAGAATATGGTGTAGAGCTGTATAGTGGTACATAGTATACAATAGGGTGTATAGTGGTATATAGTATAAAATATGGTGTATAGCTGTACAGTGGTGCACAGTATAGAGTATTGTGTACAGTGATACATAGCATAGAATATGGTGTAGAGATGTATAGTGGTACATAGTATAGAATGTGGTGTAGAGCTGTATAGTGGTACATAGTATAGAATATGGTGTGTAGAGGGACATAGTATAGAATGTGTTGTAGAGCTGTTTAGTGGTACATAGTATAGAATATGGTGTATAGTTGTACATAGTATAGAATATGGTTTATAGAGAAACATAGTATAGAATGTGGTGTAGAGATGTATAGTGGTACATAGTATAGAATATGGTGTATTGTGGTATATTGTATAGAATATGGTGTATAGTGGTACATAGTATAGAATATGGTGTATAGTGGTACACAGTATAGAATATGGTGTATAGAGGTACATAGTATAGAATATGGTGTATAGTGGTACATAGTATAGAATATGGTGTATAGTGCTACATAGTACAGAATGTGGTGTGTAGTGGTACATAGTATAAATTATAGTGTATAGAGGTACATAGTATAGAATATGGGGTAAAGTGGTACATAGTCTATAATGTGGTGTATAGTGGTACATAGTATAGAATGTGGTGTAAAGCTGTATAGTGGTACATAGTATAGAATATGGTGTATAGTGGTGCATAGTATAGAATGTGGAGTAGAGCTGTATAATGGTACATAGTATAGAATGTGGTGTATAGTGGTACATAGTATAGAACGTGATTTAGAGCTGTATAATGGTACATAGTATAGAATATGGTGTATAGTGGTACTTAGTCTAGAATGTGGTGTATAGTGGTACATAGTATAGAATATAGTGTACAGTGGTACATAGTATAGAATGTGGTGTAGAGCTGTATAGTGGTACATAGTATATATTGTGGTGTAGAGCTGTATATTGGTACATAGTATTGAATGTTGTGTATAGTGTTAAATTTTATAGAATATGGTGTATAGCGGTACATAGTATAGAATGTGGTGTATAGTAGTATATAGTATAGAATATGGTGTAGAGCTGTATAGTGGTACATAGTATAGAATGTGGTATACAGCTGTATAGTGGTACATAGTATAGAATATGGTGTAGAGGTGAATAGTGGTACATAGTATAGAATATGGTGTCTAGTGGTATATAGTATAGAATATGGTGTAGGGCTATATAGTGGTTCATAGTATAGAAAATGGTGTATAGTAGTACATAGTATAGAATATGGGGTGAGCTATATAGTTGTTTATAGTATAGAATATGGTTTATAGTGGTACATAGTTTAGAATATGGTGCATAGTGGTATATAGTATAGAATATGGTGTATAGATGTACATAGTATAGAATATGGTATATAGTGGTACATAGTCTAGAATATGGTGTAGAGCTGTATAGTATTACATAGAATAGAATATGGTGTAGAGCTGTATAGTGGTACATAGTAAACAATAGCGTGTATAGTGGTATATAGTATATAATATGGTGTATAGCTGTACAGTGGTGTATAGTATAGAGTATTGTGTATAGTGATACATAGCATAGAATACGGTGTAGAGATTTTAAGTGGTACGTAGTATAGAATATGGTGTATAGTGCTACATAGTATAGAATATGGTGTATAGTGGCATATAGTACAGAATGTGGTGTAGAGCTGTATAGTGGTACATAGTATAGAATATGGTGTATAGTGGTACATAGTATAGAATATGGTGTATAGTGGTACATAGTATAGAATGTGGTGTAAGTGGTACATAGTATAGAATATGGTGTATAGTGGTATATAATTTAGAATATGATGTAGAGCTGTATTGTGGTACATAGTATAGAATATGGTGTATAGTGGTACATAGTATAGAATATGGTGTATAGCACATAGTATAGAATAAGGTGTATAGTGGTACATGGTATAGAATATGGGGTAGAGCTGTATAGTGGTATATAGTATAGAATTTGGTGTACAGTGGTACATAGTATAGAATATGGTGTATACTTGGTACATAGTATATGGTGTATTGTGGTACATTGTATAGAATGTGGTGTAGAGCTGTATAGTGGTTCATAGTATAGAATATGGTGTATAGTGGTACATAGTATAGAATGTGATGAAGAGCTGTATAGTGGTACATAGTATAGAATATGTTGTATAGTGGTACATAGTATAGAATGTGGTGTAGAGCTGTATAATGGTATTTAGTATAAAATGTGGTATAGAGCTGTATAGTGGTATATTGTATTGAATGTGGTGTATAGTGATACCTTACATAGAATAAGGTGTACAGTGGTATATAGTATAGAATGTTGTTTATAGTGGTACATAGTATAGAATCTGATGTATAGTATTATATAGTATAGAACATGGTGTAGAGCTCAATATTGGTATATAGTATAAAATATGGTGTAGAGCTGTATAGTGGTACATGGAATAGTATGTGGTGTATAGTAGTATATAGTATAGAATGTTGTACAGAGCTGTATAGTGGTACATGGCAAAGAATATGGGGTAGAGCTGTTAAGTGGTATATAGTATAGAATATGGTGTAAAGTGGTACATTGTCTAGAATATGTTGTATAGAGGTACATAGTATAGAATATGGTGTATAGAGGTACAAAGTTTAGAATATGGTGTACAGTGGTACATAATATAGAATGTGATGTAGAGCTGTATAGTGGTACATAGTATAGAATATGATATATAGTGGTACATAGTATAGAATGTGGTGTAGAGCTGTATAATGGTACATAATATTGAATTTGGTGTAGTGTTGTATAGTGGTACATAGTATAGATTGTGGTGTATAGTGGTATATAGTGGTACATAGTATAGAATGTGGTGTAGTGGTACATAGTATAGAATGTGGTGTATAGTAGTACATAGTATAGAATACGGTGTAGAGCTGTATATTAGTACATAGTATAGAATATGGTGTAGTGTTGTATAGTGGTACATAGTATAGAATATGGTGTAGAGCTGTATAGTGGTACATAGCATAGAAAATGGTTTATAGTGGGAAAAATTATAGAATGTTGTGTATAGTGGTACATAGTATAGAATATAGTGTAGAGTTGTATAGTGGTACAAAGTATAGAATATGGTGTTGAGCTGTATAGTGGTACATAGTATAGAATATGGTGTATAGTTTGTGGTACATAGCATAAAATATGGTGTAGAGCAGTATAGTGGTACATAGTATAGAATATGGTGCATAGTGATACATAGTATAGAATATGGTGTAAAGTGATACATAGTATAGAATATGGTGTATAGTGGTACATGGTATAGATTACGGGGTAGAGCTGTATAGTGGTATATAGTATAGAATATGGTGTATAGTGGTACATAGTATAGAATATGGTGTATAGAGGTACAGAGTATAGAATATGGTGTATAGTGGTACATAGTATAGAATATGGTGTATAGTGGTACATAGAATATGGTGTATTGTGGTACATTGTATAGAATGTGGTTTAAAGCTGTATAGTGGTACATAGTATAGAATGTGGTGTATAGTGGTACATAATATAGAATGTGATGAAGAGCTGTATAGTGGTACATAGTATAGAACATGTTGTATAATGGTACATAGTATAGAATGTGGTGTAGAGCTGTATAATGGTACATAGTATAGAATGTGGTATAGAGCTGTATAGTGGTATATAGTATAGAATGTGGTACAGAGCTGTACAGTGGTACATGGCATAGAATATGGGGTAAAACTGTTAAGTGGTACATAGTACAGAATATGGTGTAAAGTGGTACATAGTCTAGAATATGTTGTATAGTGGTATATAGTATAGAATATGGTGTATAGTGGTACATAGTATAGAATATGGTGTATAGTGGTACATTGTATAGAATGTTGTTTATAGTGGTACATAGTAGAATATGGTGTATAGTGGTATATAGTATAGAACATGGTGTAGAGCTGAATGTTGGTACATAGTATAAAATATGGTGTAGAGCTGTATAGTGGTACATAGTATAGAATGTGGTGTATAGTGTTACATAGTATAGAATATGGTTTATAGTGGTACATGGTATAGAATGTGGTGTAGAGTAGTATATAGTATAGAATTTGGTGTATAGCTGTACAGTGGTACATAGTATAGAATGTGGTGCAGAGCTGTATAGTGGTACATGGCATAGAATATGGGGTAGAGCTGTATAGTGGTATATGGAATAGAATATGATGTAAAGTGGTACATAGTCTAGAATATGTTGTATAGAGGTACATAGTATTGAATATTGTGTATAGAGGTACATAGTATAGAATGTGATGTAGAGCTGTATAGTGGTACATAGTATAGAATATGATGTATAGTGGTACATAGTATATAATGTGGTGTAGAGCTGTATAATGGTACATAGTGTAGAATTTGGTATAGAGCTGTATAGTGGTACATAGTATAGAATATGGTATATAGAGGTAGATAGTATAGAATTTGGTGTAGAGCTGTATAGTGGTGCATAGTATAGAGTATTGTGTAGAGTGATACATAGCATAGAATATGGTGTAGAGCTATATAGTGGTGCAGAGCCTAGAATATGGTGTATAGTGCTACATATTACAGAATATGGTGTATAGTGGTATATAGTATAGAATTTGGTGTAGAGCTGTATAGTGGTACATAGTATAGAATATGGTGTATAGTGGTACATAGTATAGAATATGGTGTATATAGGTACATAGTATAGAATATGGTGTATAGTGGTATATAGTATAGAATATGGTGTATTGTGGTAAATTGTATAGAATATGGTGTATAGAGGTACATAGTACAGAATATGGTGTATAGAGGTACATAGCATAGAATGTGGTGTATAGTGGTACATTGTATAGAATTTGGTGTAGAGCTGTATAGTGGTACATAGTATAGAATGTGGTACAGAGCTGTATAGTGGTACATGGCATAGAATAAGGGGTAGAGCTGTTAAGTGGTATATAGTGTAGAATATGGTGTAAAGTGGTACATAGTCTAGAATATGTTGTATAGTGGTATATAGTATAGAATATGGTGTATAGTGGTACATAGTATAGAATGTTGTTTATAGTGGTACATAGTATAGAATATGGTGTATAGTGGTATATTGTATAGAATATGGTGTATAGAGGTACATAGTATAGAATATGGTGTATAGTGCTACATAGTATATAATGTGTTGTATATTGGTACATAGTATAAAATATGGTGTTTAGCGGTATATAGTATAGAATATGGTATATAGTGGTACATAGTCTAGAATGTGGTGTATAGTGGTACATAGTATAGAATGTGGTGTAAAGCTGTATAGTGGTACATAGTATAGAATATGGTGTATAGTGGTGCATAGTATAGAATGTGGTGTAGAGCTGTATAATTTGGTGTAGAGCTGTATAATGGTACATAGTATAGAATGTGGTGTATAGTGGTACATAGCATAGAATGTGATTTAGAGCTGTATAATGGTACATAGTATAGAATATGGTGTATAGTGGTACTTAGTCTAGAATGTGGTGTATAGTGGTACATAGTATAGAATATCGTGTACAGTGGCACATAGTATAGAATGTGGTGTAGAGCTGTATAGTGGTACATAGTATATATTGTGGTGTAGAGCTGTATAGTGGTACATAGTATAGAATATGGTGTATAGTGGTACATAGTATAGAATATGGTGTATATAGGTACATAGTATAGAATATGGTGTATAGTGGTATATAGTATAGAATATGGTGTATTGTGGTAAATTGTATAGAATATGGTGTATAGAGGTACATAGTACAGAATATGGTGTATAGAGGTACATAGTATAGAATGTGGTGTATAGAGGTACATTGTATAGAATTTGGTGTAGAGCTGTATAGTGGTACATAGTATAGAATGTGGTACAGAGCTGTATAGTGGTACATGGCATAGAATATGGGGTAGAGCTGTTAAGTGGTATATAGTGTAGAATATGGTGTAAAGTGGTACATTGTCTAGAATATGTTGTATAGTGGTATATAGTATAGAATATGGTGTATAGTGGTACATAGTATAGAATATAGTGTATAGTGGTACATAGTATAGAATGTTGTTTATAGTGGTACATAGTATAGAATATGGTGTATAGTGGTATATAGTATAGAATATGGTGTATAGAGGTACATAGTATAGAATATGGTGTATAGTGCTACATAGTATAGAATGTGTTGTATATTGGTACATAGTATAAAATATGGTGTTTAGCGGTATATAGTATAGAATATGGTATATAGTGGTAAATAGTATAGAATATGGTGTATTGTGGTACATAGTATAGAATATGGTGTATAGTGGTACACAGTATAGAATATGGTGTATAGAGGTACATAGTATAGAATATGGTGTATAGTGGTACATAGTATAGAATATAGTGTATAGTGCTACATAGTACAGAATGTGGTGTATAGTGGTACATAGTATAAATTATGGTGTATAGAGGTACATAGTATAGAATATGGGGTATAGTGGTACATAGTCTAGAATGTGGTGTATAGTGGTACATAGTATAGAATGTGGTGTAAAGCTGTATAGTGGTACATAGTATAGAATATGGTGTATAGTGGTGCATAGTATAGAATGTGGTGTAGAGCTGTATAATGGTACATAATATAGAATGTGGTGTATAGTGGTACATAGCATAGAATGTGATTTAGAGCTGTATAATGGTACATAGTATAGAATATGGTGTATAGTGGTACTTAGTCTAGAATGTGGTGTATAGTGGTACATAGTATAGAATATAGTGTACAGTGGTGCATAGTATAGAATGTGGTGTTGAGCAGTATAGTAGTATATAGTATAGAATATGGTGTAGAGCTGTATAGTGGTACATAGTATAGAATGTGGTGTACAGCTGTATAGTGGTACATAGTATAGAATATGGTGTAGAGGTGAATAGTGGTACATAGTATAGAATATGGTGTATAGTGGTTTATAGTATAGAATATGGTGTAGAGCTATATATTGGTTCATAGTATAGAAAATGGTGTATAGTAGTACATAGTATAGAATATGGGGTGAGCTATATAGTTGTTTATAGTATAGAATATGGTTTATAGTGGTACATAGTTTAGAATATGGTGCATAGTGGTATATAGTATAGAATATGGTGTATAGAGGTACATAGTATAGAATATGGTGTATAGATGTACATAGTATAGAATATGGTATATAGTGGTACATAGTCTAGAATATGGTGTAGAGCTGTATAGTGGTACATAGAATAGAATATGGTGTAGAGCTGTATAGTGGTACATAGTATACAATAGCGTGTATAGTGGTATATAGTATAGAATATGGTGTATAGCTGTACAGTGGTGTATAGTATAGAGTATTGTGTATAGTGATACATAGCATAGAATACGGTATAGAGATGTTAAGTGGTACGTAGTATAAAATATGGTGTATAGTGCTACATAGTATAGAATATGGTGTATAGTGGCATATAGTACAGAATGTGGTGTAGAGCTGTATAGTGGTACATAGTATAGAATATGGTGTATAGTGGTACATAGTATAGAATATGGTGTATAGTGGTACATAGTCTAGAATATGTTGTATAGAGGTACATAGTATAGAATATTGTGTATAGAGGTACATAGTATAGAATATGTTGTATAGTGGTACATAGTATAGAATGTGATGTAGAGCTGTATAGTGGTACATAGTATAGAATATGATGTATAGTGGTACATAGTATAGAATGTGGTGTAGAGCTGTATAATGGTACATAGTGTAGAATTTGGTATAGAGCTGTATAGTGGTACATAGTATAGAATATGGTATATAGAGGTACATAGTATAGAATTTGGTGTAGAGCTGTATAGTGGTGCATAGTATAGAGTATTGTGTAGAGTGATACATAGCATAGAATATGGTGTAGAGCTGTATAGTGGTGCAGAGCATAGAATATGGTGTATAGTGCTACATATTACAGAATATGGTGTATAGTGGTATATAGTATAGAATTTGGTGTAGAGCTGTATAGTGGTACATAGTATAGAATATGGTGTATAGTGGTACATAGTATAGAATATGGTGTATATAGGTACATAGTATAGAATATGGTGTATAGTGGTATATAGTATAGAATATGGTGTATTGTGGTAAATTGTATAGAATATGGTGTAGAGCTGTATAGTGGTACATAGTATAGAATGTGGTACAGAGCTGTATAGTGGTACATGGCATAGAATATGGGGTAGAGCTGTTAAGTGGTATATAGTGTAGAATATGGTGTAAAGTGGTACATAGTCTAGAATATGTTGTATAGTGGTATATAGTATAGAATATGGTGTATAGTGGTACATAGTATAGAATATAGTGTATAGTGGTATATTAGTATAGAATGTTGTTTATAGTGGTACATAGTATAGAATATGGTGTATAGTGGTATATAGTATAGAATATGGTGTATAGAGGTACATAGTATAGAATATGGTGTATAGTGCTACATAGTATAGAATGTGTTGTATATTGGTACATAGTATAAAATATGGTGTTTAGCGGTATATAGTATAGAATATGGTATATAGTGGTAAATAGTATAGAATATGGTGTATTGTGGTACATAGTATAGAATATGGTGTATAGTGGTACACAGTATAGAATATGGTGTATAGAGGTACATAGTATAGAATATGGTGTATAGTGGTACATAGTATAGAATATGGTGTATAGTGCTACATAGTACAGAATGTGGTGTGTAGTGGTACATAGTATAAATTATGGTGTATAGAGGTACATAGTATAGAATATGGGGTATAGTGGTACATAGTCTAGAATGTGGTGTATAGTGGTACATAGTATAGAATGTGGTGTAAAGCTGTATAGTGGTACATAGTATAGAATATGGTGTATAGTGGTGCATAGTATAGAATGTGGTGTAGAGCTGTATAATGGTACATAGTATAGAATATGGTGTATAGTGGTACTTAGTCTAGAATGTGGTGTATAGTGGTACATAGTATAGAATATAGTGTACAGTGGTACATAGTATAGAATGTGGTGTTGAGCTGTATAGTGGTACATAGTATATATTGTGGTGTAGAGCTGTA
The DNA here is from genome assembly GCA_031769625.1 of Taudactylus pleione. Classification (NCBI taxonomy): domain Eukaryota; kingdom Metazoa; phylum Chordata; class Amphibia; order Anura; family Myobatrachidae; genus Taudactylus; species Taudactylus pleione. The sequence goes on from JAUIMM010002364.1 coordinate 11,961, forward strand.
TAATGGTACATAGTATAGAATGTTGTGTATAGTGTTACATTTTATAGAATATGGTGTATAGCGGTACCTAGTATAGATTGTGGTGTATAGTAGTATATAGTATAGAATATGGTGTAGAGCTGTATAGTGGTACATAGTATATAATGTGGTATACAGCTGTATAGTGGTACATAGTATAGAATATGGTGTAGAGGTGAATAGTGGTACATAGTATCGAATATGGTGTATAGTGGTATATAGTATAGAATATGGTGTAGAGCTATATATTGGTTCATAGTATAGAAAATGGTGTATAGTAGTACATAGTATAGAATATGGGGTGAGCTATATAGTTGTTAATAGTATAGAATATGGTTTATAGTGGTACATAGTTTAGAATATGGTGCATAGTGGTATATAGTATAGAATATGGTGTATAGAGGTACATAGTATAGAATATGGTGTATAGATGTACATAGTATAGAATATGGTATATAGTGGTACATAGTCTAGAATATGGTGTAGAGCTGTATAGTGGTACATAGAATAGAATATGGTGTAGAGCTGTATAGTGGTACTTAGTATACAATAGCGTGTATAGTGGTATATAGTATAGAATATGGTGTATAGCTGTACAGTGGTGTATAGTATAGAGTATTGTATATAGTGATACATAGCATAGAATACGGTATAGAGATGTTAAGTGGTACGTAGTATAGAATATGGTGTATAGTGCTACATAGTATAGAATACGGTGTATAGTGGCATATAGTACAGAATGTGGTGTAGAGCTGTATAGTGGTACATAGTAAAGAATATGGTGTATAGTGGTACATAGTATAGAATATGGTGTATAGTGGTACATAGTATAGAATGTGGTGTAGAGTGGTACATAGTATAGAATATGATGTATAAGTGGTATATAATATAGAATATGATGTAGAGCTGTATTGTGGTACATAGTATAGAATATGGTGTATAGTGGTACATAGTATAAAATATGGTGCATAGCACATAGTATAGAATAAGGTGTATAGTGGTACATGGTATAGAATATGGGGTAGAGCTGTATAGTGGTATATAGTATAGAATATGGTGTATAGTGGTACATAGTATAGAATATGGTGTATAGAGGTACATAGTTTAGAATTTGGTGTACAGTGGTACATAGTATAAAATATGGTGTATACTTGGTACATAGTATATGGTGTATTGTGGTACATTGTATAGAATGTGGTGTAGAGCTGGTATAGTGGTTCATAGTATAGAATATGGTGTATAGTGGTACATAGTATAGAATGTGATGAAGAGCTGTATAGTGGTACAATAGTATAGAATATGTTGTATAGTGGTACATAGTATAGATTGTGGTGTAGAGCTGTATAATGGTATTTAGTATAAAATGTGGTATAGAGCTGTATAGTGGTATATTGTATAGAATGTGGTGTATAGTGATACCTAGTATAGAATAAGGTGTACAGTGGTATATAGTATAGAATGTTGTTTATAGTGGTACATAGTATAGAATCTGATGTATAGTATTATATAGTATAGAACATGGTGTAGAGCTGAATATTGGTATATATTATAAAATATGGTGTAGAGCTGTATAGTGGTTCATAGAATAATATGTGGTGTATAGTAGAATATAGTATAGAATGTTGTACAGAGCTGTATAGTGGTACATGGCATAGAATATTGGGTAGAGCTGTTAAGTGGTATATAGTATAGAATATGGCGTAAAGTGGTACATTGTCTAGAATATGTTGTATAGAGGTACATAGTATAGAATATGGTGTATAGAAGTACAAAGTTTAGAATATGGTGTACAGTGGTACATAGTATAGAATGTGATGTAGAGCTGTATAGTGGCACATAGTATAGAATATGATGTATAGTGGGTACATATAGTATAGAATGTGGTGTAGAGCTGTATAATGGTACATAGTATTGAATTTGGTGTAGTGTTGTATAGTGGTACATAGTATAGAATGTGGTGTATAGTGGTATATAGTGGTACATAGTATAGAATGTGGTGTAGTGGTACATAGTATAGAATGTGGTGTAAAGTAGTACATAGTATAGAATACGGTGTAGAGCTGTATATTAGTACATAGTATAGAATATGGTGTAGTGTTGTATATGTGGTACATAGTATAGAATATGGTGTAGAGCTGTATAGTGGTACATAGTATAGAAAATGGTGTCATAGTGGGAAAAAGTATAGAATGTTGTATATAGTGGTACATAGTATAGAATATAGTGTAGAGTTGTATAGTGGTACATAGTATAGAATATGGTGCTGAGCTGTATAGTGGTACATAGTATAGAAAAATGGTGTATAGTTTGTGGTACATAGCATAAAATATGGAGTAGAGCAGTATAGTGGTACATAGTATAGAATATGGTGCATAGTGGATACATAGTATAGAATATGGTGTAAAGTGATACATAGTATAGAATATGGTGTATAGTGGTACATGGTATAGATTACGGGGTAGAGCTGTATAGTGGTATATAGTATAGAATATGGTGTATAGTGGTACATAGTATAGAATATGGTGTATAGAGGTACAGAGTATAGAATATGGTGTATAGTGGTACATAGAATATGGTGTATTGTGGTACATTGTATAGAATGTGGTTTAAAGCTGTATAGTGGTACATAGTATAGAATGTGGTGTATAGTGGTACATAATATAGAATGTGATGAAGAGCTGTATAGTGGTACATAGTATAGAACATGTTGTATAATGGTACATAGTATAGAATGTGGTGTAGAGCTGTATAATGGTACATAGTATAGAATGTGGTATAGAGCTGTATAGTGGTATATAGTATAGAATGTGGTACAGAGCTGTACAGTGGTACATGGCATAGAATATGGGGTAAAGCTGTTAAGTGGTATATAGTACTGAATATGGTGTAAAGTGGTACATAGTCTAGAATATGTTGTATAGTGGTATATAGTATAGAATATGGTGTATAGTGGTACATAGAATAGAATATGGTGTATAGTGGGTATATTGTATAGAATGTTGTTTATAGTGGTACATAGTATAGAATATGGTGTATAGTGGTATATAGTATAGAACATGGTGTAGAGCTGAATATTGGTACATAGTATAAAAATATGGTGTAGAGATGTATAGTGGTCCATAGTATAGAATGTGGTGTATAGTTTTAACATAGTATAGAATATGGTTTATAGTGGTACATGGTATAGAATGTGGTGTATAGTAGTATATAGTATAGAATATGGTGTATAGCTGTACAGTGGTACATAGTATAGAATGTGGTGCAGAGCTGTATAGTGGTACATGGCATAGAATATGGGGTAGAGCTGTATAGTGGTATATAGAATAGAATATGATGTAAAGTGGTACATAGTCTAGAATATGTTGTATAGAGGTACATAGTATAGAATATTGTGTATAGAGGTACATAGTATAGAATATGTTGTATAGTGGTACATAGTATAGAATGTGATGTAGAGCTGTATAGTGGTACATAGTATAGAATATGATGTATAGTTGTACATAGTATAGAATGTGGTGTAGAGCTGTATAATGGTACATAGTGTAGAATTTGGTATAGAGCTGTATAGTGGTAAATAGTATAGAATATGGTATATAGAGGTACATAGTATAGAATTTGGTGTAGAGCTGTATAGTGGTGCATAGTATAGAGTATTGTGTAGAGTGATACATAGCATAGAATATGGTGTAGAGCTGTATAGTGGTGCAGAGCATAGAATATGGTGTATATTGCTACATATTACAGAATATGGTGTATAGTGGTATATAGTATAGAATTTGGTGTAAAGCTGTATAGTGGTACATAGTATAGAATATGGTGTATAGTGGTACATAGTATAGAATATGGTGTATATAGGTACATAGTATAGAATATGGTGTATAGTGGTATATAGTATAGAATATGGTGTATTGTGGTAAATTGTATAGAATATGGTGTATAGAGGTACATAGTACAGAATATGGTGTATAGAGGTACATAGTATAGAATGTGGTGTATAGTGGTACATTGTATAGAATTTGGTGTAGAGCTGTATAGTGGTACATAGTATAGAATGTGGTAGAGAGCTGTATAGTGGTACATGGCATAGAATATGGGGTAGAGCTGTTAAGTGGTATATAGTGTAGAATATGGTGTAAAGTGGTACATAGTCTAGAATATGTTGTATAGTGGTATATAGTATAGAATATGGTGTATAGTGGTACATAGTATAGAATATGGTGTATAGTGGTACATAGTATAGAATGTTGTTTATAGTAGAACATAGTATAGAATATGGTGTATAGTGGTATATAGTATAGAACATGGTGTAGAGCTGAATATTGGTATATAGTATAAAATATGGTGTAGAGCTGTATAGTGGTACATAGTATAGAATGTGGTGTATAGTGTTACATAGTATAGAATATGGTTTATAGTGGTACATAGTATAGAATGTGGTGTATAGTAGTATATAGTATAGAATATTGTGTAGAGCTGTACAGTGGTACATAGTATAGAATGTGGTGCAGAGCTGTATAGTGGTACATGGCATAGAATATGGGGTAGAGCTGTATAGTGGTATATAGTATAGAATATGGTGTAAAGTGGTACATAGTCTAGAATATGTTGTGTAGAGGTACATAGTATAGAATATGGTGTATAGAGGTACATAGTATAGAAGAGGTGTATAGTGGTATATAATATAGAATATGATGTAGAGCTGTATTGTGGTACATAGTATAGAATATGGTGTATAGTGGTACATAGTATAGAATATGGTGTATAGCACATAGTATAGAATAAGGTGTATAGTGGTACATGGTATAGAATATGGGGCAGAGCTGTATAGTGGTATATAGTATAGAATATGGTGTATAGTGGTACATAGTATAGAATATGGTGTATAGTGGTATATAGTATAGAATATGGTGTAAAGAGGTACGTAGTATAGAATATGGTGTATAGAGGTACATAGTATAGAATATGGTGTATAGTGGTACATAGTATAGAATATGGTGTATAGTGGTACATAGTATATGGTGTATTGTGGTACATTGTATAGAATGTTGTGTAGAGCTGTATAGTGGTTCATAGTATAGAAAATGGTGTATAGTGGTACATAGTATAGAATGTGATGAAGAGCTGTATAGTGGTACATAGTATAGAATATGTTATATAGTGGTACATAGTATAGAATGTGGTGTAGAGCTGTATAATGGTACATAGTATAAAATGTGGTATAGAGCTGTATAGTGGTATATAGTATAGAATGTGGTGTAAAGTGATACATATTATAGAATAAGGTGTATAGTGGTATATAGTGTGGAATGTCATTTGTAGTGGTACATAGTATATAAAATGGTGTTTAGTGGAATATAGTATAGAACATGGTGTAGAGCTGAATATTGGTACATAGTATAAAATATGGTGTAGAGCTGTATAGTGGTACATAGAATAGTATGTGGATTATAGTGTTACATAGTTTATAATATGGTGTATAGTGGTACATAGTATAGAATGTGGTGTATAATAGTATATAGTATAGAATATGGTGTAGAGCTGTATAGTGGTACATAGTATAGAATGTGGTACAGAGCTGTATAGTGGTACATGGCATAGAATATGGGGTAGAGCTATTAAGTTGTATATAGTATAGAATATGGTGTAAAGTGGTAGAAAGTCTAGAATATGTTGTATAGAGGTACATAGTATAGAATATGGTGTATAGAGGGACATAGAATAGAATATGGTGTATAGTGGTACATAGTATAGAATGTGATGTAGAGCTGTATAGTGGTACATAGTATAGAATATGATGTATAGTGGTACATAGTATAGAATGTTGAGTAGAGCTCTATAATAGTACATAGTATTGAATTTGGCATAGCGCTGTATAGTGGTACATAGTATAGAATATGGTGTATAGTAGTATATAGTATAGAATATGGTATAGAACTGTATAGTGGTATATAGTATAGAATATGGTGTATAGAGATACATAGTATAGAATATGGTGTAGAGCTGTATAGTGGTACACAGTATAGAATATGGTGTATAGTGGTACATAGTATAGAATATGGTGTATAGTGGTACATAGCATAGAATGTGGTGTATAGTGGTACATAGTATAGAATATGCTGTATAGTGGTACATAGTTTAGAATATGGTGTATAGTGGTACATAGCATAGAATGTGGTGTATAGTGGTACATAGTAAAGAACATGGTGTAGAGCTGTATAGTGGTACATAGTATAGAATATGGTGTAGAGTGTACAGTGGTACATAGTTTAGAATATGGTGTATAGTTTGTGGTACATAGCATAAAATATAGTGTAGAGCTGTATAGTGGTACATAGTATAGAATGTGGTGTATAGAGGAACATAGTATAGAATGTGGTGTAGAGCTGTATAGTGGTACATGGTATCGAATGTGGTGTATAGTGGTATATAGTATAGAATGTGGTATAAAGCTGTACAATGGTACATAGTATAGAATGTGGTGTATAGTGGTACATAGTATAGAATATTGTGTATAGTGGTACATAGTATAGAATATGGTGTATAATGGTACATAGTATAGAATATGGTGAAGTGCTGTATAGTGGTACATAGTATAGAATATGGTGTAGAGCTGTATTGTGCTACACAGCATAGAATATGCTGTATAGTGGTACATAGTATAGAAAATGGTGTATAGAGGTACATAGTATAGAATATGGTGTGTATAGTGGTACATAGTATAGAATACGGTGTTTTGTGGTACATTGTATAGAATGTGGTGTAGAGCTGTGTAGTGGTACATTGTTAGAATGTGGTGTAAAGAGGAACATAGTATAGAATGTGGTGTAGAGCTGTATAGTGGTACATAGTATAGAATGTGGTGTATAGTTGTACATAGTATAGAATATGGTGTATAGTGGTACATAGTATAGAATATGGTGTATAGTGGTACATAGTATAGAATATGGTGTAGTGCTGTATAGTGGTACATAGTATAGAATATGGTGTAGAGCTGTATTGTGCTACACAGCATAGAATATGGTGTATAGTGGTACATAGTATAGAAAATGGTGTATAGAGGTACATAGTATAGAATATGGTGTGTATAGTGGTACATAGTATAGAATACGGTGTATAGTGGTACATAGTATAGAATATGGTGTATTGTGATACATAGTATAGAATATGATGTACAGTGGTACATAGTATAGAATATGGTGTATAGAGGTACAAAGTATAGAATATGGTGTATAGTGGAACATAGTATTGAATGTGGTGTACAGTGGTACATAGTATAGAATTTGGTGTAGAGCTATATTTTGGTACATAGTATAGAATATGGTGTATAGAGGAACATAGTATAGAATGTGGTGTAGAGATGTATAGTGTTACATAGTATAGAATATGGTATATTGTGCTACACAGCATAGAATATGGTGTATAGTGGTACATAGTATAGAATGTGTTGTATAGTGGTACATAGAATAAAATATGGTGTATAGTGGTATATAGTATAGAATATGGTGTATTGTGGTACATAGTATAGAATATGGTGAATAGTGGTACACAGTATAGAATATGGTGTATAGAGGTACATAGTATAGAATATGGTGTATAGTGGTACATAGTATAGAATATGGTGAATAGTGCTACATAGTATAGAATGTGGTGTATAGTGGTACATAGTATAAATAAGGTGTATTGAGGTACATAGTATAGAATATGGTGTATAGTGGTACATAGTCTAGAATGTGGTGTATAGAGGTACATAGTATAGAATGTGGTGTATAGTGGTACAAAGTATAGAATGTGGTGTAGAGCTGTATAGTGGTACATAGTATAGAATATGGTGTATAGTGGTACGTAGTCTAGAATGTGGTGTATAGAGGTACATAGTATAGAATATGGTGTGCAGTGGTTCATAGTATAGAATGTGGTGTAGAGCTGTATAGTGGTACATAGTATAGAATGTGGTGTATAGTGTTACATTTTATAGAATATGGTGTATAGTGGTACATAGTATAGAATGTGGTGTATAGTAGTATATAGTATAGAATATGGTGTAGAGCTGTACAGTGGTACATAGTATAGAATGTGGTAAACAGCTGTATAGTGGTACATAGTATAGAATATGGTGTAGAGGTGAATAGTGGTACATAGTTTAGAATATCGTGTATAGTGGTATATAGTATAGAATATGGTGTAGAGCTGTATAGTGGTTCATTGTATAGAAAATGGTGTATAGTAGTACATAGTATAGAATGTGGGATTAGCTATATAGTTGTTTATAGTATAGAATATGGTGTATAGTGGTATATAGTATAGAAAATGGTGTATAGAGGTACGTAGAATAGAATATGGTGTATAGATGTACATAGTATAGAATAATGTGTATAGTGGTACATAGTCTAGAATATGGTGTATAGTGGTACATAATATAGAATGTGGTGTAGAGCTGTATAGTGGTACATAGTATAGAATATGGTGTAGAGCTGTATAGTGGTACATAGAATAGAATATGGTGTAGAGCTGTATAGTGGTGCATAGTATAGAGTATTGTGTATAGTGATACATTAGCATATAATATGGTGTAGAGATGTATAGTGGTACATATTATAGAATATGGTGTATAGTGCTACATAGTATAGAATATGGTGTATAGTGGTATATAGTACAGAATGTGGTGTAGAGCTGTATAGTGGTACATAGTATAGAATATGGAGTATAGTGGTACATAGTATAGAATATGGTGTATAGTGGTACATAGTATAGAATATGGTGTTTAGTGGTACATAGTATAGAATATGGTGTATAGCACATAGTATAGAATAAGTTGTATAGTGGTACATGGTATAGAATAATGGGTAGAGCTGTATAGTGGTATATAGTATAGAATATGGTGTATAGAGGTACATAGTATAGAATATGGTGTATAGGGGTACATAGTATAGAATGTGATGAAGAGCTGTATAGTGGTACATAGTATAGAATATGTTGTATAGTGGTACATAGTATAGAATGTGGTGTAGAGCTTTATAATGGTACATAGTATAAAATGGGGTATAGAGCTGTATAGTGGTATATAGTATAGAATGTGGTGTATAGTGATACATAGTATAGAATAAGGTGTATAGTGGTATATAGTTTAGAATGTCATTTGTAGTGGTACATATTATAGAATATGGTGTATAGTGGTATATAGTATAGAACATGGAGTAGAGCTGAATATTGGTACATAGTATAATATATGGTGTAGAGCTGTATAGTGGTACATAGAATAGTATGTGGTTTATAGTGTTACATAGTATAGAATATGGTGTATAGTGGTACATAGTATAGAATGTGGTTTATAGTAGTATATAGTATAGAATATGGTGTAAAGTGGTAGAAAGTCTAGAATATGGTGTATAGAGGTACATAGTATAGAATATGGTGTATAGAGGTACATAGTATAGAATATGGTGTATAGTCGTACATAGTATAGAATGTGATGTTGGGCTGTATAGTGGTACATAGTATAGAATATGATGTACAGTGGTACATAGTATAGAATGTGGTGTAGAGCTCTATAATGGTACATAGTATTAAATTTGGTATAGAGCTGTATAAAGGTACATAGTATAGAATATGGTGTATAGTCGTATATAGTATAGAATATGGTATAGAACTGTATAGTAGTATATAGTATAGAATATGGTGTATAGAGATACATAGTATAGAATATGGTGTAGAGCTGTATAGTGGTACACAGTATAGAATATGGTGTATAGTGGTACATTGTATAGAATATGGTGTATAGTGGTACATAGCATAGAATGTGGTGTATAGTGGCACATAGTATAGAATATGGTGTATAGTGGTACATAGCATAGAATGTGGTGTATAGTGGTACATAGTATAGAACATGGTGTAGAGCTGTATAGTGGTACATAGTATAGAATATGGTGTAGAGCTGTATAGTGGTACATAGTATAGAATATGGTGTATAGTTTGTGGTACATAGCATAAAATATGGTGTAGAGCTGTATAGTGGTTCATAGTATAGAATATGGTGTATAGTGATACATAGTATAGAATATGGTGTATAGTGATACATTGTATAGAATATGGTGTATAGTGGTACATGGTATAGATTACGGGGTAGAGCTGTATAGTGGTATATAGTATAGAATATGGTGTATAGTGGTACATAGTATAGAATATGGTGTATAGAGGTACAGAGTATAGAATATGGTGTATAGTGGTACATAGTATAGAATATGGTGTATAGTGGTACATAGAATATGGTGTATTGTGGTACATTGTATAGAATGTGGTTTAAAGCTGTATAGTGGTACATATTATAGAATATGGTGTATAGTGGTACATAGTATAGAATGTGATGAAAAGCTGTATAGTGGAACATAGTATAGAATATGTTGTATAGTGGTACATAGTATTGAATGTGGTGTAGAGCTGTATAATAGTACATAGTATAGAATGTGGTATAGAGCTGTATAGTGGTACATAGTATAGAATGTGGTACAGAGCTGTATAGTGGTACATGGCATAGAATATGGGGTAGAGCTGTTAAGTGGTATATAGTATAGAATATGGTGTATAGTGGTACATAGTATAGAATATGGTGTATAGTGGTACATAGTATAGAATATGGTGTATAGTGGTACATAGTATAGAATGTTATTTATAGTGGTACATAGTATAGAATGTGGTGTATAGTAGTATATAGTATAGAATATGGTGTAGAACTGTACAGTGGTAAATAGTATAGAAGGTTTTGCAGAGCTGTATAGTGGTACATGACATTGAATATGGGGTAGAGCTGTATACTGGTATATAGTATTGAATATGGTGTAAAGTGGTACATAGTATAGAAAATGGTGTATAGAGGTACATAGTGTAGAATATGATGTATAGTGGTACATAGTATAGAATGTGGTGTAGAGCTGTGTCATGGTACATAGTGTAGAATTTGGTAAAGAGCTGTATAGTGGTACATAGTATAGAATATGGTGTATAGTGGTATATAGTATAGAATTTGGTGTAGAGCTGTATAGTGGTACATAGTATAGAATATGGTGTATAGTGGTACATAGTATAGAATATGGTGTATAGAGGTACATAGTAGAGAATATGGTGTATAGTGGTACATAGTATAGAATGTAGTGTATAGTGGTATATAGTGCTACATAGTTTAGAATGTGGTGTAGTGGTACATAGTATAGAATATGGTGTATAGTGGTACATAGTATAGAATATGGTGTATAGAGGTACATAGTATAGAATATGGTGTATAGTGGTACATAGTATAGAATGTAGTGTATAGTGGTATATAGTGCTACATAGTTTAGAATGTGGTGTAGTGGTACATAGTATAGAATGTGGTGTATAGTGGTATATGGTGTAGAGCTGTATAGTGGTACATAGTGTAGAATGTGGTGTATAGTAGTACATAGTATAGAATACGGTGTAGAGCTGTATATTAGTACATAGTATAGAATATGGTGTAGTGTTGTTTAGTGGTACATAGTATAGAATGTGGTGTATAGTGGTACAAATTATAGAATGTGGTGTAGTGCTGTATAGTGGTACATAGTATAGAATGTGGTGTATAGTGTTACATAGTATAGAATATCATGTATTGTGGTACTAAGTTTAGAAAGTGGTGTATAGAAGTATATAGTATAGAATATGGTGTAGAGCTGTATAGTGGTACATAGTATAGAGTGTGGTATAGAGCTGTATAGTGGTACAAAGTATAGAATATGGTGTAGAGGTGTATAGTGGTACATAGAATAGAATATGGTGTATAGTGGTATACAGTATAGAATTTGGTGTAGAGCTGTATAGTGGTACATAGTGTAGAGTGTGGTATAGAGCTGTATAGTGGTACAGAGTATAGAATATGGTGTAGAGGTGTATAGAGGCACATAGTATAGAATATGGTGTATAGTGGTACATAGTATAGAATGTGGTGTATAGTGGTACATAGTATGTAATATGGTGTATAGAGGTACATAGTATAGAATATGGTGTATAGTGTTACATAGTCTAGAATATGGTGTATAGTGGTACACAGAATATGATGTATAGCGGTACATAGTATAGAGTGTGGTGTAGAGCTGAATAGTGGTACATAGTACAGAATATGGTGTATAGTGGTACATAGTTTAGATTATGGTGTAGAGCTGTATAGTGGTACATAGTATAGAATGTGGTGTATAGTGCTACATACTATAGAATATGGTGTATAGAGGTACTTAGTATAGAATGTGGTCTATAGTAGTATTAAGTATAGAATATAGTGTAGACCTGTACAGTTGTACATAGTATAGAATGTGGTATAGAGCAGTATAGTGGTACATAGCATAGAATATAGTGTAGAGGTTTATAGTGGTACATAGTATAGAATATGGCGTATAGTGGTAAATAGTATAGAATATGGTGTAGAGCTGTATAGTGGTTCATAGTATAGAATATGGTGTATAGTGGTATATACATAGTACAGAATGTGGGGTAGAGCTGTATAGATGTATATCATATAGAATATGGAGTATAGTGGTACATTGTATAGAATATGGTTAAAAGTGGTATAGAATATGGTGTATTGACGTAAATAGTATAGAATATGGTGTATAGTGGTATATAGTATAGAATGTGGTAAGAGCTGTATAATGGTACATAGTATAGGATGTGGTGTATAGTGGTATATAGTATAGATTATGGTGTATAGAGGTACATAGTATAGAATATGGAGTATAGTAGTACATAGCCTAGAATGTGGAGTATAGTGGTATATAGTATAGAATGTGGTGTAGAGCTATATAGTGGTACATCGTATAGAATATAGTGTATAGTGGTACATAGTATAGAATATGGTGTATAGAGGTACATAGTATAGAAAATGCTGTATAGTGGTACATAGTATAGAATGTGGTGTATAGTGGTACATAGTGGTACATAGTATAGAATGTGGTGTAGTGGTACATATGTAGAATGTGGTGTAGAGCTGAATAGTGGTACAAAGTATATAATAAGGTGTATAGTGGTACATAGTATAGAATATGGTGTAGAGCTGTATAGTCGTACATAGTATAGAATGTGGTGTATAGTGCTACATACTATAGAATATGGTGTATAGAGGTACTTAGTATAGAATATGCTGTATAGTGGTACATAGCATAGAATATAGTGTAGAGGTTTATAGTGGTACATAGTATAGAATATGGTATATAGTGGTAAATAGTATAGAATATGGTGTAGAGCTGTATAGTGGTTCATAGTATAGAATATGGTGTATAGTGGTATATACATAGTACAGAATATGGGGTAGAGCTGTATAGTTGTACATCGTATAGAATATGGTGTATAGTGGTACATTGTATAGAATATTGTTAATAGTGGTATATAGTATAGAATATGGTGTTTAGAGGTAAATAGTATAGAATATGGTGTATAGTGGTACATAGTATAGAATGTGGTGAAGAGCTGTATAATGGTACATAGTATAGGATGTGGTGTATAGTGGTACATAGTATAGAATATGGTGTAGAGCTGTATAGTGGTACATAGTATAGAATGTGGTGTATAGTGCTACATACTATAAAATATAGTGTATAGAGGTACTTAGTATAGAATGTGGTCTATAGTAGTATTAAGTATAGAATATAGTATAGACCTGTACAGTTGTACATAGTATAGAATGTGGTATAGAGCTGTATAGTGGTACATAGCATAGAATATGGTGTACAGTGGTACATAGTATAGAATATGGTGTATAGTGCTACATAGTATAGAATGTGGTGTGTAGTGGTACATAGTATAGAATATGGGGTATAGTGGTACATAGTCTAGAATGTTGTGTATAGTGGTACATAGAATATGGTGTATAGTGGTACATAGTATAAAATGTGGTGTAGAGCTGTATAGTGGTACATAGTATAGAATATGGTGTATAGTGCTGCATAGTATAGAATGTGGTGTAGAGCTGTATAATGGTACATATTATATAATGTGGTGTATAGTGGTACATAGTATAGAATGTGATTTAGAGCTGTATAAAGGTACATAGTATAGAATATGGTGTATTGTGGTACATAGTCTAGAATGTGGTGTATAGTGGTACATAGTATAGAATATAGTGTACAGTGGTACATAGTATATATTGTGGTGTAGAGCTGTATAATGGTACATAGTATAGAATGTGGTGTGTAGTGTTACATTTTATAGAATATGGTGTATAGCGGTACATAGTATAGAATGTGGTGTATAGTAGTATATAGTATAGAATATGGTGTAGAGCTGTATAGTGGTACATAGTATAGAATGTGGTGTAGTGGTACATATGTAGAATGTGGTGTAGAGCTGAATAGTGGTACAAAGTATATAATAAGGTGTATAGTGGTACATAGTATAGAATATGGTGTAGAGCTGTATAGTGGTACATAGTATAGAATGTGGTGTATAGTGCTACATACTATAGAATATGGTGTATAGAGGTACTTAGTATAGAATATGCTGTATAGTGGTACATAGCATAGAATATAGTGTAGAGGTTTATAGTGGTACATAGTATAGAATATGGTATATAGTGGTAAATAGTATAGAATATGGTGTAGAGCTGTATAGTGGTTCATAGTATAGAATATGGTGTATAGTGGTATATACATAGTACAGAATATGGGGTAGAGCTGTATAGTTGTACATCGTATAGAATATGGTGTATAGTGGTACATTGTATAGAATATTGTTAATAGTGGTATATAGTATAGAATATGGTGTTTAGAGGTAAATAGTATAGAATATGGTGTATAGTGGTACATAGTATAGAATGTGGTGAAGAGCTGTATAATGGTACATAGTATAGGATGTGGTGTATAGTGGTACATAGTATAGAATATGGTGTAGAGCTGTATAGTGGTACATAGTATAGAATGTGGTGTATAGTGCTACATACTATAAAATATAGTGTATAGAGGTACTTAGTATAGAATGTGGTCTATAGTAGTATTAAGTATAGAATATAGTATAGACCTGTACAGTTGTACATAGTATAGAATGTGGTATAGAGCTGTATAGTGGTACATAGCATAGAATATGGTGTACAGTGGTACATAGTATAGAATATGGTGTATAGTGCTACATAGTATAGAATGTGGTGTGTAGTGGTACATAGTATAGAATATGGGGTATAGTGGTACATAGTCTAGAATGTTGTGTATAGTGGTACATAGAATATGGTGTATAGTGGTACATAGTATAAAATGTGGTGTAGAGCTGTATAGTGGTACATAGTATAGAATATGGTGTATAGTGCTGCATAGTATAGAATGTGGTGTAGAGCTGTATAATGGTACATATTATATAATGTGGTGTATAGTGGTACATAGTATAGAATGTGATTTAGAGCTGTATAAAGGTACATAGTATAGAATATGGTGTATTGTGGTACATAGTCTAGAATGTGGTGTATAGTGGTACATAGTATAGAATATAGTGTACAGTGGTACATAGTATATATTGTGGTGTAGAGCTGTATAATGGTACATAGTATAGAATGTGGTGTGTAGTGTTACATTTTATAGAATATGGTGTATAGCGGTACATAGTATAGAATGTGGTGTATAGTAGTATATAGTATAGAATATGGTGTAGAGCTGTATAGTGGTACATAGTATAGAATGTGGTGTAGTGGTACATATGTAGAATGTGGTGTAGAGCTGAATAGTGGTACAAAGTATATAATAAGGTGTATAGTGGTACATAGTATAGAATATGGTGTAGAGCTGTATAGTGGTACATAGTATAGAATGTGGTGTATAGTGCTACATACTATAGAATATGGTGTATAGAGGTACTTAGTATAGAATATGCTGTATAGTGGTACATAGCATAGAATATAGTGTAGAGGTTTATAGTGGTACATAGTATAGAATATGGTATATAGTGGTAAATAGTATAGAATATGGTGTAGAGCTGTATAGTGGTTCATAGTATAGAATATGGTGTATAGTGGTATATACATAGTACAGAATATGGGGTAGAGCTGTATAGTTGTACATCGTATAGAATATGGTGTATAGTGGTACATTGTATAGAATATTGTTAATAGTGGTATATAGTATAGAATATGGTGTTTAGAGGTAAATAGTATAGAATATGGTGTATAGTGGTACATAGTATAGAATGTGGTGAAGAGCTGTATAATGGTACATAGTATAGGATGTGGTGTATAGTGGTACATAGTATAGAATATGGTGTAGAGCTGTATAGTGGTACATAGTATAGAATGTGGTGTATAGTGCTACATACTATAAAATATAGTGTATAGAGGTACTTAGTATAGAATGTGGTCTATAGTAGTATTAAGTATAGAATATAGTATAGACCTGTACAGTTGTACATAGTATAGAATGTGGTATAGAGCTGTATAGTGGTACATAGCATAGAATATGGTGTACAGTGGTACATAGTATAGAATATGGTGTATAGTGCTACATAGTATAGAATGTGGTGTGTAGTGGTGCATAGTATAGAATATGGGGTATAGTGGTACATAGTCTAGAATGTTGTGTATAGTGGTACATAGAATATGGTGTATAGTGGTACATAGTATAAAATGTGGTGTAGAGCTGTATAGTGGTACATAGTATAGAATATGGTGTATAGTGCTGCATAGTATAGAATGTGGTGTAGAGCTGTATAATGGTACATATTATATAATGTGGTGTATAGTGGTACATAGTATAGAATGTGATTTAGAGCTGTATAAAGGTACATAGTATAGAATATGGTGTATTGTGGTACATAGTCTAGAATGTGGTGTATAGTGGTACATAGTATAGAATATAGTGTACAGTGGTACATAGTATATATTGTGGTGTAGAGCTGTATAATGGTACATAGTATAGAATGTGGTGTGTAGTGTTACATTTTATAGAATATGGTGTATAGCGGTACATAGTATAGAATGTGGTGTATAGTAGTATATAGTATAGAATATGGTGTAGAGCTGTATAGTGGTACATAGTATAGAATGTGGTGTAGTGGTACATATGTAGAATGTGGTGTAGAGCTGAATAGTGGTACAAAGTATATAATAAGGTGTATAGTGGTACATAGTATAGAATATGGTGTAGAGCTGTATAGTGGTACATAGTATAGAATGTGGTGTATAGTGCTACATACTATAGAATATGGTGTATAGAGGTACTTAGTATAGAATATGCTGTATAGTGGTACATAGCATAGAATATAGTGTAGAGGTTTATAGTGGTACATAGTATAGAATATGGTATATAGTGGTAAATAGTATAGAATATGGTGTAGAGCTGTATAGTGGTTCATAGTATAGAATATGGTGTATAGTGGTATATACATAGTACAGAATATGGGGTAGAGCTGTATAGTTGTACATCGTATAGAATATGGTGTATAGTGGTACATTGTATAGAATATTGTTAATAGTGGTATATAGTATAGAATATGGTGTTTAGAGGTAAATAGTATAGAATATGGTGTATAGTGGTACATAGTATAGAATGTGGTGAAGAGCTGTATAATGGTACATAGTATAGGATGTGGTGTATAGTGGTACATAGTATAGAATATGGTGTAGAGCTGTATAGTGGTACATAGTATAGAATGTGGTGTATAGTGCTACATACTATAAAATATAGTGTATAGAGGTACTTAGTATAGAATGTGGTCTATAGTAGTATTAAGTATAGAATATAGTATAGACCTGTACAGTTGTACATAGTATAGAATGTGGTATAGAGCTGTATAGTGGTACATAGCATAGAATATGGTGTACAGTGGTACATAGTATAGAATATGGTGTATAGTGCTACATAGTATAGAATGTGGTGTGTAGTGGTACATAGTATAGAATATGGGGTATAGTGGTACATAGTCTAGAATGTTGTGTATAGTGGTACATAGAATATGGTGTATAGTGGTACATAGTAAAAAATGTGGTGTAGAGCTGTATAGTGGTACATAGTATAGAATATGGTGTATAGTGCTGCATAGTATAGAATGTGGTGTAGAGCTGTATAATGGTACATATTATATAATGTGGTGTATAGTGGTACATAGTATAGAATGTGATTTAGAGCTGTATAAAGGTACATAGTATATAATATGGTGTATTGTGGTACATAGTCTAGAATGTGGTGTATAGTGGTACATAGTATAGAATATAGTGTACAGTGGTACATAGTATATATTGTGGTGTAGAGCTGTATAATGGTACATAGTATAGAATGTGGTGTGTAGTGTTACATTTTATAGAATATGGTGTATAGCGGTACATAGTATAGAATGTGGTGTATAGTAGTATATAGTATAGAATATGGTGTAGAGCTGTATAGTGGTACATAGTATAGAATGTGGTATACAGCTGTATAGTGGTACATAGTCTAGAATGTGGTGTATAGTGGTACATAGTATAGAATATAGTGTACAGTGGTACATAGTATATATTGTGGTGTAGAGCTGTATAATGGTACATAGTATAGAATGTGGTGTATAGTGTTACATTTTATAGAATATGGTGTATAGCGGTACATAGTACTAGAATGTGGTGTATAGTAGTATATAGTATAGAATTATGGTGTAGAGCTATATAGTGGTTCATAGTATAGAAAATGGCGTATAGTAGTACATAGTATAGAATATGGGGTGAGCTATATAGTTGTTTATAGTATAGAATATGGTTTATAGTGGTACATAGTTTAGAATATGGTGTATAGTGGTAATATAGTATAGAATATTTTGTATAGAGGTACATAGTATAGAATATGGTGTATAGATGTACATAGTATAGAGTAGGTATATAGTGGTACATAGTCTAGAATGTGGTGTAGAGCTGTAAAGTGGTACATAGAATAGAATATGGTGTAGAGCTGTATAGTGGTACATAGTATACAATAGCGTGTATAGTGGTATATAGTATAGAATATGTGTATACCTGTACAGTGATGTATAGTATAGAGTATTGTGTATAGTGTTACAATAGCATAGAATATGGTGTAGAGATGTTAAGTGGTACATAGTATAGAATATGGTGTATAGTTGCTACATAGTAATAGAATATGGTGTATAGTGGCATATAGTACAGAATGTGGTGTAGAGCTGTATAGTGGTACATAGTATAGAATATGGTGTATAGTGGTACATAGAATAGAATGTGGTTTAAAGTGGTACATAGTATAGAATATGGTGTATAGCACATAGTATTGAATAAGGTGTATAGTGGTACATGGCATAGAATATCGGGTAGAGCTGTATAGTGGTATATAGTATAGAATATGGTGTATAGTGGTAACATAGTATAGAATATGGGTGTATAGAGGTACATAGTATAGAATATGGTGTAAAGTGGTACATAGTATAGAATATGGTGTATAGTGGTACATAGTATATGGTGTATTGTGGTACATTGTATAGAATGTGGTGTAGAGCTGTATAGTGGTTCATAGTATAGAATATGGTGTATAGTGGTACATAGTATAGAATGTGATGAAGAGCTGTATAGTGGTACATAGTATAGAATATGTTGTATAGTGGTACATAGTATAGAATGTGGTGTAGAGCTGTATAATGGTACATAGTATAAAATGTGGTTTAGAGCTTTAGAGTAGGTATATAGTATATAATGTGGTGTATAGTGATAAATATATAGAATAAGGTGTATAGTGGTATATAGTATAGAATGTTGTTTATAGTGGTACATAGTATAGAATATGGTGTATAGTGGTATATTATTATAGAACATGGTGTAGAGCTGAATATTGGTATATAGTATAAAAATATGGTGTAGAGCTGTATAGTGGTACATAGAATAGTATTGTGGTTTATAGTGTTACATAGTATAGAATATGGTGTATAGTGGTACATAGTATAGAATGTGGTGTATAGTAGTATATAGTATAGAATATGGTGTAGAGCTGTATAGTGGTACATAGTGTAGAATGTGGTATAGAGCTGTATAGTGGTACATGGCATAGAATATGGGGTAGAGCTGTTAAGTGGTATATAGTATAGAATATGGTGTAAAGTGGTACATAGTCTAGAATATGTTGTATTAGAGGTACATAGTATAGAATATGGTGTATAGAGGTACAAAGTATAGAATATGGTGTATAGTGCTACATAGTATAGAATGTGATGTAAGAGCTGTATAGTGGTACATAGTATAGAATATGATGTATAGTGGTACAAAGTATAGAATGTGGTGTAGAGCTGTATAAGGTACATAGTTATTGAATTTGGTATAGAACTGTATAGGTGGTACATAGTATAGAATATGGTGTATAGTCGTATATAGTATAGAATATGGTATAGAACTGTATAGTGGTATATAGTATAGAATTTGTGTATAGAGATACATAGTATAGAATATGGTGTATAGTGGTATATAGTATAGAATATGGTGTATAGTGGTACACAGTATAGAATATGGTGTATAGTGGTACATAGCATAGAATGTGGTGTATAGTGGTACATAGTATAGAATATGGTGTATAGTGGTACATAGTTTAGAATATGGTGTATAGTCGGTACATAGCATAGAATGTGGTGTATAGTGGAACATAGTATAGAACATGGTGTAGAGCTGTATAGTGGTACATAGTATAGAATATGGTGTAGTGCTGTATAGTGGTACATAGTATAGAATATGGTGTATAGTTTGTGGTACATAGCATAAAATATGGTGTAGAGCTGTATAGTGGTACATAGTATAGAATATGGTGTATAGTGATACATAGTATAGAATATGGTGTATAGTGATACATAGTATAGAATATGGTGTATAGTGGTACTTGCTATAGATTACAGGGTAGAGCTGTGTCGTATATAGAATAGAATATGGTGTATAGTGGTCTATAGTATAGAATATGGTGTATAGAGGTACAGAGTATAGAATATGGGTGTATAGTGGTACATAGTATAGAACATGGTGTATAGTGGTACATAGAATATGGTGTATTGTGGTACATTGTATAGAATGTGGTTTTAAAGCTGTATATTGGTACATCGTATAGAATGTGGTGTATAGTGGTACATAGTATAGAATGTGGTGTAGAGCTGTATAATGGTACATCATATAGAATGTGGTATAGAGCTGTATAGCGGTACATAGTATAGAATGTGGTACAGAGCTGTATAGTGGTACATGCACAGAATATGGGGTAGAGCTGCTAAGTGGTATATAGTACAGAAAATGGTGTAAAGTGGTACATAGTCTAGAATATGTTGTATTGTGGTATATAGTATAGAATATGGTGTATAGTGGCATATAGTACAGAATGTGGTGTAGAGCTGTATAGTGGTACATAGTATAGAATATGGTGTATAGTGGTACATAGAATAGAATGTGGTTTAAAGTGGTACATAGTATAGAATATCGTGTATAGTGGTATATAATATAGAATATGATGTAGAGCTGTATTGTGGTACATAGTATAGAATATGGTGTATAGTGGTACATAGTATAGAATATGGTGTATAGCACATAGTATTGAATAAGGTGTATAGTGGTACATGGCATAGAATATCGGGTAGAGCTGTATAGTGGTATATAGTATAGAATATGGTGTATAGTGGTACATAGTATAGAATATGGTGTATAGAGGTACATAGTATAGAATATGGTGTAAAGTGGTACATAGTATAGAATATGGTGTATAGTGGTACATAGTATATGGTGTATTGTGGTACATTGTATAGAATGTGGTGTAGAGCTGTATAGTGGTTCATAGTATAGAATATGGTGTATAGTGGTACATAGTATAGAATGTGATGAAGAGCTGTATAGTGGTACATAGTATAGAATATGTTGTATAGTGGTACATAGTATAGAATGTGGTGTAGAGCTGTATAATGGTACATAGTATAAAATGTGGTTTAGAGCTTTAGAGTAGGTATATAGTATATAATGTGGTGTATAGTGATAAATAATATAGAATAAGGTGTATAGTGGTATATAGTATAGAATGTTGTTTATAGTGGTACATAGTATAGAATATGGTGTATAGTGGTATATATTATAGAACATGGTGTAGAGCTGAATATTGGTATATAGTATAAAATATGGTGTAGAGCTGTATAGTGGTACATAGAATAGTATGTGGTTTATAGTGTTACATAGTATAGAATATGGTGTATAGTGGTACATAGTATAGAATGTGGTGTATAGTAGTATATAGTATAGAATATGGTGTAGAGCTGTATAATGGTACATCATATAGAGATGTGGTATAGAGCTGTATAGCGGTACATAGTATAGAATGTGGTACAGAGCTGTATAGTGGTACATGGCACAGAATATGGGGTAGAGCTGCTAAGTGGTATATAGTACAGAAAATGGTGTAAAGTGGTACATAGTCTAGAATATGTTGTATTGTGGTATATAGTATAGAATATGGTGTATAGTGGTATATAATATAGAATATGATGTAGAGCTGTATTGTGGTACATAGTATAGAATATGGTGTATAGTGGTACATAGTATAGAATATGGTGTATAGCACATAGTATAGAATAAGGTGTATAGTGGTACATAGTATAGTATATGGGGTAGAGATGTATAGTGGTATATAGTATAGAATATGGTGAATAGAGGTACATAGTATAGGAATATGGTGTATATTGGTACATAGTATAGAATATGGTGTATAGTGGTACATAGTATATGGTGTATTGTGGTACATTGTATAGAATGTGGCGCAGAGCTGTATAGTGGTTCATAGTATAGAATATGGTTGTATAGTGGTACATAGTATAGAATGTGATGAAGAGCTGTATTGTGGTACATAGTATAGAATATGTTGTATAGTTTTACATAGTATAGAAATGTGGTGTAGAGCTGTATAATGGTACATAGTATAAAATGTGGTAAAGAGCTGTATAGTGGTATATAGTATAGAATGTGGTGTATAGTGATACATAGGTATAGACTAAGGTGTATAGTGGTATATAGTATAGAATGTCAATTATATGTGGTACATAATATAGAATATGGTGTATAGTGGTATATATTATAGAACATAGTGTAGAGCTGAATATTGGTACATAGTATAGAATGTGGTATACAGCTGTATAGTGGTACATAGTATAGAATATAGTGTATAGTGGTATATAGTATAGAATATGGGTTAGAGCTATATAGTGGTTCAAAGTATAGAAAATGGTGTATAGTAGTACATAGTATAGAATATGGGGTGAGCTATATAGTTGTTTATAGTATAGAATATGGTTTATAGTGGTACATAGCTTAGAATATGGTGTATAGTGGTATATAGTATAGAATATTGTGTATAGAGGTACATAGTATAGAATATGGTGTATAGATGTACATAGTATAGAAAATGGTATATAGTGGTACATAGTCTAGAATATGGTGTAGAGCTGTATAGTGGTACATAGAATAGAATATGGTGTAGAGCTGTATAGTGGTACATAGTATACAATAGCGTGTATAGTGGTATATAGTATAGAATATGGTGTATAGCTGTACAGTGGTGTATAGTATAGAGTATTGTGTATAGTGATACATAGCATAGAATACGGTGTAGAGATGTTAAGATGGTACGTAGTATAGAATATGGTGTATAGTGCTACATAGTATAGAATATGGTGTATAGTGGATGTATAGTACAGAATGTGCTGTAGAGCTGTATAGTGGTACATAGTATAGAATATGGTGTACGTGGTACATAGTATAGAATATGGTGTATAGTGCTACATAGTATAGAATGTGGTGTGTAGTGGTACATAGTATAGAATATGGGGTATAGTGGTACATAGTCTAGAATGTTGTGTATAGTGGTACATAGAATATGGTGTATAGTGGTACATAGTATAAATGTGGTGTAGAGCTGTATAGTGGTACATAGTATAGAATATGGTGTATAGTGCTGCATAGTATAGAATGTGGTGTAGAGCTGTATAATGGTACATATTATATAATGTGGTGTATAGTGGTACATAGTATAGAATGTGATTTAGAGCTGTATAATGGTACATAGTATAGAATATGGTGTATTGTGGTACATAGTCTAGAATGTGGTGTATAGTGGTACATAGTATAGAATATAGTGTACAGTGGTACATAGTATATATTGTGGTGTAGAGCTGTATAATGGGTACATAGTATAGAATGTGGTGTATAGTGTTACATTTTATAGAATATGGTGTATAGCGGTACATAGTATAGAATGTGGTGTATAGTAGTATATAGTATAGAATATGGTGTAGAGCTGTATAGTGGTACATAGTATAGAATGTGGTATACAGCTGTATAGTGGTACATAGTATAGAATATGGTGTATAGTGGTATATAGTATAGAATATGGTGTAGAGCTATATAGTGGTCCATAGTATAGAGTGTGGTATAGAGCTGTATAGTGGTACATAGTATAGAATATGGGGTATTGAGGAACATAGTATAGAATGTGGTGTAGAGATGAATAGTGGTACATAGTATAGAATATGGTGTATTGTGGTACATTGTATAGAATATGGTGTATAGTGGTACATAGTATAGAATATGGTGTATAGAGCTACATAGTATAGAATGTGTTGTATAGTGGTACATAGTATAAAATATTGTGTATAGTGGTATATAGTATAGAATATGGTATATAGTGGTAAACAGTATAGGATATGGTGTATTGTGGTACATAGTATAGAATATGGTGTATAGTGGTACACAGTATAGAATATGGTGTATAGAGGTACATAGTATAGAATATGGTGTATAGTGGTACATAGTATAGAATATGGTGTATAGTGCTACATAGTATAAAAAGTGGTGTGTAAGGGTACATAGTATAAGTTATGGTGTATAGTGGTACATAGTCTAGAATGTGGTGTATAGTGGTACATAGAATATGGTGTATAGTGGTACATAGTATAGAATGTGGTGTAGAGCTGTATAGTGGTACATAGTATAGAATATGGTGTATAGTGGTACATAGTATAGAATGTGGTGTAGAGCTGTATAATGGTACATAGTATAGAATGTGGTGTATAGTGGTACATAGTATAGAATGTGATTTAGAGCTGTATAATGGTACATAGTATAGAATATGGTGTATAGTGGTACATAGTCTAGAATGTTGTGTAAAGTGGTACATAGTCTAGAATATGGTGTAGAGCTGTATAGTGGTACATAGAATAGAATATGGTGTAGAGCTGTATAGTGGTACATAGTATACAATAGGGTGTATAGTGGTATATAGTATAGAATATGGTGTATAGCTGTACAGTGGTGCATAGCATAGAGTATTGTATATAGTGATACATAGCATAGAAAATGGTGTAGAGATGTATAGTGGTACATAGTATAGAATATGGTGTATAGTGGTACATAGTATAGAATATGGTGTATAGATGTACATAGCATAGAATATGGTGTATAGTTGTACATATTCTAGAATATGGAGTAGAGCTGTATAGTGGTACATAGAATAGAATATGGTGTAGAGCTGTATAGTGGTACATAGTATACAATAGGGTGTATAGTGCTATATAGTATAGAATATGGTGTATAGCTGTACAGTGGTGCATAGTATAGTGTATTGTGTATAGTGATACATAGCATAGAATATGGTGTAGAGATGTATAGTAGTACATAGTATAGAATGTGGTGTAGAGCTGTATAGTGGTACATAGTATAGAATATGGTGTGTAGAGGTACATAGTATAGAATATGCTGTAGAGCTTTATAGTGGTACATATTATAGAATATGGTGTATAGTGGTACTTAGTATAGAATATGGTTTATAGAGGAACATAGTATAGAATGTGGTGTAGAGATGTATAGTTGTACATAGTATAGAATATGGTGTATTGTGGTACATTGTAGATAATATGGTGTATAGTGGTACATAGTATAGAATATGGTGTACAGAGGTACATAGTATAGAATATGGTGTATAGTGCTACATAGTATAGAATGTGTTGTATAGTGGTACATAGTATAAAATATGGTGTATAGCGGTATATAGTATAGAATATGGTATATAGTGGTAAATAGTATAGAATATGGTGTATTGTGGTACATAGTATAGAATATGGTGTATAATGGTACACAGTATAGAATATAGTGTATAGAGGTACATAGTATAGAATATGGTGTATAGTGGTACATAGTATAGAATATGGTGTATAGTGCTACATAGTATAGAATGTGGTGTGTAGTGGTACATAGTATAAATTATGGTGTATAGAGGTACATAGTATAGAATATGGGGTATAGTGGTACATAGTCTAGAATGTGGTGTATAGTGGTACATAGAATATGGTGTATAGTGGTACATAGTATAAAATGTGGTGTAGAGCAGTATAGTGCTACATAGTATAGAATATGGTGTATAGTGCCGCATAGTATAGAATGTGGTGTAGAGCTGTATAATGGTACATATTATAGAATGTGGTGTATAGGGGTACATAGTATAGAATGTGATTTAGAGCTGTATAATGGTACATAGTATAGAATATGGTGTATAGTGGTACATAGTCTAGAATGTGGTGTATAGTGGTACATAGTATAGAATATAGTGTACAGTGGTACATAGTATAGAATGTGGTGTAGAGCTGTATAGTGGTACATAGTATATATTGTGGTGTAGAGCTGTATAATGGTACATAGTATAGAATGTGGTGTATAGTGTTACATTTTATAGAATATGGTGTATAGCGGTACATAGTATAGAATGTGGTGTATAGTAGTATATAGTATAGAATATGGTGTAGAGCTGTATAGTGGTACATAGTATAGAATGTGGTATACAGCTTTATAGTGGTACATAGTATAGAATATGGTGTATAGTGGTATATAGTATAGAATATGGTGTAGAGCTATACAGTGGTTCAAAGTATAGAAAATGGTGTATAGTAGTACATAGTATAGAATATGGGCTGAGCTATATAGTTGTTTTTTTTTAGTATAGAATATTGTTTATAGTGGTACATAGTTTAGAATATGGTGTATAGTGGTATATAGTATAGAATATTGTGTATAGAGGTACATAGTATAGAATGTGGTGAATAGATGTACATAGTATAGAATATGGTATATAGTGGTACATAGTCTAGAATATGGTGTAGAGCTGTATAGTGGTACATAGAATAGAATATGGTGTAGAGCTGTATAGTGGTACATAGAATAGAATATGGTGTAGAGCTGTATAGTGGTACATAGTATACAATAGCGTGTATAGTTGTATATAGTATAGAATATGGTGTATAGCTGTACAGTGGTGTATATTATAGAGTATTGTGTATAGTGATACATAGCATACAATACGGTGTAGAGATGTTAAGTGGTATGTAGTATAGAAAATGGTATATAGTGGTACATAGTCTAGAATATGGTGTAGAGCTGTATAGTGGTACATAGAATAGAATATGGTGTAGAGCTGTATAGTGGTACATAGTATACAATAGCGTGTATAGTGGTATATAGTATAGAATATGGTGTATAGCTGTACAGTGGTGTATAGTATAGAGTATTGTGTATAGTGATACATAGCATAGAATACGGTGTAGAGATGTTAAGTGGTACGTAGTATAGAATATGGTGTATAGTGCTACATAGTATAGAATATGGTGTATAGTGGAATATAGTACAGAATGTGCTGTAGAGCTGTATAGTGGTACATAGTATAGAATATGGTGTACAGTGGTACATAGTATAGAATATGGTGTATAGTGCTACATAGTATAGAATGTGGTGTGTAGTGGTACATAGTATAGAATATGGGGTATAGTGGTACATAGTCTAGAATGTTGTGTATAGTGGTACATAGAATATGGTGTATAGTGGTACATAGTATAAAATGTGGTGTAGAGCTGTATAGTGGTACATAGTATAGAATATGGTGTATAGTGCTGCATAGTATAGAATGTGGTGTAGAGCTGTATAATGGTACATATTATATAATGTGGTGTATAGTGGTACATAGTATAGAATGTGATTTAGAGCTGTATAATGGTACATAGTATAGAATATGGTGTATTGTGGTACATAGTCTAGAATGTGGTGTATAGTGGTACATAGTATAGAATATAGTGTACAGTGGTACATAGTATATATTGTGGTGTAGAGCTGTATAATGGTACATAGTATAGAATGTGGTGTATAGTGTTACATTTTATAGAATATGGTGTATAGCGGTACATAGTATAGAATGTGGTGTATAGTAGTATATAGTATAGAATATGGTGTAGAGCTGTATAGTGGTACATAGTATAGAATGTGGTATACAGCTGTATAGTGGTACATAGTATAGAATATGGTGTATAGTGGTATATAGTATAGAATATGGTGTAGAGCTATATAGTGGTCCATAGTATAGAGTGTGGTATAGAGCTGTATAGTGGTACATAGTATAGAATATGGGGTATTGAGTAACATAGTATAGAATGTGGTGTAGAGATGAATAGTGGTACATAGTATAGAATATGGTGTATTGTGGTACATTGTATAGAATATGGTGTATAGTGGTACATAGTATAGAATATGGTGTATAGAGCTACATAGTATAGAATGTGTTGTATAGTGGTACATAGTATAAAATATTGTGTATAGTGGTATATAGTATAGAATATGGTATATAGTGGTAAACAGTATAGGATATGGTGTATTGTGGTACATAGTATAGAATATGGTGTATAGTGGTACACAGTATAGAATATGGTGTATAGAGGTACATAGTATAGAATATGGTGTATAGTGGTACATAGTATAGAATATGGTGTATAGTGCTACATAGTATAAAAAGTGGTGTGTAATGGTACATAGTATAAGTTATGGTGTATAGTGGTACATAGTCTAGAATGTGGTGTATAGTGGTACATAGAATATGGTGTATAGTGGTACATAGTATAGAATGTGGTGTAGAGCTGTATAGTGGTACATAGTATAGAATATGGTGTATAGTGGTACATAGTATAGAATGTGGTGTAGAGCTGTATAATGGTACATAGTATAGAATGTGGTGTATAGTGGTACATAGTATAGAATGTGATTTAGAGCTGTATAATGGTACATAGTATAGAATATGGTGTATAGTGGTACATAGTCTAGAATGTTGTGTATAGTGGTACATAGTCTAGAATATGGTGTAGAGCTGTATAGTGGTACATAGAATAGAATATGGTGTAGAGCTGTATAGTGGTACATAGTATACAATAGGGTGTATAGTGGTATATAGTATAGAATATGGTGTATAGCTGTACAGTGGTGCATAGCATAGAGTATTGTATATAGTGATACATAGCATAGAAAATGGTGTAGAGATGTACAGTGGTACATAGTATAGAATATGGTGTATAGTGGTACATAGTATAGAATATGGTGTATAGATGTACATAGCATAGAATATGGTGTATAGTGGTACATATTCTAGAATATGGAGTAGAGCTGTATAGTGGTACATAGAATAGAATATGGTGTAGAGCTGTATAGTGGTACATAGTATACAATAGGGTGTATAGTGCTATATAGTATAGAATATGGTGTATAGCTGTACAGTGGTGCATAGTATAGTGTATTGTGTATAGTGATACATAGCATAGAATATGGTGTAGAGATGTATAGTAGTACATAGTATAGAATGTGGTGTAGAGCTGTATAGTGGTACATAGTATAGAATATGGTGTGTAGAGGTACATAGTATAGAATATGCTGTAGAGCTTTATAGTGGTACATAGTATAGAATATGGTGTATAGTGGTACTTAGTATAGAATATGGTTTATAGAGGAACATAGTATAGAATGTGGTGTAGAGATGTATAGTTGTACATAGTATAGAATATGGTGTATTGTGGTACATTGTAGATAATATGGTGTATAGTGGTACATAGTATAGAATATGGTGTACAGAGGTACATAGTATAGAATATGGTGTATAGTGCTACATAGTATAGAATGTGTTGTATAGTGGTACATAGTATAAAATATGGTGTATAGCGGTATATAGTATAGAATATGGTATATAGTGGTAAATAGTATAGAATATGGTGTATTGTGGTACATAGTATAGAATATGGTGTATAATGGTACACTGTATAGAATATGGTGTATAGAGGTACATAGTATAGAATATGGTGTATAGTGGTACATAGTATAGAATATGGTGTATAGTGCTACATAGTATAGAATGTGGTGTGTAGTGGTACATAGTATAAATTATGGTGTATAGAGGTACATAGTATAGAATATGGGGTATAGTGGTACATAGTCTAGAATGTGGTGTATAGTGGTACATAGAATATGGTGTATAGTGGTACATAGTATAAAATGTGGTGTAGAGCAGTATAGTGCTACATAGTATAGAATATGGTGTATAGTGCCGCATAGTATAGAATGTGGTGTAGAGCTGTATAATGGTACATATTATAGAATGTGGTGTATAGGGGTACATAGTATAGAATGTGATTTAGAGCTGTATAATGGTACATAGTATAGAATATGGTGTATAGTGGTACATAGTCTAGAATGTGGTGTATAGTGGTACATAGTATAGAATATAGTGTACAGTGGTACATAGTATAGAATGTGGTGTAGAGCTGTATAGTGGTACATAGTATATATTGTGGTGTAGAGCTGTATAATGGTACATAGTATAGAATGTGGTGTATAGTGTTACATTTTATAGAATATGGTGTATAGCGGTACATAGTATAGAATGTGGTGTATAGTAGTATATAGTATAGAATATGGTGTAGAGCTGTATAGTGGTACATAGTATAGAATGTGGTATACAGCTTTATAGTGGTACATAGTATAGAATATGGTGTATAGTGGTATATAGTATAGAATATGGTGTAGAGCTATATAGTGGTTCATAGTATAGAAAATGGCGTATAGTAGTACATAGTATAGAATATGGGGTGAGCTATATAGTTGTTTATAGTATAGAATATGGTTTATAGTGGTACATAGTTTAGAATATGGTGTATAGTGGTATATAGTATAGAATATTGTGTATAGAGGTACATAGTATAAAATATGGTGTATAGATGTACATAGTATAGAATATGGTATATAGTGGTACATAGTCTAGAATGTGGTGTAGAGCTGTATAGTGGTACATAGAATAGAATATGGTGTAGAGCTGTATAGTGGTACATAGTATACAATAGCGTGTATAGTGGTATATAGTATAGAATATGGTGTATACCTGTACAGTGATGTATAGTATAGAGTATTGTGTATAGTGTTACATAGCATAGAATATGGTGTAGAGATGTTAAGTGGTACATAGTATAGAATATGGAGTATAGTGCTACATAGTATAGAATATGGTGTATAGTGGCATATAGTACAGAATGTGGTGTAGAGCTGTATAGTGGTACATAGTAGAGAATATGGTGTATAGTGGTACATAGAATAGAAAGTGGTTTAAAGTGGTACATAGTATAGAATATCGTGTATAGTGGTATATAGTATAGAATATGATGTAGAGCTGTATTGTGGTACATAGTATACAATATGGTGTATAGTGGTACATAGTATAGAATATGGTGAATAGCACATAGTATAGAATAAGGTGTATAGTGGTACATGGCATAGAATATGGGGTAGAGCTGTATAGTGGTATATAGTATAGAATATGGTGTATAGTGGTACATAGTATAGAAAATGGTGTATAGAGGTACATAGTATAGAATATGGTGTAAAGTGGTACATAGTATAGAATATGGTGTATAGTGGTACATAGTATATGGTGTATTGTGGTACATTGTATAGAATGTGGTGTAGAGCTGTATAGTGGTTCATAGTATAGAATATGGTGTATAGTGGTACATAGTATAGAATGTGATGAAGAGCTGTATAGTGTTACATAGTATAGAATATGTTGTATAGTGGTACATAGTATAGAATGTGGTGTAGAGCTGTATAATGGTACATAGTATAAAATGTGGTTTAGAGCTTTAGAGTAGTATATAGTATATAATGTGGTGTATAGTGATAAATAATATAGAATAAGGTGTATAGTGGTATATAGTATAGAATGTCGTTTATAGTGGTACATAGTATAGAATATGGTGTATAGTGGTATATATTATAGAACATGGTGTAGAGCTGAATATTGGTATATAGTATAAAATATGGTGTAGAGCTGTATAGTGGTACATAGAATAGTATGTGGTTTATAGTGTTACATAGTATAGAATATGGTGTATAGTGGTACATAGTATAGAATGTGGTGTATAGTAGTATATAGTATAGAATATGGTGTAGAGCTGTATAGTGGTACATAGTATAGAATGTGGTACAGAGCTGTATAGTGGTACATGGCATAGAATATGGGGTAGAGCTGTTAAGTGGTATATAGTATAGAATATGGTGTAAAGTGGTACATAGTCTAGAATATGTTGTATAGAGGTACATAGTATAGAATATGGTGTATAGAGGTACAAAGTATAGAATATGGTGTATAGTGCTACATAGTATAGAATGTGATGTAGAGCTGTATAGTGGTACATAGTATAGAATATGATGTATAGTGGTACAAAGTATAGAATGTGGTGTAGAGCTGTATAAGGGTACATAGTATTGAATTTGGTATAGAACTGTTTAGTGGTACATAGTATAGAATATGGTGTATAGTCGTATATAGTATAGAATATGGTATAGAACTGTATAGTGGTATATAGTATAGAATTTGGTGTATAGAGATACATAGTATAGAATATGGTGTGGAGCTGTATAGTGGTACATAGTATAGAATATGGTGTATAGTGGTATATAGTATAGAATATGGTGTATAGTGGTACACAGTATAGAATATGGTGTATATTGGTACATAGCATAGAATGTGGTGTATAGTGGTACATAGTATAGAATATGGTGTATAGTGGTACATAGTTTAGAATATGGTGTATAGTGGTACATAGCATAGAATGTGGTGTATAGTGGAACATAGTATAGAACATGGTGTAGAGCTGTATAGTGGTACATAGTATAGAATATTGTGTAGTGCTGTATAGTGGTACATAGTATAGAATATGGTGTATAGTTTGTGGTACATAG
Source organism: Taudactylus pleione (assembly GCA_031769625.1). NCBI lineage: Eukaryota > Metazoa > Chordata > Amphibia > Anura > Myobatrachidae > Taudactylus > Taudactylus pleione. The sequence continues at coordinate 45,013 of JAUIMM010002364.1, forward strand.
CATAAAATATTGTGTAGAGCTGTATAGTGGTACATAGTATAGAATATGGTGTATAGTGATACATAGTATAGAATATGGTGTATAGTGATACTTAGTATAGAATATGGTGTATAGTGGTACTTGCTATAGATTACAGGGTAGAGCTGTGTCGTATATAGTATAGAATATGGTGTATAGTGGTCTATAGTATAGAATATGGTGTATAGAGGTACATAGTGTAGAACATGGTGTATAGTGGTACATAGAATATGGTGTATTGTGGTACATTGTATAGAATGTGGTTTAAAGCTGTATATTGGTACATAGTATAGAATGTGGTGTATAGTGGTACATAGTATAGAATGTGGTGTAGAGCTGTATAATGGTACATCATATAGAATGTGGTATAGAGCTGTATAGTGGTACATAGTATAGAATGTGGTACAGAGCTGTATAGTGGTACATGGCATAGAATATGGGGTAGAGCTGCTAAGTGGTATATAGTACAGAATATGGTGTAAAGTGGTACATAGTCTAGAATATGTTGTTTAGTGGTATATAGTATAGAATATGGTGTATAGTGGTACATAGTATAGAATATGGTGTATAGTGGTACATAGTAAAGAATGTTGTTTACAGTGGTACATAGTTTAGAATATGGTGTATAGTGGTATATAGTATAGAACATGGTGTAGAGCTGAATATTGGTACATAGTATAAAATATGGTGTAGAGCTGTATAGTGGTACATAGTATAGAATGTGGTGTATAGTGTCACATAGTATAGAATATGGTTTATAGTGGTACATAGTATAGAATGTGGTGTATAGTAGTATATAGTATAGAATATGGTGTAGAGCTGTACAGTGGTACATAGTATAGAATGTGGTGCAGAGCTGTATAGTGGTACATGGCAAAGAATATGGGGTAGATCTGTATAGTGGTATATAGTATAGAATATGGTGTGAAAGTGGTACATAGTCTAGAATATGTTGTATAGAGGTACATAGTATAGAATATTGTGTATAGAGGTACATAGTATAGAATATGGTGTATAGTGGTACATATTATAAAATGTGATGTAGAGCTGTATAGTGGTACATAGTATAGAATATGATGTATAGTGGTACATAGTATAGAATGTGGTGTAGAGCTGTATAGTGGTACATAGTATAGAATAAGGTATATAGAGGTACATAGTATAGAATTTGGTGTAGAGCTGTATAGTGTTGCATAGTATAGAGTATTGTGTAGAGTGATATTTAGCATAGAATATGGTGTAGAGCTGTACAGTGGTGCAGAGAATAGAATATGGTGTATAGTGCTACATATTACAGAATATGGTGTATAGTGGTATATAGTATACAATTTGGTGTAGAACTGTATAGTGGTACATAGTATAGAATATGGTGTACAGTGGTACATAGTATATAATATGGTGTATACAGGTACATAGTATAGAATATGGTGTATAGTGGTATATAGTATAGAATGTGGTGTATTGTGGTAAATTGTATAGAATATGGTGTATAGAGGTACATAGTACAGTATATGGTGGATAGTGGTACATAGTATAGAATGTTGTGTATAGTGGTACATTGTATAGAATTTGGTGTAGAGCAGTATAGTGGTACATAGTATAGAATGTGGTACAGAGCTGTATAGTGGTACATGGCATAGAATATGGGGTAGAGCTGTTATGTGGTATATAGTGTAGAATATGGTGTAAAGTGGTACATAGTCTAGAATATGTTGTATAGTGGTATATAGTATAGAATATGGTGTATAGTGGTACATAGTATAGAATATGGTGTATAGTGGTACATAGTATAGAATGTTGTTTATAGTGGTACATAGCATAGAATATGGTGTATAGTGGTATATAGTATAGAACATGGTGTAGAGCTGTATAGTGGTACATAGTATAGAATGTGGTGTATAGTGTTACATAGTATAGAATATGGTTTATAGTGGTACATAGTATAGAATGTGGTGTATAGTAGTATATAGTATAGAATATGGTGTAGAGCTGTACAGTGGTACATAGTATAGAATGTGGTGCAGAGCTGTATAGTGGTACATGGCATAGAATATGGGGTAGAGCTGTATAGTGGTATATAGTATAGAATATGGTGTAAAGTGGTACATAGTCTAGAATATGTTGTATAGAGGTACATAGTATAGAATATGGTGTATAGAGGTACATAGTATAGAATATGGTGTATAGTGGTACATAGTATAGAATGTGATTTAGAGCTGTTTAATGGTACATAGTATAGGATGTGGTGTATAGTGGTACATAGTATAGAATATGGTGTATAGTGGTACATAGTATAGAATATGGTGTAGAGCTGTATAGTGGTACATAGTATAGAATGTGGTGTATAGTGCTACATACTATAGAATATGGTGTATAGAGGTACTTAGTATAGAATGTGGTCTATAGTAGTATTAAGTATAGAATATAGTGTAGACCTGTACAGTTGTACATAGTATAGAATGTGGTATAGAGCAGTATAGTGGTACATAGCATAGAATATAGTGTAGAGGTTTATAGTGGTACATAGTATAGAATATGGCGTATAGTGGTAAATAGTATAGAATATGGTGTAGAGCTGTATAGTGGTTCATAGTATAGAATATGGTGTATAGTGGTATATACATAGTACAGAATGTGGGGTAGAGCTGTATAGTTGTATATCATATAGAATATGGTGTATAGTGGTACATTGTATAGAATATGGTTAAAAGTGGTATATAGTATAGAATATGGTGTATAGACATAAATAGTATAGAATATGGTGTATAGTGGTACATAGTATTGAATGTGGTAAGAGCTGTATAATGGTACATAGTATAGGATGTGGTGTATAGTGGTATATAGTATAGATTATGGTGTATAGAGGTACATAGTATAGAATATGGAGTATAGTAGTACATAGCCTAGAATGTGGAGTATAGTGGTATATAGTATAGAATGTGGTGTAGAGCTATATAGTGGTACATCGTATAGAATATAGTGTATAGTGGTACATAGTATAGAATATGGTGTATAGAGGTACATAGTATAGAAAATGGGGTATAGTGGTACATAGTATAGAATGTGGTGTATAGTGGTACATAGTGGTACATAGTATAGAATGTGGTGTAGTGGTACATATGTAGAATGTGGTGTAGAGCTGAATAGTGGTACAAAGTATATAATAAGGTGTATAGTGGTACATAGTATAGAATATGGTGTAGAGCTGTATAGTGGTACATAGTATAGAATGTGGTGTATAGTGCTACATACTATAGAATATGGTGTATAGAGGTACTTAGTATAGAATATGCTGTATAGTGGTACATAGCATAGAATATAGTGTAGAGGTTTATAGTGGTACATAGTATAGAATATGGTATATAGTGGTAAATAGTATAGAATATGGTGTAGAGCTGTATAGTGGTTCATAGTATAGAATATGGTGTATAGTGGTATATACATAGTACAGAATATGGGGTAGAGCTGTATAGTTGTACATCGTATAGAATATGGTGTATAGTGGTACATTGTATAGAATATTGTTAATAGTGGTATATAGTATAAAATATGGTGTTTAGAGGTAAATAGTATAGAATATGGTGTATAGTGGTACATAGTATAGAATGTGGTGAAGAGCTGTATAATGGTACATAGAATAGGATGTGGTGTATAGTGGTACATAGTATAGAATATGGTGTAGAGCTGTATAGTGGTACATAGCATAGAATATAGTGTAGAGGTTTATAGTGGTACATAGTATAGAATATGGTGTATAGTGGTAAATAGTATAGAATATGGTGTAGAGCTGTATAGTGGTTCATAGTATAGAATATGGTGTATAGTGGTATATACATAGTACAGAATATGGGGTAGAGCTGTATAGTTAAATATCATATAGAATATGGTGTATAGTGGTACATAGTATAGAATATGGTGTAGAGCTGTATAGTGGTACATAGTATAGAATGTGGTGTATAGTGCTACATACTATAGAATATGGTGTATAGAGGTACTTAGTATAGAATGTGGTCTATAGTAGTATTAAGTATAGAATATAGTGTAGACCTGTACAGTTGTACATAGTATAGAATGTGGTATAGAGCTGTATAGTGGTACATAGCATAGAATATAGTGTAGAGGTTTATAGTGGTACATAGTATAGAATATGGCGTATAGTGGTACATAGTATAGAATGTGGTGTATAGTGGTGTATGGTGTATTGCTTTAAAGTGGTACACAGTATAGAATCATGTGTAGAGCTGTATAGTAGTTCATTGTATAGAATATGGTGTGTAGAGGTACATAGTATAGAATGTGTTGTAGAGCTGTATAGTGGTACATAGTATAGAATATGGTGTAGAGTGGTACATAGTATAGAATATGGGGTATTGAGGAACATAGTATAGAATGTGGTGTAGAGATGAATAGTGGTACATAGTATAGAATATGGTGTATTGTGGTACATTGTATAGAATATGGTGTATAGTGGTACATAGTATAGAATATGGTGTATAGAGCTACATAGTATAGAATGTGTTGTATAGTGGTACATAGTATAAAATATTGTTTATAGTGGTATATAGTATAGAATATGGTATATAGTGGTAAACAGTATAGGATATGGTGTATTGTGGTACATAGTATAGAATATGGTGTATAGTGGTACACAGTATAGAATATGGTGTATAGAGGTACATAGTATAGAATATGGTGTATAGTGGTACATAGTATAGAATATGGTGTATAGTGCTACATAGTATAAAAAGTGGTGTGTAATGGTACATAGTATAAGTTATGGTGTATAGTGGTACATAGTCTAGAATGTGGTGTATAGTGGTACATAGAATATGGTGTATAGTGGTACATAGTATAGAATGTGGTGTAGAGCTGTATAGTGGTACATAGTATAGAATATGGTGTATAGTGGTACATAGTATAGAATGTGGTGTAGAGCTGTATAATGGTACATAGTATAGAATGTGGTGTATAGTGGTACATAGTATAGAATGTGATTTAGAGCTGTATAATGGTACATAGTATAGAATATGGTGTATAGTGGTACATAGTCTAGAATGTTGTGTATAGTGGTACATAGTCTAGAATATGGTGTAGAGCTGTATAGTGGTACATAGAATAGAATATGGTGTAGAGCTGTATAGTGGTACATAGTATACAATAGGGTGTATAGTGCTATATAGTATAGAATATGGTGTATAGCTGTACAGTGGTGCATAGCATAGAGTATTGTGTATAGTGATACATAGCATAGAAAATGGTGTAGAGATGTATAGTGGTACATAGTATAGAATATGGTGTATAGTGGTACATAGTATAGAATATGGTGTATAGATGTACATAGCATAGAATATGGTGTATAGTGGTACATATTCTAGAATATGGAGTAGAACTGTATAGTGGTACATAGAATAGAATATGGTGTAGAGCTGTATAGTGGTACATAGTATACAATAGGGTGTATAGTGCTATATAGTATAGAATATGGTGTATAGCTGTACAGTGGTGCATAGTATAGAGTATTGTGTATAGTGATATATAGCATAGAATATGGTGTAGAGATGTATAGTAGTACATAGTATAGAATGTGGTGTAGAACTGTATAGTGGTACATAGTATAGAATATGGTGTGTAGAGGTACATAGTATAGAATATGCTGCAGAGCTTTATAGTGGTACATAGTATAGAATATGGTGTATAGTGGTACTTAGTATAGAATATGGTTTATAGAGGAACATAGTATAGAATGTGGTGTAGAGATGTATAGTTGTACATAGTATAGAATATGGTGTATTGTGGTACATTGTAGATAATATGGTGTATAGTGGTACATAGTATAGAATATGGTGTACAGAGGTACATAGTATAGAATATGGTGTATAGTGCTACATAGTATAGAATGTGTTGTATAGTGGTACATAGTATAAAATATAGTGTATAGCGGTATATAGTATAGAATATGGTATATAGTGGTAAATAGTATAGAATATGGTGTATTGTGGTACATAGTATAGAATATGGTGTATAATGGTACACAGTATAGAATATGGTGTATAGAGGTACATAGTATAGAATATGGTGTATAGTGGTACATAGTATAGAATATGGTGTATAGTGCTACATAGTATAGAATGTGGTGTGTAGTGGTACATAGTATAAATTATGGTGTATAGAGGTACATAGTATAGAATATGGGGTATAGTGGTACATAGTCTAGAATGTGGTGTATAGTGGTACATAGAATATGGTGTATAGTGGTACATAGTATAAAATGTGGTGTAGAGCAGTATAGTGCTACATAGTATAGAATATGGTGTATAGTACCGCATAGTATAGAATGTGGTGTAGAGCTGTATAATGGTACATATTATAGAATGTGGTGTATAGGGGTACATAGTATAGAATGTGATTTAGAGCTGTATAATGGTACATAGTATAGAATATGGTGTATAGTGGTACATAGTCTAGAATGTGGTGTATAGTGGTACATAGTATAGAATATAGTGTACAGTGGTACATAGTATAGAATGTGGTGTAGAGCTGTATAGTGGTACATAGTATATATTGTGGTGTAGAGCTGTATAATGGTACATAGTATAGAATGTGGTGTATAGTGTTACATTTTATAGAATATGGTGTATAGCGGTACATAGTATAGAATGTGGTGTATAGTAGTATATAGTATAGAATATGGTGTAGAGCTGTATAGTGGTACATAGTATAGAATGTGGTATACAGCTTTATAGTGGTACATAGTATAGAATATGGTGTATAGTGGTATATAGTATAGAATATGGTGTAGAGCTATACAGTGGTTCATAGTATAGAAAATGGTGTATAGTAGTACATAGTATAGAATATGGGCTGAGCTATATAGTTGTTTTTTTTTAGTATAGAATATTGTTTATAGTGGTACATAGTTTAGAATATGGTGTATAGTGGTATATAGTATAGAATATTGTGTATAGAGGTACATAGTATAGAATGTGGTGAATAGATGTACATAGTATAGAATATGGTATATAGTGGTACATAGTCTAGAATATGGTGTAGAGCTGTATAGTGGTACATAGAATAGAATATGGTATAGAGCTGTATAGTGGTACATAGAATAGAATATGGTGTAGAGCTGTATAGTGGTACATAGTATACAATAGCGTGTATAGTTGTATATAGTATAGAATATGGTGTATAGCTGTACAGTGGTGTATATTATAGAGTATTGTGTATAGTGATACATAGCATAGAATACGGTGTAGAGATGTTAAGTGGTACGTAGTATAGAATATGGTGTATAGTGCTACATAGTATAGAATATGGTTTATAGAGGAACATAGTATAGAATGTGGTGTAGAGATGTATAGTTGTACATAGTATAGAATATGGTGTATTGTGGTACATTGTAGATAATATGGTGTATAGTGGTACATAGTATAGAATATGGTGTACAGAGGTACATAGTATAGAATATGGTGTATAGTGCTACATAGTATAGAATGTGTTGTATAGTGGTACATAGTATAAAATATAGTGTATAGCGGTATATAGTATAGAATATGGTATATAGTGGTAAATAGTATAGAATATGGTGTATTGTGGTACATAGTATAGAATATGGTGTATAATGGTACACAGTATAGAATATGGTGTATAGAGGTACATAGTATAGAATATGGTGTATAGTGGTACATAGTATAGAATATGGTGTATAGTGCTACATAGTATAGAATGTGGTGTGTAGTGGTACATAGTATAAATTATGGTGTATAGAGGTACATAGTATAGAATATGGGGTATAGTGGTACATAGTCTAGAATGTGGTGTATAGTGGTACATAGAATATGGTGTATAGTGGTACATAGTATAAAATGTGGTGTAGAGCAGTATAGTGCTACATAGTATAGAATATGGTGTATAGTACCGCATAGTATAGAATGTGGTGTAGAGCTGTATAATGGTACATATTATAGAATGTGGTGTATAGGGGTACATAGTATAGAATGTGATTTAGAGCTGTATAATGGTACATAGTATAGAATATGGTGTATAGTGGTACATAGTCTAGAATGTGGTGTATAGTGGTACATAGTATAGAATATAGTGTACAGTGGTACATAGTATAGAATGTGGTGTAGAGCTGTATAGTGGTACATAGTATATATTGTGGTGTAGAGCTGTATAATGGTACATAGTATAGAATGTGGTGTATAGTGTTACATTTTATAGAATATGGTGTATAGCGGTACATAGTATAGAATGTGGTGTATAGTAGTATATAGTATAGAATATGGTGTAGAGCTGTATAGTGGTACATAGTATAGAATGTGGTATACAGCTTTATAGTGGTACATAGTATAGAATATGGTGTATAGTGGTATATAGTATAGAATATGGTGTAGAGCTATACAGTGGTTCATAGTATAGAAAATGGTGTATAGTAGTACATAGTATAGAATATGGGCTGAGCTATATAGTTGTTTTTTTTTAGTATAGAATATTGTTTATAGTGGTACATAGTTTAGAATATGGTGTATAGTGGTATATAGTATAGAATATTGTGTATAGAGGTACATAGTATAGAATGTGGTGAATAGATGTACATAGTATAGAATATGGTATATAGTGGTACATAGTCTAGAATATGGTGTAGAGCTGTATAGTGGTACATAGAATAGAATATGGTATAGAGCTGTATAGTGGTACATAGAATAGAATATGGTGTAGAGCTGTATAGTGGTACATAGTATACAATAGCGTGTATAGTTGTATATAGTATAGAATATGGTGTATAGCTGTACAGTGGTGTATATTATAGAGTATTGTGTATAGTGATACATAGCATAGAATACGGTGTAGAGATGTTAAGTGGTACGTAGTATAGAATATGGTGTATAGTGCTACATAGTATAGAATATGGTGTATAGTGGCATATAGTACAGAATGTGGTGAAGAGTTGTATAGTGGTACATAGTATAGAATATGGTGTATAGTGCTACATAGTATAGAATATAGTGTATAGTGGCATATAGTACAGAATGTGGTGTAGAGTTGTATAGTGGTACATAGTATAGAATATGGTGTATAGTTGTACATAGCATAGAATATGGTGTATAGTGGTACATAGTATAGAATGTGGTGTAAAGTGGTACATAGTATAGAATATGGTGTATAGTGGTATATAATATAGAATATGATGTAGAGCTGTATTGTGGTACATAGTATAGAATATGGTGTATAGTGGTACATAGTATAGAATATGGTGTATAGCACATAGTATAGAATAAGGTGTATAGTGGTACATAGTATAGTATATGGGGTAGAGCTGTATAGTGGTATATAGTATAGAATATGGTGTATAGAGGTACATAGTATAGAATATGGTGTATATTGGTACATAGTATAGAATATGGTGTATAGTGGTACATAGTATATGGTGTATTGTGGTACATTGTATAGAATGTGGCGCAGAGCTGTATAGTGGTTCATAGTATAGAATATGGTGTATAGTGGTACATAGTATAGAATGTGATGAAGAGCTGTAATGTGGTACATAGTATAGAATATGTTGTATAGTGGTACATAGTATAGAATGTGGTGTAGAGCTGTATAATGGTACATAGTATAAAATGAGGTAAAGAGCTGTATAGTGGTATAGAGTATAGAATGTGGTGTATAGTGATACATAGTATAGACTAAGGTGTATAGTGGTATATAGTATAGAATGTCGTTTATAGTGGTACATAGTATAGAATATGGTGTATAGTGGTATATATTATAGAACATAGTGTAGAGCTGAATATTGGTACATAGTATAGAATGTGGTATACAGCTGTATAGTGGTACATAGTATAGAATATAGTGTATAGTGGTATATAGTACAGAATATGGGTTAGAGCTATATAGTGGTTCATAGTATAGAAAATGGTGTATAGTAGTACATAGTATAGAATATGGGGTGAGCTATATAGTTGTTTATAGTATAGAATATGGTTTATAGTGGTACATAGCTTAGAATATGGTGTATAGTGGTATATAGTATAGAATATTGTGTATAGAGGTACATAGTATAGAATATGGTGTATAGATGTACATAGTATAGAAAATGGTATATAGTGGTACATAGTCTAGAATATGGTGTAGAGCTGTATAGTGGTACATAGAATAGAATATGGTGTAGAGCTGTATAGTGGTACATAGTATACAATAGCGTGTATAGTGGTATATAGTATAGAATATGGTGTATAGCTGTACAGTGGTGTATAGTATAGAGTATTGTGTATAGTGATACATAGCATAGAATACGGTGTAGAGATGTTAAGTGGTACGTAGTATAGAATATGGTGTATAGTGCTACATAGTATAGAATATGGTGTATAGTGGAATATAGTACAGAATGTGCTGTAGAGCTGTATAGTGGTACATAGTATAGAATATGGTGTACAGTGGTATATAGTATAGAATATGGTGTATAGTGCTACATAGTATAGAATGTGGTGTGTAGTGGTACATAGTATAGAATATGGGGTATAGTGGTACATAGTCTAGAATGTTGTGTATAGTGGTACATAGAATATGGTGTATAGTGGTACATAGTATAAAATGTGGTGTAGAGCTGTATAGTGGTACATAGTATAGAATATGGTGTATAGTGCTGCATAGTATAGAATGTGGTGTAGAGCTGTATAATGGTACATATTATATAATGTGGTGTATAGTGGTACATAGTATAGAATGTGATTTAGAGCTGTATAATGGTACATAGTATAGAATATGGTGTATTGTGGTACATAGTCTAGAATGTGGTGTATAGTGGTACATAGTATAGAATATAGTGTACAGTGGTACATAGTATATATTGTGGTGTAGAGCTGTATAATGGTACATAGTATAGAATGTGGTGTATAGTGTTACATTTTATAGAATATGGTGTATAGCGGTACATAGTATAGAATGTGGTGTATAGTAGTATATAGTATAGAATATGGTGTAGAGCTGTATAGTGGTACATAGTATAGAATGTGGTATACAGCTGTATAGTGGTACATAGTATAGAATATGGTGTTTAGTGGTATATAGTATAGAATATGGTGTAGAGCTATATAGTGGTTCATAGTATAGAAAATGGCGTATAGTAGTACATAGTATAGAATATGGGGTGAGCTATATAGTTGTTTATAGTATAGAATATGGTTTATAGTGGTACATAGTTTAGAATATGGTGTATAGTGGTATATAGTATAGAATATTGTGTATAGAGGTACATAGTATAAAATATGGTGTATAGATGTACATAGTATAGAATATGGTATATAGTGGTACATAGTCTAGAATGTGGTGTAGAGCTGTATAGTGGTACATAGAATAGAATATGGTGTAGAGCTGTATAGTGGTACATAGTATACAATAGCGTGTATAGTGGTATATAGTATAGAATATGGTGTATACCTGTACAGTGATGTATAGTATAGAGTATTGTGTATAGTGTTACATAGCATAGAATATGGTGTAGAGATGTTAAGTGGTACATAGTATAGAATATGGAGTATAGTGCTACATAGTATAGAATATGGTGTATAGTGGCATATAGTACAGAATGTGGTGTAGAGCTGTATAGTGGTACATAGTATAGAATATGGTGTATAGTGGTACATAGAATAGAATGTGGTTTAAAGTGGTACATAGTATAGAATATCGTGTATAGTGGTATATAATATAGAATATGATGTAGAGCTGTATTGTGGTACATAGTATAGAATATGGTGTATAGTGGTACATAGTATAGAATATGGTGTATAGCACATAGTATAGAATAAGGTGTATAGTGGTACATGGCATAGAATATGGGGTAGAGCTGTATAGTGGTATATAGTATAGAATATGGTGTATAGTGGTACATAGTATAGAATATGGTGTATAGAGGTACATAGTATAGAATATGGTGTAAAGTGGTACATAGTATAGAATATGGTGTATAGTGGTACATAGTATATGGTGTATTGTGGTACATTGTATAGAATGTGGTGTAGAGCTGTATAGTGGTTCATAGTATAGAATATGGTGTATAGTGGTACATAGTATAGAATGTGATGAAGAGCTGTATATTGTTACATAGTATAGAATATGTTGTATAGTGGTACATAGTATAGAATGTGGTGTAGAGCTGTATAATGGTACATAGTATAAAATGTGGTTTAGAGCTTTAGATTAGTATATAGTATATAATGTGGTGTATAGTGATAAATAATATAGAATAAGGTGTATAGTGGTATATAGTATAGAATGTCGTTTATAGTGGTACATAGTATAGAATATGGTGTATAGTGGTATATATTATAGAACATGGTGTAGAGCTGAATATTGGTATATAGTATAAAATATGGTGTAGAGCTGTATAGTGGTACATAGAATAGTATGTGGTTTATAGTGTTACATAGTATAGAATATGGTGTATAGTGGTACATAGTATAGAATGTGGTGTATAGTAGTATATAGTATAGAATATGGTGTAGAGCTGTATAGTGGTACATAGTATAGAATGTGGTACAGAGCTGTATAGTGGTACATGGCATAGAATATGGGGTAGAGCTGTTAAGTGGTATATAGTATAGAATATGGTGTAAAGTGGTACATAGTCTAGAATATGTTGTATAGAGGTACATAGTATAGAATATGGTGTATAGAGGTACAAAGTATAGAATATGGTGTATAGTGCTACATAGTATAGAATGTGATGTAGAGCTGTATAGTGGTACATAGTATAGAATATGATGTATAGTGGTACAAAGTATAGAATGTGGTGTAGAGCTGTATAAGGGTACATAGTATTGAATTTGGTATAGAACTGTATAGTGGTACATAGTATAGAATATGGTGTATAGTCGTATATAGTATAGAATATGGTATAGAACTGTATAGTGGTATATAGTATAGAATTTGGTGTATAGAGATACATAGTATAGAATATGGTGTGGAGCTGTATAGTGGTACATAGTATAGAATATGGTGTATAGTGGTATATAGTATAGAATATGGTGTATAGTGGTACACAGTATAGAATATGGTGTATAGTGGTACATAGCATAGAATGTGGTGTATAGTGGTACATAGTATAGAATATGGTGTATAGTGGTACATAGTTTAGAATATGGTGTATAGTGGTACATAGCATAGAATGTGGTGTATAGTGGAACATAGTATAGAACATGGTGTAGAGCTGTATAGTGGTACATAGTATAGAATATGGTGTAGTGCTGTATAGTGGTACATAGTATAGAATATGGTGTATAGTTTGTGGTACATAGCATAAAATATGGTGTAGAGCTGTATAGTGGTACATAGTATAGAATATGGTGTATAGTGATACATAGTATAGAATATGGTGTATAGTGATACATAGTATAGAATATGGTGTATAGTGGTACTTGCTATAGATTACAGGGTAGAGCTGTGTCGTATATAGTATAGAATATGGTGTATAGTGGTCTATAGTATAGAATATGGTGTATAGAGGTACATAGTGTAGAACATGGTGTATAGTGGTACATAGAATATGGTGTATTGTGGTACATTGTATAGAATGTGGTTTAAAGCTGTATATTGGTACATAGTATAGAATGTGGTGTATAGTGGTACATAGTATAGAATGTGGTGTAGAGCTGTATAATGGTACATCATATAGAATGTGGTATAGAGCTGTATAGTGGTACATAGTATAGAATGTGGTACAGAGCTGTATAGTGGTACATGGCATAGAATATGGGGTAGAGCTGCTAAGTGGTATATAGTACAGAATATGGTGTAAAGTGGTACATAGTCTAGAATATGTTGTATAGTGGTATATAGTATAGAATATGGTGTATAGTGGTACATAGTATAGAATATGGTGTATAGTGGTACATAGTAAAGAATGTTGTTTACAGTGGTACATAGTTTAGAATATGGTGTATAGTGGTATATAGTATAGAACATGGTGTAGAGCTGAATATTGGTACATAGTATAAAATATGGTGTAGAGCTGTATAGTGATACATAGTATAGAATGTGGTGTATAGTGTCACATAGTATAGAATATGGTTTATAGTGGTACATAGTATAGAATGTGGTGTATAGTAGTATATAGTATAGAATATGGTGTAGAGCTGTACAGTGGTACATAGTAAAGAATGTGGTGCAGAGCTGTATAGTGGTACATGGCAAAGAATATGGGGTAGATCTGTATAGTGGTATATAGTATAGAATATGGTGTAAAGTGGTACATAGTCTAGAATATGTTGTATAGAGGTACATAGTATAGAATATTGTGTATAGAGGTACATAGTATAGAATATGGTGTATAGTGGTACATATTATAGAATGTGATGTAGAGCTGTATAGTGGTACATAGTATAGAATATGATGTATAGTGGTACATAGTATAGAATGTGGTGTAGAGCTGTATAGTGGTACATAGTATAGAATATGGTATATAGAGGTACATAGTATAGAATTTGGTGTAGAGCTGTATAGTGTTGCATAGTATAGAGTATTGTGTAGAGTGATACTTAGCATAGAATATGGTGTAGAGCTGTACAGTGGTGCAGAGAATAGAATATGGTGTATAGTGCTACATATTACAGAATATGGTGTATAGTGGTATATAGTATACAATTTGGTGTAGAACTGTATAGTGGTACATAGTATAGAATATGGTGTACAGTGGTACATAGTATATAATATGGTGTATACAGGTACATAGTATAGAATATGGTGTATAGTGGTATATAGTATAGAATATGGTGTATTGTGGTAAATTGTATAGAATATGGTGTATAGAGGTACATAGTACAGTATATGGTGGATAGTGGTACATAGTATAGAATGTTGTGTATAGTGGTACATTGTATAGAATTTGGTGTAGAGCAGTATAGTGGTACATAGTATAGAATGTGGTACAGAGCTGTATAGTGGTACATGGCATAGAATATGGGGTAGAGCTGTTATGTGGTATATAGTGTAGAATATGGTGTAAAGTGGTACATAGTCTAGAATATGTTGTATAGTGGTATATAGTATAGAATATGGTGTATAGTGGTACATAGTATAGAATATGGTGTATAGTGGTACATAGTATAGAATGTTGTTTATAGTGGTACATAGTATAGAATATGGTGTATAGTGGTATATAGTATAGAACATGGTGTAGAGCTGTATAGTGGTACATAGTATAGAATGTGGTGTATAGTGTTACATAGTATAGAATATGGTTTATAGTGGTACATAGTATAGAATGTGGTGTATAGTAGTATATAGTATAGAATATGGTGTAGAGCTGTACAGTGGTACATAGTATAGAATGTGGTGCAGAGCTGTATAGTGGTACATGGCATAGAATATGGGGTAGAGCTGTATAGTCGTATATAGTATAGAATATTGTGTAAAGTGGTACATAGTCTAGAATATGTTGTATAGAGGTACATAGTATAGAATATGGTGTATAGAGGTACATAGTATAGAATATGGTGTATAGTGGTACATAGTATAGAATGTGATGTAGAGCTGTTTAATGGTACATAGTATAGGATGTGGTGTATAGTGGTACATAGTATAGAATATGGTGTATAGTGGTACATAGTATAGAATATGGTGTAGAGCTGTATAGTGGTACATAGTATAGAATGTGGTGTATAGTGCTACATACTATAGAATATGGTGTATAGAGGTACTTAGTATAGAATGTGGTCTATAGTAGTATTAAGTATAGAATATAGTGTAGACCTGTACAGTTGTACATAGTATAGAATGTGGTATAGAGCAGTATAGTGGTACATAGCATAGAATATAGTGTAGAGGTTTATAGTGGTACATAGTATAGAATATGGCGTATAGTGGTAAATAGTATAGAATATGGTGTAGAGCTGTATAGTGGTTCATAGTATAGAATATGGTGTATAGTGGTATATACATAGTACAGAATATGGGGTAGAGCTGTATAGTTGTATATCATATAGAATATGGTGTATAGTGGTACATTGTATAGAATATGGTTAAAAGTGGTATTTAGTATAGAATATGGTGTATAGACATAAATAGTATAGAATATGGTGTATAGTGGTACATAGTATAGAATATGGGGTGAGCTATATAGTTGTTTATAGTATAGAATATGGTTTATAGTGGTACATAGCTTAGAATATGGTGTATAGTGGTATATAGTATAGAATATTGTGTATAGAGGTACATAGTATAGAATATGGTGTATAGATGTACATAGTATAGAAAATGGTACATAGTGGTACATAGTCTAGAATATGGTGTAGAGCTGTATAGTGGTACATAGAATAGAATATGGTGTAGAGCTGTATAGTGGTACATAGTATACAATAGCGTGTATAGTGGTATATAGTATAGAATATGGTGTATAGCTGTACAGTGGTGTATAGTATAGAGTATTGTGTATAGTGATACATAGCATAGAATACGGTGTAGAGATGTTAAGTGGTACGTAGTATAGAATATGGTGTATAGTGCTACATAGTATAGAATATGGTGTATAGTGGAATATAGTACAGAATGTGCTGTAGAGCTGTATAGTGGTACATAGTATAGAATATGGTGTACAGTGGTACATAGTATAGAATATGGTGTATAGTGCTACATAGTATAGAATGTGGTGTGTAGTGGTACATAGTATAGAATATGGGGTATAGTGGTACATAGTCTAGAATGTTGTGTATAGTGGTACATAGAATATGGTGTATAGTGGTACATAGTATAAAATGTGGTGTAGAGCTGTATAGTGGTACATAGTATAGAATATGGTGTATAGTGCTGCATAGTATAGAATGTGGTGTAGAGCTGTATAATGGTACATATTATATAATGTGGTGTATAGTGGTACATAGTATAGAATGTGATTTAGAGCTGTATAATGGTACATAGTATAGAATGTGGTGTATTGTGGTACATAGTCTAGAATGTGGTGTATAGTGGTACATAGTATAGAATATAGTGTACAGTGGTACATAGTATATATTGTGGTGTAGAGCTGTATAATGGTACATAGTATAGAATGTGGTGTATAGTGTTACATTTTATAGAATATGGTGTATAGCGGTACATAGTATAGAATGTGGTGTATAGTAGTATATAGTATAGAATATGGTGTAGAGCTGTATAGTGGTACATAGTATAGAATGTGGTATACAGCTGTATAGTGGTACATAGTATAGAATATGGTGTTTAGTGGTATATAGTATAGAATATGGTGTAGAGCTATATAGTGGTTCATAGTATAGAAAATGGCGTATAGTAGTACATAGTATAGAATATGGGGTGAGCTATATAGTTGTTTATAGTATAGAATATGGTTTATAGTGGTACATAGTTTAGAATATGGTGTATAGTGGTATATAGTATAGAATATTGTGTATAGAGGTACATAGTATAAAATATGGTGTATAGATGTACATAGTATAGAATATGGTATATAGTGGTACATAGTCTAGAATGTGGTGTAGAGCTGTATAGTGGTACATAGAATAGAATATGGTGTAGAGCTGTATAGTGGTACATAGTATACAATAGCGTGTATAGTGGTATATAGTATAGAATATGGTGTATACCTGTACAGTGATGTATAGTATAGAGTATTGTGTATAGTGTTACATAGCATAGAATATGGTGTAGAGATGTTAAGTGGTACATAGTATAGAATATGGAGTATAGTGCTACATAGTATAGAAAATGGTGTATAGTGGCATATAGTACAGAATGTGGTGTAGAGCTGTATAGTGGTACATAGTACAGAATATGGTGTATTGTGGTACATAGAATAGAATGTGGTTTAAAGTGGTACATAGTATAGAATATCGTGTATAGTGGTATATAGTATAGAATATGATGTAGAGCTGTATTGTGGTACATAGTATAGAATATGGTGTATAGTGGTACATAGTATAGAATATGGTGTATAGCACATAGTATAGAATAAGGTGTATAGTGGTACATGGCATAGAATATGGGGTAGAGCTGTATAGTGGTATATAGTATAGAATATGGTGTATAGTGGTACATAGTATAGAATATGGTGTATAGAGGTACATAGTATAGAATATGGTGTAAAGTGGTACATAGTATAGAATATGGTGTATAGTGGTACATAGTATATGGTGTATTGTGGTACATTGTATAGAATGTGGTGTAGAGCTGTATAGTGGTTCATAGTATAGAATATGGTGTATAGTGGTACATAGCATAGAATGTGATGAAGAGCTGTATAGTGTTACATAGTATAGAATATGTTGTATAGTGGTACATAGTATAGAATGTGGTGTAGAGCTGTATAATGGTACATAGTATAAAATGTGGTTTAGAGCTTTAGAGTAGTATATAGTATATAATGTGGTGTATAGTGATAAATAATATAGAATAAGGTGTATAGTGGTATATAGTATAGAATGTCATTTATAGTGGTACATAGTATAGAATATGGTGTATAGTGGTATATATTATAGAACATGGTGTAGAGCTGAATATTGGTATATAGTATAAAATATGGTGTAGAGCTGTATAGTGGTACATAGAATAGTATGTGGTTTATAGTGTTACATAGTATAGAATATGGTGTATAGTGGTACATAGTATAGAATGTGGTGTATAGTAGTATATAGTATAGAATATGGTGTAGAGCTGTATAGTGGTACATAGTATAGAATGTGGTACAGAGCTGTATAGTGGTACATGGCATAGAATATGGGGTAGAGCTGTTAAGTGGTATATAGTATAGAATATGGTGTAAAGTGGTACATAGTCTAGAATATGTTGTATAGAGGTACATAGTATAGAATATGGTGTATAGAGGTACAAAGTATAGAATATGGTGTATAGTGCTACATAGTATAGAATGTGATGTAGAGCTGTATAATGGTACATAGTATAGAAT
Organism: Taudactylus pleione; assembly: GCA_031769625.1. NCBI lineage: Eukaryota > Metazoa > Chordata > Amphibia > Anura > Myobatrachidae > Taudactylus > Taudactylus pleione. Next base: position 63,947 of record JAUIMM010002364.1, read on the forward strand.
ATGATGTATAGTGGTACAAAGTATAGAATGTGGTGTAGAGCTGTATAAGGGTACATAGTATTGAATTTGGTATAGAACTGTATAGTGGTACATAGTATAGAATATGGTGTATAGTCGTATATAGTATAGAATATGGTATAGAACTGTATAGTGGTATATAGTATAGAATTTGGTGTATAGAGATACATAGTATAGAATATGGTGTGGAGCTGTATAGTGGTACATAGTATAGAATATGGTGTATAGTGGTATATAGTATAGAATATGGTGTATAGTGGTACACAGTATAGAATATGGTGTATAGTGGTACATAGCATAGAATGTGGTGTATAGTGGTACATAGTATAGAATATGGTGTATAGTGGTACATAGTTTAGAATATGGTGTATAGTGGTACATAGCATAGAATGTGGTGTATAGTGGAACATAGTATAGAACATGGTGTAGAGCTGTATAGTGGTACATAGTATAGAATATGGTGTAGTGCTGTATAGTGGTACATAGTATAGAATATGGTGTATAGTTTGTGGTACATAGCATAAAATATGGTGTAGAGCTGTATAGTGGTACATAGTATAGAATATGGTGTATAGTGATACATAGTATAGAATATGGTGTATAGTGATACATAGTATAGAATATGGTGTATAGTGGTACTTGCTATAGATTACAGGGTAGAGCTGTGTCGTATATAGTATAGAATATGGTGTATAGTGGTCTATAGTATAGAATATGGTGTATAGAGGTACATAGTGTAGAACATGGTGTATAGTGGTACATAGAATATGGTGTATTGTGGTACATTGTATAGAATGTGGTTTAAAGCTGTATATTGGTACATAGTATAGAATGTGGTGTATAGTGGTACATAGTATAGAATGTGGTGTAGAGCTGTATAATGGTACATCATATAGAATGTGGTATAGAGCTGTATAGTGGTACATAGTATAGAATGTGGTACAGAGCTGTATAGTGGTACATGGCATAGAATATGGGGTAGAGCTGCTAAGTGGTATATAGTACAGAATATGGTTTAAAGTGGTACATAGTCTAGAATATGTTGTATAGTGGTATATAGTATAGAATATGGTGTATAGTGGTACATAGTATAGAATATGGTGTATAGTGGTACATAGTAAAGAATGTTGTTTACAGTGGTACATAGTTTAGAATATGGTGTATAGTGGTATATAGTATAGAACATGGTGTAGAGCTGAATATTGGTACATAGTATAAAATATGGTGTAGAGCTGTATAGTGGTACATAGTATAGAATGTGGTGTATAGTGTCACATAGTATAGAATATGGTTTATAGTGGTACATAGTATAGAATGTGGTGTATAGTAGTATATAGTATAGAATATGGTGTAGAGCTGTACAGTGGTACATAGTAAAGAATGTGGTGCAGAGCTGTATAGTGGTACATGGCAAAGAATATGGGGTAGATCTGTATAGTGGTATATAGTATAGAATATGGTGTAAAGTGGTACATAGTCTAGAATATGTTGTATAGAGGTACATAGTAGAGAATATTGTGTATAGAGGTACATAGTATAGAATATGGTGTATAGTGGTACATATTATAGAATGTGATGTAGAGCTGTATAGTGGTACATAGTATAGAATATGATGTATAGTGGTACATAGTATAGAATGTGGTGTAGAGCTGTATAGTGGTACATAGTATAGAATATGGTATATAGAGGTACATAGTATAGAATTTGGTGTAGAGCTGTATAGTGTTGCATAGTATAGAGTATTGTGTAGAGTGAAACTTAGCATAGAATATGGTGTAGAGCTGTACAGTGGTGCAGAGAATAGAATATGGTGTATAGTGCTACATATTACAGAATATGGTGTATAGTGGTATATAGTATACAATTTGGTGTAGAACTGTATAGTGGTACATAGTATAGAATATGGTGTACAGTGGTACATAGTATATAATATGGTGTATACAGGTACATAGTATAGAATATAGTGTATAGTGGTATATAGTATAGAATATGGTGTATTGTGGTAAATTGTATAGAATATGGTGTATAGAGGTACATAGTACAGTATATGGTGGATAGTGGTACATAGTATAGAATGTTGTGTATAGTGGTACATTGTATAGAATTTGGTGTAGAGCAGTATAGTGGTACATAGTATAGAATGTGGTACAGAGCTGTATAGTGGTACATGGCATAGAATATGGGGTAGAGCTGTTATGTGGTATATAGTGTAGAATATGGTGTAAAGTGGTACATAGTCTAGAATATGTTGTATAGTGGTATATAGTATAGAATATGGTGTATAGTGGTACATAGTATAGAATATGGTGTATAGTGGTACATAGTATAGAATGTTGTTTATAGTGGTACATAGTATAGAATATGGTGTATAGTGGTATATAGTATAGAACATGGTGTAGAGCTGTATAGTGGTACATAGTATAGAATGTGGTGTATAGTGTTACATAGTATAGAATATGGTTTATAGTGGTACATAGTATAGAATGTGGTGTATAGTAGTATATAGTATAGAATATGGTGTAGAGCTGTACAGTGGTACATAGTATAGAATGTGGTGCAGAGCTGTATAGTGGTACATGGCATAGAATATGGGGTAGAGCTGTATAGTGGTATATAGTATAGAATATGGTGTAAAGTGGTACATAGTCTAGAATATGTTGTATAGAGGTACATAGTATAGAATATGGTGTATAGAGGTACATAGTATAGAATATGGTGTATAGTGGTACATAGTATAGAATGTGATGTAGAGCTGTTTAATGGTACATAGTATAGGATGTGGTGTATAGTGGTACATAGTATAGAATATGGTGTATAGTGGTACATAGTATAGAATATGGTGTAGAGCTGTATAGTGGTACATAGTATAGAATGTGGTGTATAGTGCTACATACTATAGAATATGGTGTATAGAGGTACTTAGTATAGAATGTGGTCTATAGTAGTATTAAGTATAGAATATAGTGTAGACCTGTACAGTTGTACATAGTATAGAATGTGGTATAGAGCAGTATAGTGGTACATAGCATAGAATATAGTGTAGAGGTTTATAGTGGTACATAGTATAGAATATGGCGTATAGTGGTAAATAGTATAGAATATGGTGTAGAGCTGTATAGTGGTTCATAGTATAGAATATGGTGTATAGTGGTATATACATAGTACAGAATATGGGGTAGAGCTGTATAGTTGTATATCATATAGAATATGGTGTATAGTGGTACATTGTATAGAATATGGTTAAAAGTGGTATTTAGTATAGAATATGGTGTATAGACATAAATAGTATAGAATATGGTGTATAGTGGTACATAGTATAGAATATGGGGTGAGCTATATAGTTGTTTATAGTATAGAATATGGTTTATAGTGGTACATAGCTTAGAATATGGTGTATAGTGGTATATAGTATAGAATATTGTGTATAGAGGTACATAGTATAGAATATGGTGTATAGATGTACATAGTATAGAAAATGGTATATAGTGGTACATAGTCTAGAATATGGTGTAGAGCTGTATAGTGGTACATAGAATAGAATATGGTGTAGAGCTGTATAGTGGTACATAGTATACAATAGCGTGTATAGTGGTATATAGTATAGAATATGGTGTATAGCTGTACAGTGGTGTATAGTATAGAGTATTGTGTATAGTGATACATAGCATAGAATACGGTGTAGAGATGTTAAGTGGTACGTAGTATAGAATATGGTGTATAGTGCTACATAGTATAGAATATGGTGTATAGTGGAATATAGTACAGAATGTGCTGTAGAGCTGTATAGTGGTACATAGTATAGAATATGGTGTACAGTGGTACATAGTATAGAATATGGTGTATAGTGCTACATAGTATAGAATGTGGTGTGTAGTGGTACATAGTATAGAATATGGGGTATAGTGGTACATAGTCTAGAATGTTGTGTATAGTGGTACATAGAATATGGTGTATAGTGGTACATAGTATAAAATGTGGTGTAGAGCTGTATAGTGGTACATAGTATAGAATATGGTGTATAGTGCTGCATAGTATAGAATGTGGTGTAGAGCTGTATAATGGTACATATTATATAATGTGGTGTATAGTGGTACATAGTATAGAATGTGATTTAGAGCTGTATAATGGTACATAGTATAGAATGTGGTGTATTGTGGTACATAGTCTAGAATGTGGTGTATAGTGGTACATAGTATAGAATATAGTGTACAGTGGTACATAGTATATATTGTGGTGTAGAGCTGTATAATGGTACATAGTATAGAATGTGGTGTATAGTGTTACATTTTATAGAATATGGTGTATAGCGGTACATAGTATAGAATGTGGTGTATAGTAGTATATAGTATAGAATATGGTGTAGAGCTGTATAGTGGTACATAGTATAGAATGTGGTATACAGCTGTATAGTGGTACATAGTATAGAATATGGTGTTTAGTGGTATATAGTATAGAATATGGTGTAGAGCTATATAGTGGTTCATAGTATAGAAAATGGCGTATAGTAGTACATAGTATAGAATATGGGGTGAGCTATATAGTTGTTTATAGTATAGAATATGGTTTATAGTGGTACATAGTTTAGAATATGGTGTATAGTGGTATATAGTATAGAATATTGTGTATAGAGGTACATAGTATAAAATATGGTGTATAGATGTACATAGTATAGAATATGGTATATAGTGGTACATAGTCTAGAATGTGGTGTAGAGCTGTATAGTGGTACATAGAATAGAATATGGTGTAGAGCTGTATAGTGGTACATAGTATACAATAGCGTGTATAGTGGTATATAGTATAGAATATGGTGTATACCTGTACAGTGATGTATAGTATAGAGTATTGTGTATAGTGTTACATAGCATAGAATATGGTGTAGAGATGTTAAGTGGTACATAGTATAGAATATGGAGTATAGTGCTACATAGTATAGAAAATGGTGTATAGTGGCATATAGTACAGAATGTGGTGTAGAGCTGTATAGTGGTACATAGTACAGAATATGGTGTATTGTGGTACATAGAATAGAATGTGGTTTAAAGTGGTACATAGTATAGAATATCGTGTATAGTGGTATATAGTATAGAATATGATGTAGAGCTGTATTGTGGTACATAGTATAGAATATGGTGTATAGTGGTACATAGTATAGAATATGGTGTATAGCACATAGTATAGAATAAGGTGTATAGTGGTACATGGCATAGAATATGGGGTAGAGCTGTATAGTGGTATATAGTATAGAATATGGTGTATAGTGGTACATAGTATAGAATATGGTGTATAGAGGTACATAGTATAGAATATGGTGTAAAGTGGTACATAGTATAGAATATGGTGTATAGTGGTACATAGTATATGGTGTATTGTGGTACATTGTATAGAATGTGGTGTAGAGCTGTATAGTGGTTCATAGTATAGAATATGGTGTATAGTGGTACATAGCATAGAATGTGATGAAGAGCTGTATAGTGTTACATAGTATAGAATATGTTGTATAGTGGTACATAGTATAGAATGTGGTGTAGAGCTGTATAATGGTACATAGTATAAAATGTGGTTTAGAGCTTTAGAGTAGTATATAGTATATAATGTGGTGTATAGTGATAAATAATATAGAATAAGGTGTATAGTGGTATATAGTATAGAATGTCGTTTATAGTGGTACATAGTATAGAATATGGTGTATAGTGGTATATATTATAGAACATGGTGTAGAGCTGAATATTGGTATATAGTATAAAATATGGTGTAGAGCTGTATAGTGGTACATAGAATAGTATGTGGTTTATAGTGTTACATAGTATAGAATATGGTGTATAGTGGTACATAGTATAGAATGTGGTGTATAGTAGTATATAGTATAGAATATGGTGTAGAGCTGTATAGTGGTACATAGTATAGAATGTGGTACAGAGCTGTATAGTGGTACATGGCATAGAATATGGTGTAGAGCTTTTAAGTGGTATATAGTATAGAATATGGTGTAAAGTGGTACATAGTCTAGAATATGTTGTATAGAGGTACATAGTATAGAATATGGTTTATAGAGGTACAAAGTATAGAATATGGTGTATAGTGCTACATAGCATAGAATGTGATGTAGAGCTGTATAGTGGTACATAGTATAGAATATGATGTATATTGGTACAAAGTATAGAATGTGGTGTAGAGCTGTATAAGGGTACATAGTATTGAATTTGGTATAGAACTGTATAGTGGTACATAGTATAGAATATGGTGTATAGTCGTATATAGTATAGAATATGGTATAGAACTGTATAGTGGTATATAGTATAGAATTTGGTGTATAGAGATACATAGTATAGAATATGGTGTGGAGCTGTATAGTGGTACATAGTATAGAATATGGTGTATAGTGGTATATAGTATAGAATATGGTGTATAGTGGTACACAGTATAGAATATGGTGTATAGTGGTACATAGCATAGAATGTGGTGTATAGTGGTACATAGTATAGAATATGGTGTATAGTGGTACATAGTTTAGAATATGGTGTATAGTGGTACATAGCATAGAATGTGGTGTATAGTGGAACATAGTATAGAACATGGTGTAGAGCTGTATAGTGGTACATAGTATAGAATATGGTGTAGTGCTGTATAGTGGTACATAGTATAGAATATGGTGTATAGTTTGTGGTACATAGCATAAAATATGGTGTAGAGCTGTATAGTGGTACATAGTATAGAATATGGTGTATAGTGATACATAGTATAGAATATGGTGTATAGTGATACATAGTATAGAATATGGTGTATAGTGGTACTTGCTATAGATTACAGGGTAGAGCTGTGTCGTATATAGTATAGAATATGGTGTATAGTGGTCTATAGTATAGAATATGGTGTATAGAGTTACATAGTGTAGAACATGGTGTATAGTGGTACATAGAATATGGTGTATTGTGGTACATTGTATAGAATGTGGTTTAAAGCTGTATATTGGTACATAGTATAGAATGTGGTGTATAGTGGTACATAGTATAGAATGTGGTGTAGAGCTGTATAATGGTACATCATATAGAATGTGGTATAGAGCTGTATAGTGGTACATAGTATAGAATGTGGTACAGAGCTGTATAGTGGTACATGGCATAGAATATGGGGTAGAGCTGCTAAGTGGTATATAGTACAGAATATGGTGTAAAGTGGTACATAGTCTAGAATATGTTGTATAGTGGTATATAGTATAGAATATGGTGTATAGTGGTACATAGTATAGAATATGGTGTATAGTGGTACATAGTAAAGAATGTTTTTTACAGTGGTACATAGTTTAGAATATGGTGTATAGTGGTATATAGTATAGAACATGGTGTAGAGCTGAATATTGGTACATAGTATAAAATATGGTGTAGAGCTGTATAGTGGTACATAGTATAGAATGTGGTGTATAGTGTCACATAGTATAGAATATGGTTTATAGTGGTACATAGTATAGAATGTGGTGTATAGTAGTATATAGTATAGAATATGGTGTAGAGGTGTACAGTGGTACATAGTAAAGAATGTGGTGCAGAGCTGTATAGTGGTACATGGCAAAGAATATGGGGTAGATCTGTATAGTGGTATATAGTATAGAATATGGTGTAAAGTGGTACATAGTCTAGAATATGTTGTATAGAGGTACATAGTATAGAATATTGTGTATAGAGGTACATAGTATAGAATATGGTGTATAGTGGTACATATTATAGAATGTGATGTAGAGCTGTATAGTGGTACATAGTATAGAATATGATGTATAGTGGTACATAGTATAGAATGTGGTGTAGAGCTGTATAGTGGTACATAGTATAGAATATGGTATATAGAGGTACATAGTATAGAATTTGGTGTAGAGCTGTATAGTGTTGCATAGTATAGAGTATTGTGTAGAGTGATACTTAGCATAGAATATGGTGTAGAGCTGTACAGTGGTGCAGAGAATAGAATATGGTGTATAGTGCTACATATTACAGAATATGGTGTATAGTGGTATATAGTATACAATTTGGTGTAGAACTGTATAGTGGTACATAGTATAGAATATGGTGTACAGTGGTACATAGTATATAATATGGTGTATACAGGTACATAGTATAGAATATGGTGTATAGTGGTATATAGTATAGAATATGGTGTATTGTGGTAAATTGTATAGAATATGGTGTATAGAGGTACATAGTACAGTATATGGTGGATAGTGGTACATAGTATAGAATGTTGTGTATAGTGGTACATTGTATAGAATTTGGTGTAGAGCAGTATAGTGGTACATAGTATAGAATGTGGTACAGAGCTGTATAGTGGTACATGGCATAGAATATGGGGTAGAGCTGTTATGTGGTATATAGTGTAGAATATGGTGTAAAGTGGTACATAGTCTAGAATATGTTGTATAGTGGTATATAGTATAGAATATGGTGTATAGTGGTACATAGTATAGAATATGGTGTATAGTGGTACATAGTATAGAATGTTGTTTATAGTGGTACATAGTATAGAATATGGTGTATAGTGGTATATAGTATAGAACATGGTGTAGAGCTGTATAGTGGTACATAGTATAGAATGTGGTGTATAGTGTTAGATAGTATAGAATATGGTTTATAGTGGTACATAGTATAGAATATGGTGTATAGTAGTATATAGTATAGAATATGGTGTAGAGCTGTACAGTGGTACATAGTATAGAATGTGGTGCAGAGCTGTATAGTGGTACATGGCATAGAATATGGGGTAGAGCTGTATAGTGGTATATAGTATAGAATATGGTGTAAAGTGGTACATAGTCTAGAATATGTTGTATAGAGGTACATAGTATAGAATATGGTGTATAGAGGTACACAGTATAGAATATGGTGTATAGTGGTACATAGTATAGAATGTGATGTAGAGCTGTTTAATGGTACATAGTATAGGATGTGGTGTATAGTGGTACATAGTATAGAATATGGTGTATAGTGGTACATAGTATAGAATATGGTGTAGAGCTGTATAGTGGTACATAGTATAGAATGTGGTGTATAGTGCTACATACTATAGAATATGGTGTATAGAGGTACTTAGTATAGAATGTGTCTATAGTAGTATTAAGTATAGAATATAGTGTAGACCTGTACAGTTGTACATAGTATAGAATGTGGTATAGAGCAGTATAGTGGTACATAGCATAGAATATAGTGTAGAGGTTTATAGTGGTACATAGTATAGAATATGGCGTATAGTGGTAAATAGTATAGAATATGGTGTAGAGCTGTATAGTGGTTCATAGTATAGAATATGGTGTATAGTGGTATATACATAGTACAGAATATGGGGTAGAGCTGTATAGTTGTATATCATATAGAATATGGTGTATAGTGGTACATTGTATAGAATATGGTTAAAAGTGGTATTTAGTATAGAATATGGTGTATAGACATAAATAGTATAGAATATGGTGTATAGTGGTACATAGTATAGAATGTGGTAAGAGCTGTATAATGGTACATAGTATAGGATGTGGTGTATAGTGGTATATAGTATAGATTATGGTGTATAGAGGTACATAGTATAGAATATGGAGTATAGTAGTACATAGCCTAGAATGTGGAGTATAGTGGTATATAGTATAGAATGTGGTGTAGAGCTATATAGTGGTACATCATATAGAATATAGTGTATAGTGGTACATAGTATAGAATATGGTGTATAGAGGTACATAGTATAGAAAATGGGGTATAGTGGTACATAGTATAGAATGTGGTGTATAGTGGTACATAGTGGTACATAGTATAGAATGTGGTGTAGTGGTACATATGTAGAATGTGGTGTAGATCTGAATAGTGGTACAAAGTATATAATAAGGTGTATAGTGGTACATAGTATAGAATATGGTGTAGAGCTGTATAGTGGTACATAGCATAGAATGTGGTGTATAGTGCTACATACTATAGAATATGGTGTATAGAGGTACTTAGTATAGAATATGCTGTATAGTGGTACATAGCATAGAATATAGTGTAGAGGTTTATAGTAGTACATAGTATAGAATATGGTATATAGTGGTAAATAATATAGAATATGGTGTAGAGAGGTATAGTGGTTCATAGTATAGAATATGGTGTATAGTGGTATATACATAGTACAGAATATGGAGTAGAGCTGTATAGTTGTACATCGTATAGAATATGGTGTATAGTGGTACATTGTATAAAATATTGTTAATAGTGGTATATAGTATAGAATATGGTGTTTAGAGGTAAATAGTATAGAATATGGTGTATAGTGGTACATAGTATAGAATGTGGTGAAGAGCTGTATAATGGTACATAGTATAGGATGTGGTGTATAGTGGTACATAGTATAGAATATGGTGTAGAGCTGTATAGTGGTACATAGTATACAATAGCGTGTATAGTGGTATATAGTATAGAATATGGTGTATAGCTGTACAGTGGTGTATAGTATAGAGTATTGTGTATAGTGATACATAGCATAGAATACGGTGTAGAGATGTTAAGTGGTACGTAGTATAGAATATGGTGTATAGTGCTACATAGTATAGAATATGGTGTATAGTGGAATATAGTACAGAATGTGCTGTAGAGCTGTATAGTGGTACATAGTATAGAATATGGTGTACAGTGGTACATAGTATAGAATATGGTGTATAGTGCTACATAGTATAGAATGTGGTGTGTAGTGGTACATAGTATAGAATATGGGGTATAGTAGTACATAGTCTAGAATGTTGTGTATAGTGGTACATAGAATATGGTGTATAGTGGTACATAGTATAAAATGTGGTGTAGAGCTGTATAGTGGTACATAGTATAGAATATGGTGTACAGTGCTGCATAGTATAGAATGTGGTGTAGAGCTGTATAATGGTACATATTATATAATGTGGTGTATAGTGGTACATAGTATAGAATGTGATTTAGAGCTGTATAATGGTACATAGTATAGAATATGGTGTATTGTGGTACATAGTCTAGAATGTGGTGTATAGTGGTACATAGTATAGAATATAGTGTACAGTGGTACATAGTATATATTGTGGTGTAGAGCTGTATAATGGTACATAGTATAGAATGTGGTGTATAGTGTTACATTTTATAGAATATGGTGTATAGCGGTACATAGTATAGAATGTGGTGTATAGTAGTATATAGTATAGAATATGGTGTAGAGCTGTATAGTGGTACATAGTATAGAATGTGGTATACAGCTGTATAGTGGTACATAGTATAGAATATGGTGTATAGTGGTATATAGTATAGAATATGGTGTAGAGCTATATAGTGGTCCATAGTATAGAGTGTGGTATAGAGCTGTATAGTGGTACATAGTATAGAATATGGGGTATTGAGGAACATAGTATAGAATGTGGTGTAGAGATGAATAGTGGTACATAGTATAGAATATGGTGTATTGTGGTACATTGTATAGAATATGGTGTATAGTGGTACATAGTATAGAATATGGTGTATAGAGCTACATAGTATAGAATGTGTTGTATAGTGGTACATAGTATAAAATATTGTGTATAGTGGTATATAGTATAGAATATGGTATATAGTGGTAAACAGTATAGGATATGGTGTATTGTGGTACATAGTATAGAATATGGTGTATAGTGGTACACAGTATAGAATATGGTGTATAGAGGTACATAGTATAGAATATGGTGTATAGTGGTACATAGTATAGAATATGGTGTATAGTGCTACATAGTATAAAAAGTGGTGTGTAATGGTACATAGTATAAGTTATGGTGTATAGTGGTACATAGTCTAGAATGTGGTGTATAGTGGTACATAGAATATGGTGTATAGTGGTACATAGTATAGAATGTGGTGTAGAGCTGTATAGTGGTACATAGTATAGAATATGGTGTATAGTGGTACATAGTATAGAATGTGGTGTAGAGCTGTATAATGGTACATAGTATAGAATGTGGTGTATAGTGGTACATAGTATAGAATGTGATTTAGAGCTGTATAATGGTACATAGTATAGAATATGGTGTATAGTGGTACATAGTCTAGAATGTTGTGTAAAGTGGTACATAGTCTAGAATATGGTGTAGAGCTGTATAGTGGTACATAGAATAGAATATGGTGTAGAGCTGTATAGTGGTACATAGTATACAATAGGGTGTATAGTGGTATATAGTATAGAATATGGTGTATAGCTGTACAGTGGTGCATAGCATAGAGTATTGTATATAGTGATACATAGCATAAAAAATGGTGTAGAGATGTATAGTGGTACATAGTATAGAATATGGTGTATAGTGGTACATAGTATAGAATATGGTGTATAGATGTACATAGCATAGAACATGGTGTATAGTGGTACATATTCTAGAATATGGAGTAGAGCTGTATAGTGGTACATAGAATAGAATATGGTGTAGAGCTGTATAGTGGTACATAGTATAAAATAGGGTGTATAGTGCTATATAGTATAGAATATGGTGTATAGCTGTACAGTGGTGCATAGTATAGTGTATTGTGTATAGTGATACATAGCATAGAATATGGTGTAGAGATGTATAGTAGTACATAGTATAGAATGTGGTGTAGAGCTGTATAGTGGTACATAGTATAGAATATGGTGTGTAGAGGTACATAGTATAGAATATGCTGTAGAGCTTTATAGTGGTACATAGTATAGAATATGGTGTATAGTGGTACTTAGTATAGAATATGGTTTATAGAGGAACATAGTATAGAATGTGGTGTAGAGATGTATAGTTGTACATAGTATAGAATATGGTGTATTGTGGTACATTGTAGATAATATGGTGTATAGTGGTACATAGTATAGAATATGGTGTATTGTGGTACATAGTATAGAATATGGTGTATAATGGTACACAGTATAGAATATAGTGTATAGAGGTACATAGTATAGAATATGGTGTATAGTGGTATATAGTATAGAATATGGTGTATAGTGCTACATAGTATAGAATGTGGTGTGTAGTGGTACATAGTATAAATTATGGTGTATAGAGGTACATAGTATAGAATATGGGGTATAGTGGTACATAGTCTAGAATGTGGTGTATAGTGGTACATAGAATATGGTGTATAGTGGTACATAGTATAAAATGTGGTGTAGAGCAGTATAGTGCTACATAGTATAGAATATGGTGTATAGTGCCGCATAGTATAGAATGTGGTGTAGAGCTGTATAATGGTACATATTATAGAATGTGGTGTATAGGGGTACATAGTATAGAATGTGATTTAGAGCTGTATAATGGTACATAGTATAGAATATGGTGTATAGTGGTACATAGTCTAGAATGTGGTGTATAGTGGTACATAGTATAGAATATAGTGTACAGTGGTACATAGTATAGAATGTGGTGTAGAGCTGTATAGTGGTACATAGTATATATTGTGGTGTAGAGCTGTATAATGGTACATAGTATAGAATGTGGTGTATAGTGTTACATTTTATAGAATATGGTGTATAGCGGTACATAGTATAGAATGTGGTGTATAGTAGTATATAGTATAGAATATGGTGTAGAGCTGTATAGTGGTACATAGTATAGAATGTGGTATACAGCTTTATAGTGGTACATAGTATAGAATATGGTGTATAGTGGTATATAGTATAGAATATGGTGTAGAGCTATACAGTGGTTCAAAGTATAGAAAATGGTGTATAGTAGTACATAGTATAGAATATGGGCTGAGCTATATAGTTGTTTTTTTTTAGTATAGAATATTGTTTATAGTGGTACATAGTTTAGAATATGGTGTATAGTGGTATATAGTATAGAATATTGTGTATAGAGGTACATAGTATAGAATGTGTTGAATAGATGTACATAGTATAGAATATGGTATATAGTGGTACATAGTCTAGAATATGGTGTAGAGCTGTATAGTGGTACATAGAATAGAATATGGTGTAGAGCTGTATAGTGGTACATAGAATAGAATATGGTGTAGAGCTGTATAGTGGTACATAGTATACAATAGCGTGTATAGTTGTATATAGTATAGAATATGGTGTATAGCTGTACAGTGGTGTATATTATAGAGTATTGTGTATAGTGATTCATAGCATACAATACGGTGTAGAGATGTTAAGTGGTACGTAGTATAGAAAATGGTATATAGTGGTACATAGTCTAGAATATGGTGTAGAGCTGTATAGTGGTACATAGAATAGAATATGGTGTAGAGCTGTATAGTGGTACATAGTATACAATAGCGTGTATAGTGGTATATAGTATAGAATATGGTGTATAGCTGTACAGTGGTGTATAGTATAGAGTATTGTGTATAGTGATACATAGCATAGAATACGGTGTAGAGATGTTAAGTGGTACGTAGTATAGAATATGGTGTATAGTGCTACATAGTATAGAATATGGTGTATAGTGGAATATAGTACAGAATGTGCTGAAGAGCTGTATAGTGGTACATAGTATAGAATATGGTGTACAGTGGTACATAGTATAGAATATGGTGTATAGTGCTACATAGTATAGAATGTGGTGTGTAGTGGTACATAGTATAGAATATGGGGTATAGTGGTACATAGTCTAGAATGTTGTGTATAGTGGTACATAGAATATGGTGTATAGTGGTACATAGTATAAAATGTGGTGTAGAGCTGTATAGTGGTACATAGTATAGAATATGGTGTATAGTGCTGCATAGTATAGAATGTGGTGTAGAGCTGTATAATGGTACATATTATATAATGTGGTGTATAGTGGTACATAGTATAGAATGTGATTTAGAGCTGTATAATGGTACATAGTATAGAATATGGTGTATTGTGGTACATAGTCTAGAATGTGGTGTATAGTGGTACATAGTATAGAATATAGTGTACAGTGGTACATAGTATATATTGTGGTGTAGAGCTGTATAATGGTACATAGTATAGAATGTGGTGTATAGTGTTACATTTTATAGAATATGGTGTATAGCAGTACATAGTATAGAATGTGGTGTATAGTAGTATATAGTATAGAATATGGTGTAGAGCTGTATAGTGGTACATAGTATAGAATGTGGTATACAGCTGTATAGTGGTACATAGTATAGAATATGGTGTATAGTGGTATATAGTATAGAATATGGTGTAGAGCTATATAGTGGTCCATAGTATAGAGTGTGGTATAGAGCTGTATAGTGTTACATAGTATAGAATATGGGGTATTGAGGAACATAGTATAGAATGTGGTGTAGAGATGAATAGTGGTACATAGTATAGAATATGGTGTATTGTGGTACATTGTATAGAATATGGTGTATAGTGGTACATAGTATAGAATATGGTGTATAGAGCTACATAGTATAGAATGTGTTGTATAGTGGTACATAGTATAAAATATTGTGTATAGTGGTATATAGTATAGAATATGGTATATAGTGGTAAACAGTATAGGATATGGTGTATTGTGGTACATAGTATAGAATATGGTGTATAGTGGTACACAGTATAGAATATGGTGTATAGAGGTACATAGTATAGAATATGGTGTATAGTGGTACATAGTATAGAATATGGTGTATAGTGCTACATAGTATAAAAAGTGGTGTGTAATGGTACATAGTATAAGTTATGGTGTATAGTGGTACATAGTCTAGAATGTGGTGTATAGTGGTACATAGAATATGGTGTATAGTGGTACATAGTATAGAATGTGGTGTAGAGCTGTATAGTGGTACATAGTATAGAATATGGTGTATAGTGGTACATAGTATAGAATGTGGTGTAGAGCTGTATAATGGTACATAGTATAGAATGTGGTGTATAGTGGTACATAGTATAGAATGTGATTTAGAGCTGTATAATGGTACATAGTATAGAATATGGTGTATAGTGGTACATAATCTAGAATGTTGTGTATAGTGGTACATAGTCTAGAATATGGTGTAGAGCTGTATAGTGGTACATAGAATAGAATATGGTGTAGAGCTGTATAGTGGTACATAGTATACAATAGGGTGTATAGTGGTATATAGTATAGAATATGGTGTATAGCTGTACAGTGGTGCATAGCATAGAGTATTGTATATAGTGATACATAGCATAGAAAATGGTGTAGAGATGTATAGTGGTACATAGTATAGAATATGGTGTATAGTGGTACATAGTATAGAATATGGTGTATAGATGTACATAGCATAGAATATGGTGTATAGTGGTACATATTCTAGAATATGGAGTAGAGCTGTATAGTGGTACATAGAATAGAATATGGTGTAGAGCTGTATAGTGGTACATAGTATACAATAGGGTGTATAGTGCTATATAGTATAGAATATGGTGTATAGCTGTACAGTGGTGCATAGTATAGTGTATTGTGTATAGTGATACATAGCATAGAATATGGTGTAGAGATGTATAGTAGTACATAGTATAGAATGTGGTGTAGAGCTGTATAGTGGTACATAGTATAGAATATGGTGTGTAGAGGTACATAGTATAGAATATGCTGTAGAGCTTTATAGTGGTACATAGTATAGAATATGGTGTATAGTGGTACTTAGTATAGAATATGGTTTATAGATGAACATAGTATAGAATGTGGTGTAGAGATGTATAGTTGTACATAGTATAGAATATGGTGTATTGTGGTACATTGTAGATAATATGGTGTATAGTGGTACATAGTATAGAATATGGTGTACAGAGGTACATAGTATAGAATATGGTGTATAGTGCTACATAGTATAGAATGTGTTGTATAGTGGTACATAGTATAAAATATGGTGTATAGCGGTATATAGTATAGAATATGGTATATAGTGGTAAATAGTATAGAATATGGTGTATTGTGGTACATAGTATAGAATATGGTGTATAATGGTACACTGTATAGAATATGGTGTATAGAGGTACATAGTATAGAATATGGTGTATAGTGGTACATAGTATAGAATATGGTGTATAGTGCTACATAGTATAGAATGTGGTGTGTAGTGGTACATAGTATAAATTATGGTGTATAGAGGTACATAGTATAGAATATGGGGTATAGTGGTACATAGTCTAGAATGTGGTGTATAGTGGTACATAGAATATGGTGTATAGTGGTACATAGTATAAAATGTGGTGTAGAGCAGTATAGTGCTACATAGTATAGAATATGGTGTATAGTGCCGCATAGTATAGAATGTGGTGTAGAGCTGTATAATGGTACATATTATAGAATGTGGTGTATAGGGGTACATAGTATAGAATGTGATTTAGAGCTGTATAATGGTACATAGTATAGAATATGGTGTATAGTGGTACATAGTCTAGAATGTGGTGTATAGTGGTACATAGTATAGAATATAGTGTACAGTGGTACATAGTATAGAATGTGGTGTAGAGCTGTATAGTGGTACATAGTATATATTGTGGTGTAGAGCTGTATAGTGGTACATAGTCTAGAATATGGTGTAGAGCTGTATAGTGGTACATAGAATAGAATATGGTGTAGAGCTGTATAGTGGTACATAGTATACAATAGCATGTATAGTGGTATATAGTATAGAATATGGTGTATAGCTGTACAGTGGTGTATAGTATAGAGTATTGTGTATAGTGATACATAGCATAGAATACGGTGTAGAGATGTTAAGTGGTACATAGTATAGAATATGGTGTATAGTGCTACATAGTATAGAATATGGTGTATAGTGGAATATAGTACAGAATGTGCTGTAGAGCTGTATAGTGGTACATAGTATAGAATATGGTGTACAGTGGTACATAGTATAGAATATGGTGTATAGTGCTACATAGTATAGAATGTGGTGTGTAGTGGTACATAGTATAGAATATGGGGTATAGTGGTACATAGTCTAGAATGTTGTGTATAGTGGTACATAGAATATGGTGTATAGTGGTACATAGTATAAAATGTGGTGTAGAGCTGTATAGTGGTACATAGTATAGAATATGGTGTATAGTGCTGCATAGTATAGAATGTGGTGTAGAGCTGTATAATGGTACATATTATATAATGTGGTGTATAGTGGTACATAGTATAGAATGTGATTTAGAGCTGTATAATGGTACATAGTATAGAATATGGTGTATTGTGGTACATAGTCTAGAATGTGGTGTATAGTGGTACATAGTATAGAATATAGTGTACAGTGGTACATAGTATATATTGTGGTGTAGAGCTGTATAATGGTACATAGTATAGAATGTGGTGTATAGTGTTACATTTTATAGAATATGGTGTATAGCGGTACATAGTATAGAATGTGGTGTATAGTAGTATATAGTATAGAATATGGTGTAGAGCTGTATAGTGGTACATAGTATAGAATGTGGTATACAGCTGTATAGTGGTACATAGTATAGAATATGGTGTTTAGTGGTATATAGTATAGAATATGGTGTAGAGCTATATAGTGGTTCATAGTATAGAAAATGGCGTATAGTAGTACATAGTATAGAATATGGGGTGAGCTATATAGTTGTTTATAGTATAGAATATGGTTTATAGTGGTACATAGTTTAGAATATGGTGTATAGTGGTATATAGTATAGAATATTGTGTATAGAGGTACATAGTATAAAATATGGTGTATAGATGTACATAGTATAGAATATGGTATATAGTGGTACATAGTCTAGAATGTGGTGTAGAGCTGTATAGTGGTACATAGAATAGAATATGGTGTAGAGCTGTATAGTGGTACATAGTATACAATAGCGTGTATAGTGGTATATAGTATAGAATATGGTGTATACCTGTACAGTGATGTATAGTATAGAGTATTGTGTATAGTGTTACATAGCATAGAATATGGTGTAGAGATGTTAAGTGGTACATAGTATAGAATATGGAGTATAGTGCTACATAGTATAGAATATGGTGTATAGTGGCATATAGTACAGAATGTGGTGTAGAGCTGTATAGTGGTACATAGTATAGAATATGGTGTATAGTGGTACATAGAATAGAAAGTGGTTTAAAGTGGTACATAGTATAGAATATCGTGTATAGTGGTATATAGTATAGAATATGATGTAGAGCTGTATTGTGGTACATAGTATACAATATGGTGTATAGTGGTACATAGTATAGAATATGGTGTATAGCACATAGTATAGAATAAGGTGTATAGTGGTACATGGCATAGAATATGGGGTAGAGCTGTATAGTGGTATATAGTATAGAATATGGTGTATAGTGGTACATAGTATAGAATATGGTGTATAGAGGTACATAGTATAGAATATGGTGTAAAGTGGTACATAGTATAGAATATGGTGTATAGTGGTACATAGTATATGGTGTATTGTGGTACATTGTATAGAATGTGGTGTAGAGCTGTATAGTGGTTCATAGTATAGAATATGGTGTATAGTGGTACATAGTATAGAATGTGATGAAGAGCTGTATAGTGTTACATAGTATAGAATATGTTGTATAGTGGTACATAGTATAGAATGTGGTGTAGAGCTGTATAATGGTACATAGTATAAAATGTGGTTTAGAGCTTTAGAGTAGTATATAGTATATAATGTGGTGTATAGTAATAAATAATATAGAATAAGGTGTATAGTGGTATATAGTATAGAATGTCGTTTATAGTGGTACATAGTATAGAATATGGTGTATAGTGGTATATATTATAGAACATGGTGTAGAGCTGAATATTGGTATATAGTATAAAATATGGTGTAGAGCTGTATAGTGGTACATAGAATAGTATGTGGTTTATAGTGTTACATAGTATAGAATATGGTGTATAGTGGTACATAGTATAGAATGTGGTGTATAGTAGTATATAGTATAGAATATGGTGTAGAGCTGTATAGTGGTACATAGTATAGAATGTGGTACAGAGCTGTATAGTGGTACATGGCATAGAATATGGGGTAGAGCTGTTAAGTGGTATATAGTATAGAATATGGTGTAAAGTGGTACATAGTCTAGAATATGTTGTATAGAGGTACATAGTATAGAATATGGTGTATAGAGGTACAAAGTATAGAATATGGTGTATAGTGCTACATAGTATAGAATGTGATGTAGAGCTGTATAGTGGTACATAGTATAGAATATGATGTATAGTGGTACAAAGTATAGAATGTGGTGTAGAGCTGTATAAGGGTACATAGTATTGAATTTGGTATAGAACTGTTTAGTGGTACATAGTATAGAATATGGTGTATAGTCGTATATAGTATAGAATATGGTATAGAACTGTATAGTGGTATATAGTATAGAATTTGGTGTATAGAGATACATAGTATAGAATATGGTGTGGAGCTGTATAGTGGTACATAGTATAGAATATGGTGTATAGTGGTATATAGTATAGAATATGGTGTATAGTGGTACACAGTATAGAATATGGTGTATAGTGGTACATAGCATAGAATGTGGTGTATAGTGGTACATAGTATAGAATATGGTGTATAGTGGTACATAGTTTAGAATATGGTGTATAGTGGTACATAGCATAGAATGTGGTGTATAGTGGAACATAGTATAGAACATGGTGTAGAGCTGTATAGTGGTACATAGTATAGAATATTGTGTAGTGCTGTATAGTGGTACATAGTATAGAATATGGTGTATAGTTTGTGGTACATAGCATAAAATATTGTGTAGAGCTGTATAGTGGTACATAGTATAGAATATGGTGTATAGTGATACATATTATAGAATATGGTGTATAGTGATACTTAGTATAGAATATGGTGTATAGTGGTACTTGCTATAGATTACAGGGTAGAGCTGTGTCGTATATAGTATAGAATATGGTGTATAGTGGTCTATAGTATAGAATATGGTGTATAGAGGTACATAGTGTAGAACATGGTGTATAGTGGTACATAGAATATGGTGTATTGTGGTACATTGTATAGAATGTGGTTTAAAGCTGTATATTGGTACATAGTATAGAATGTGGTGTATAGTGGTACATAGTATAGAATGTGGTGTAGAGCTGTATAATGGTACATCATATAGAATGTGGTATAGAGCTGTATAGTGGTACATAGTATAGAATGTGGTACAGAGCTGTATAGTGGTACATGGCATAGAATATGGGGTAGAGCTGCTAAGTGGTATATAGTACAGAATATGGTGTAAAGTGGTACATAGTCTAGAATATGTTGTATAGTGGTATATAGTATAGAATATGGTGTATAGTGGTACATAGTATAGAATATGGTGTATAGTGGTACATAGTAAAGAATGTTGTTTACAGTGGTACATAGTTTAGAATATGGTGTATAGTGGTATATAGTATAGAACATGGTGTAGAGCTGAATATTGGTACATAGTATAAAATATGGTGTAGAGCTGTATAGTGGTACATAGTATAGAATGTGGTGTATAGTGTCACATAGTATAGAATATGGTTTATAGTGGTACATAGTATAGAATGTGGTGTATAGTAGTATATAGTATAGAATATGGTGTAGAGCTGTACAGTGGTACATAGTATAGAATGTGGTGCAGAGCTGTATAGTGGTACATGGCAAAGAATATGGGGTAGATCTGTATAGTGGTATATAGTATAGAATATGGTGTGAAAGTGGTACATAGTCTAGAATATGTTGTATAGAGGTACATAGTATAGAATATTGTGTATAGAGGTACATAGTATAGAATATGGTGTATAGTGGTACATATTATAAAATGTGATGTAGAGCTGTATAGTGGTACATAGTATAGAATATGATGTATAGTGGTACATAGTATAGAATGTGGTGTAGAGCTGTATAGTGGTACATAGTATAGAATATGGTATATAGAGGTACATAGTATAGAATTTGGTGTAGAGCTGTATAGTGTTGCATAGTATAGAGTATTGTGTAGAGTGATATTTAGCATAGAATATGGTGTAGAGCTGTACAGTGGTGCAGAGAATAGAATATGGTGTATAGTGCTACATATTACAGAATATGGTGTATAGTGGTATATAGTATACAATTTGGTGTAGAACTGTATAGTGGTACATAGTATAGAATATGGTGTACAGTGGTACATAGTATATAATATGGTGTATACAGGTACATAGTATAGAATATGGTGTATAGTGGTATATAGTATAGAATATGGTGTATTGTGGTAAATTGTATAGAATATGGTGTATAGAGGTACATAGTACAGTATATGGTGGATAGTGGTACATAGTATAGAATGTTGTGTATAGTGGTACATTGTATAGAATTTGGTGTAGAGCAGTATAGTGGTACATAGTATAGAATGTGGTACAGAGCTGTATAGTGGTACATGGCATAGAATATGGGGTAGAGCTGTTATGTGGTATATAGTGTAGAATATGGTGTAAAGTGGTACATAGTCTAGAATATGTTGTATAGTGGTATATAGTATAGAATATGGTGTATAGTGGTACATAGTATAGAATATGGTGTATAGTGGTACATAGTATAGAATGTTGTTTATAGTGGTACATAGCATAGAATATGGTGTATAGTGGTATATAGTATAGAACATGGTGTAGAGCTGTATAGTGGTACATAGTATAGAATGTGGTGTATAGTGTTACATAGTATAGAATATGGTTTATAGTGGTACATAGTATAGAATGTGGTGTATAGTAGTATATAGTATAGAATATGGTGTAGAGCTGTACAGTGGTACATAGTATAGAATGTGGTGCAGAGCTGTATAGTGGTACATGGCATAGAATATGGGGTAGAGCTGTATAGTGGTATATAGTATAGAATATGGTGTAAAGTGGTACATAGTCTAGAATATGTTGTATAGAGGTACATAGTATAGAATATGGTGTATAGAGGTACATAGTATAGAATATGGTGTATAGTGGTACATAGTATAGAATGTGATTTAGAGCTGTTTAATGGTACATAGTATAGGATGTGGTGTATAGTGGTACATAGTATAGAATATGGTGTATAGTGGTACATAGTATAGAATATGGTGTAGAGCTGTATAGTGGTACATAGTATAGAATGTGGTGTATAGTGCTACATACTATAGAATATGGTGTATAGAGGTACTTAGTATAGAATGTGGTCTATAGTAGTATTAAGTATAGAATATAGTGTAGACCTGTACAGTTGTACATAGTATAGAATGTGGTATAGAGCAGTATAGTGGTACATAGCATAGAATATAGTGTAGAGGTTTATAGTGGTACATAGTATAGAATATGGCGTATAGTGGTAAATAGTATAGAATATGGTGTAGAGCTGTATAGTGGTTCATAGTATAGAATATGGTGTATAGTGGTATATACATACTACAGAATGTGGGGTAGAGCTGTATAGTTGTATATCATATAGAATATGGTGTATAGTGGTACATTGTATAGAATATGGTTAAAAGTGGTATATAGTATAGAATATGGTGTATAGACATAAATAGTATAGAATATGGTGTATAGTGGTACATAGTATTGAATGTGGTAAGAGCTGTATAATGGTACATAGTATAGGATGTGGTGTATAGTGGTATATAGTATAGATTATGGTGTATAGAGGTACATAGTATAGAATATGGAGTATAGTAGTACATAGCCTAGAATGTGGAGTATAGTGGTATATAGTATAGAATGTGGTGTAGAGCTATATAGTGGTACATCGTATAGAATATAGTGTATAGTGGTACATAGTATAGAATATGGTGTATAGAGGTACATAGTATAGAAAATGGGGTATAGTGGTACATAGTATAGAATGTGGTGTATAGTGGTACATAGTGGTACATAGTATAGAATGTGGTGTAGTGGTACATATGTAGAATGTGGTGTAGAGCTGAATAGTGGTACAAAGTATATAATAAGGTGTATAGTGGTACATAGTATAGAATATGGTGTAGAGCTGTATAGTGGTACATAGTATAGAATGTGGTGTATAGTGCTACATACTATAGAATATGGTGTATAGAGGTACTTAGTATAGAATATGCTGTATAGTGGTACATAGCATAGAATATAGTGTAGAGGTTTATAGTGGTACATAGTATAGAATATGGTATATAGTGGTAAATAGTATAGAATATGGTGTAGAGCTGTATAGTGGTTCATAGTATAGAATATGGTGTATAGTGGTATATACATAGTACAGAATATGGGGTAGAGCTGTATAGTTGTACATCGTATAGAATATGGTGTATAGTGGTACATTGTATAGAATATTGTTAATAGTGGTATATAGTATAAAATATGGTGTTTAGAGGTAAATAGTATAGAATATGGTGTATAGTGGTACATAGTATAGAATGTGGTGAAGAGCTGTATAATGGTACATAGAATAGGATGTGGTGTATAGTGGTACATAGTATAGAATATGGTGTAGAGCTGTATAGTGGTACATAGCATAGAATATAGTGTAGAGGTTTATAGTGGTACATAGTATAGAATATGGTGTATAGTGGTAAATAGTATAGAATATGGTGTAGAGCTGTATAGTGGTTCATAGTATAGAATATGGTGTATAGTGGTATATACATAGTACAGAATATGGGGTAGAGCTGTATAGTTATATATCATATAGAATATGGTGTATAGTGGTACATAGTATAGAATATGGTGTAGAGCTGTATAGTGGTACATAGTATAGAATGTGGTGTATAGTGCTACATACTATAGAATATGGTGTATAGAGGTACTTAGTATAGAATGTGGTCTATAGTAGTATTAAGTATAGAATATAGTGTAGACCTGTACAGTTGTACATAGTATAGAATGTGGTATAGAGCTGTATAGTGGTACATAGCATAGAATATAGTGTAGAGGTTTATAGTGGTACATAGTATAGAATATGGCGTATAGTGGTAAATAGTATAGAATATGGTGTAGAGCTGTATAATGGTACATAGTATAGGATGTGGTGTATAGTGGTATATAGTATAGATTAAGGTGTATAGAGGTACATTGTATAGAATATGGTGTATAGTAGTACATAGTCTAGAATGGGGAGTATAGTGGTATATAGTATAGAATCTGGTGTAGAGCTATATAGTGGTACATCGTATAGAATATGGTGTATAGTGGTTCATAATATAGAATATGGTGTATAGAGGTACATAGTATAGAATATGGGGTATAGTGGTACATAGTATAGAATGTGGTGTATAGTGGTACATAGTGGTAAATAGTATAGAATGTGGTGTAGTGGTACATATGTAGAATGTGGTGTATAGTGGTGTATGGTGTAGAGCTGTATAGTGGTACATTGTATAGAATGTGGTGTATAGTAGTACATAGTATAGAATACGGTGTAGAGCTGTATAGTGGTACATAGTATAGAATGTAGTGTAGAGCTGTATAGTGGTACATAGTATAGAATATGGTGTGTAGAAGTACATAGTATAGAATGTGTTGTAGAGCTGTATAGTGGTACATAGTATAGAATATGGTGTATAGTGGTACATAGTATAGAATATGGTGTTGAGCTGTATAGTGGTACATAGTAGAAAATATGGTGTAGTGTTGTTTAGTGGGACATAGTATAGAATATGGTGTAGAGCTGTATAGTGGTACATAGTATAGAATATGGTGTATAGTGGTACATAGAATAGAATATGGTCTATAGAGGTACAAAGTATAAAATATGGTGTATTAGTGGTACATAGTATAGAATATGGTGTACTGTGGTACATTGTGTAGAATATAGTGTATAGAGGTACGTAGTATAGAATATGGTGTATAGTGGTACATAGTATAGAATGTGGTATAGCGGTACATAGTATAGAATGTGGTGTATAGATGTATATGGTTTAGAGCTGTATAGTGGTACATAGTATAGAATGTGGTGTATAGTAGTACATAGTATAGAATACTGTGTAGAGCTGTATAGTGGTACATAGTATAGAATACGGTGTATAGTAGTACATAGTATAGAATGTGTTGTAGAGCTGTATATTGGTACATAGTATAGAATATGGTGTATAGTGGTAAATAGTATAGAATATGGTGTATAGTGGTACATAGTATAGAATATGGTGTTGAGCTGTATAGTGGTACATAGTATAGAATATGGTGTTGAGCTGTATAGTGGTACATAGTATAGAATATGGTGTAGTGTTGTATAGTGGTACAAAGTATAGAATATGGTGTAGAGCTGTATTGTGGTACATATTATAGAATATGGTGTATAGTGGTACATAGTATAGAATATGGTATATAGAGGTACATAGTATAGAATTTGGTGTAGAGATGTATAGTGGTGCATAGTATAGAGTATTTTGTATAGTGATACATAGCATAGAATATGGTGTAGAGCTGTATAGTGGTGCAGAGTGTAGAATATGGTGTATAGTGCTACATAGTATAGAATATGATATATAGTGTCATATAGTATAGAATGTGGTGTAGAGCTGTATAGTGGTACATAGTATAGAATATGGTGTATAGTGGTACATAGTATAGAATATGGTGTATAGAGGTACATAGTCCAGATTATGGTGTACAATGGTACATAGTATAGAATGTGGTGTATAGTGGTACATAGTGGTACATAGTATAGAATGTGGTGTAGTGGTACATAGTATAGAATGTGGTGTATAGAGGTATATGGTGTAGAGCTGTATAGTGGTACATAGTATAGAATGTGGTGTATAGCAGTACATAGTATTGAATACGGTGTAGAGCTGTATAGTGGTACATAGTATAGAATGTGGTGTAGAGCTGTATAGTGGTACATAGTATAAAATATGGTGTATAGTGGTACATAGTATAGAATATGGTGTATAGTAGTACATAGTATAGAATATGGTGTAGAGCTGTATAGTGGTACATAGTATAGAATACGGTGTATAGTGGTACATAGTATAGAATATGGTGTATTGTGATACATAGTATAGAATATGGTGTATAGTGGTACATAGTATAGAATATGGTGTATAGAGGTACATAGTATAGAATTTGGTGTATAGAGAAACATAGTATAGAATGTGGTGTAGAGATGTATAGTGGTACATAGTATAGAATTTGGTGTATTGTGGTACATTGTATAGAATGTGGTGTAGAGCTGTATAGTGGTACATAGTATAGAATGTGGTGTATAGAGGAACATAGTATAGAATGTGGTGTAGAGCTGTATAGTGGAACATAGTATTTAGTGTGGTGTATAGTGGTATATAGTATAGAATGTGGTATAAAGCTGTACAATGGTACATAGTATAGAATGCGGTGTATAGTGGTACATAGTATAGAATATAGTGTATAGTGGTACATTGTATAGAATATGGTGTAAAGTGGTACATAGTATAGAATGTGATGTATAGTGGTACATAGTATAGAATATAGTGTGTAGTGGTACATAGTATAGAATATGGTGTATAGTGGTACATAGTATAGAATATGGTGTATAGTGGTACATAGTATAGAATATGGTGTAGTGCTGTATAGTGGTACATTGTATAGAATATGGTGTACTGTGGTACATTGTGTAGAATATGGTGTATAGAGGTACGTAGTATAGAATATGGTGTATAGTGGTACATAGTATAGAATGTGGTATAGCGGTACATAGTATAGAATGTGGTGTATAGATGTATATGGTTTAGAGCTGTATAGTGGTACATAGTATAGAATGTGGAGTATAGTAGTACATAGTATAGAATACGGTGTAGAGCTGTATAGTGGTACATAGTATAGAATGTGGTGTAGAGCTGTATAGTGGTACATAGTATAGAATATGGTGTATAGTAGTACATAGTATAGAATGTGTTGTAGAGCTGTATATTGGTACATAGTATAGAATATGGTGTATAGTGGTAAATAGTATAGAATAAGGTGTATATTGGTACATAGTATAGAATATGGTGTTGAGCTGTATAGTGGTACATAGTATAGAATATGGTGTAGTGTTGTATAGTGGTACAAAGTATACAATATGGTGTAGAGCTGTATTGTGGTACATATTATAGAATATGGTGTTTAGTGTACATAGTATAGAATATGGTATATAGAGGTACATAGTATAGAATATGGTGTAGACCTGTATAGTGGTGCAGAGTGTAGAATATGGTGTATAGTGCTACATAGTATAGAATATGATATATAGTGTCATATAGTATAGAATGTGGTGTAGAGCTGTATAGTGGTACATAGTATAGAATATGGTGTATAGTGGTACATAGTGTAGAATATGGTGTATAGAGGTACATAGTCCAGATTATGGTGTAAAATGGTACATAGTATAGAATGTGGTGTATAGTGGTACATAGTGGTACATAGTATAGAATGTGGTGTAGTGGTACATAGTATAGAATGTGGTGTATAGAGGTATATGGTGTAGAGCTGTATAGTGGTACATAGTATAGAATGTGGTGTATAGCAGTACATAGTATTGAATACGGTGTAGAGCTGTATAGTGGTACATAGTATAGAATGTGGTGTAGAGCTGTATAGTGGTACATAGTATAAAATATGGTGTATAGTGGTACATAGTATAGAATATGGTGTATAGTAGTACATAGTATAGAATATGGTGTAGAGCTGTATAGTGGTACATAGTAGAATATGGTGTAGTGTTGTATAGTGATACATAGTATAGAAAATAGTGTAGAGCTGTATTGTGGTACATAGTATAGAATATGGTGTATAGCGGTACATAGTAAAGAAAATGGTGTATAGAGGTACATAGTATGGAATACGGTGTATATTTGTACATAGTATAGAATATGGTGTATTTTGGTACATTGTATAGAATATGGTATATAGAGGTACAAAGTATAGAATATGGTGTATAGTGGTACATAGTATAGAATGTGGTGTATAGTGGTACATAGTATAGAATTTGGTGTAGAGCTGTATAGTGGTACATAGTATAGAATATGTTGTATAGTGGTACATAGTATAGATTGTGGTGTAAAGCTGTATAATGGTACATAGTATAGAATGTGGTGTATAGTGGTACATAGTATAGAATGTGGTGTATAGTGGTATATAGTATAGAATATAGTGTACAGAGGTACATATTATAGAATGTGGTGTAGAGCTGTATAGTGGTAAATAGTATAGAATATGTTTTATAGTGGTACATAGTATAGATTGTGGTGTAAAGCTGTATAATGGTACATAGTATAGAATGTGGTGTATAGTTGTACATAGTATAGAATATGGTGTATAGTGGTACATAGTATAGAATGTGGTGTAGAGCTTTATAGTGGTAAATAGTATAGAATATGTTGTATAGTGGTACATAGTATATATTGTGGTGTAAAGCGTAAAAATGGTACATAGTATAGAATGTGGTGTATAGTGGTACATAGTATACAATATGGTGTATAGTGGTACATAGTATAGAATGTGGTGTATAGTGGTACATGGTATATAATATGGTGTATAGAGGTACATAGTATAGAATATGGTGTATAGAGGTACATAGTCTAGAATATGGTGTATAGTATTACATAGTCTAGAATATGGTGTATAGTGGATAGTGGTGCATAGTATAGAATGTGATGTAGAGCTGTATAGTGGTACATAGAATAGAATATGATGTATAGTGGTACATAGTATAGAATGTGGTGTAGAGCTGTATAATGGTACATAGTATTGAATTTGGTATAGAACTGTATAGTGGTACATAGTATAGAATATGGTGTATAGTGGAACACAGAATAGAATATGGTGTATAGTGGTACATAGCATAGAATGTGGTGTATAGTAGTACATAGTATAGAATATGGTGTATTGTGGTACATAGTTTAAAATATGGTGTATAGTGGTACATAGCATATAATGTGGTGTATAGTGGTACATAGTATAGAATATGGTGTATAGAGGTACATAGTATAGAATATGGTGTGTTTAGTGGTACATAGTATAGAATATGGTGTATAGTGGTACATAGTATAGAATATGGTGTATTGTGATACATAGTATAGAATATGGTGTATAGTGGTACATAGTATAGAATATGGTGTATAGAGGTACATAGTATAGAATTTGGTGTATAGAGAAACATAGTATAGAATGTGGTGTTGAGATGTATAGTGGTACATAGTATATAATTTGGTGTATTGTGGTACATAGTATAGAATGTGGTGTAGAGCTGTATAGTGGAACATAGTATAGAGTGTGGTGTATAGTGGTATATAGTATAGAATGTGGTATAAAGCTGTACAATGGTACATAGTATAGAATGTGGTGTATAGTGGTACATAGTATAGAATATAGTGTATAGTGGTACATAGTATAGAATATGGTGTAGTGCTGTATAGTGGTACATAGTATAGAATATGGTGTAGAGCTGTATTGTGCTACACAGCATAGAATATGGTGTATAGTGGTACATAGTATAGAAAATGGTGTACAGAGGTACATAGTATAGAATATGGTGTGTATAGTGGTTCATATTATAGAATACGGTGTAGAGTGGTACATAGTATAGAATATGGTGTATTGTGATACATAGTATAGAATATGGTGTACAGTGGTACATAGTATAGAATATGGTGTATAGAGATACAAAGTATAGAATATGGTGTATAGTGGAACATAGTATAGAATGTGGTGTATAGTGGAAAAGTATAGAATTTGGTGTAGAGCCTTATATTGGTACATAGTATAGAATATGGTGTATAGAGGAACATAGTATAGAATGTGGTGTAGAGATGTATAGTGGTACATAGTATAGAATATGGTGTTTTGTGGTACATTGTATAGAATATGGTGTATAGTGGTACATAGTATAGAATATGGTGTATAGAGGTACATAGTATAGAATATGGTGTATAGTGCTACATAGTATAGAATGTATTGTATAGTGGTACATAGAATAAAATATGGTGTATAGCGGAATATAGTATAGAATATGGTATATAGTGGTAAATAGTATAGAATATGGTGTATTGTGGTACATAGTATAGAATATGGTGTATAGTGGTACACAGTATAGAATATGGTGTATAGAGGTACATAGTATAGAATATGGTGTATAGTGGTACATAGTATAGAATGTGGTGTAGAGATGTATAGTGGTACATAGTATATAATATGGTGTATTGTGGTACATTGTATAGAATATTCTATACAATTTACCACAATACACCATATTCTATACTATATACCACTATACACCATATTCTATACTATGTACCTATATACACCATATTCTATAGTATGTAGCACTATACACCACATTCTATACTATGTACCACTATACAGCTCTACACCATATTCTATACTATGTACCACTATACACCATATTCTATACTATGTACCACTATACAGCTCTACACCATACACCAGTATACACCACATTCTACATATGTACCACTACACCACATTCTATACTATGTACCACTATGTACCACTATACACCACATTCTATACTATGTACCACTATACCCCATTTTCTATACTATGTACGACTATACAGCTCTACACCATATTCTATACTATGTACCACTATACAATATATTCTATACGATGTACCACTATATAGCTCTACACCACATTCTATACTATATACCACTATACTCCACATTCTAGGCTATGTACTACTATACTCCATATTCTATACTATGTACCTCTATACACCATAATCTATACTATATACCACTATACACCACATCCTATACTATGTACCATTATACAGCTCTTACCACATTCTATACTTTGTACCACTATACACCATATTCTATACTATTTACATCTATACACCATATTCTATACTATATACCACTATTAACAATATTCTATACAATGTACCACTATACAGCTCTACACCATATTCTATACTATTTAACACTATACGCCATATTCTATACTATGTACCACTATAAACCTCTACACTATATTCTATGCTATGTACCACTATACAGCTCTATACCACATTCTATACTATGTACAACTGTACAGGTCTACACTATATTCTATACTTAATACTACTATTGACCACATTCTATACTAAGTACCTCTATACACCATATTCTATAGTATGTAGCACTATACACCACATTCTATACTATGTACCACTATACAGCTCTACACCATATTCTATACTATGTACCACTATACACCATATTCTATACTATGTACCACTATACACCACATCCTATACTATGTACCATTATACAGCTCTACACCACATTCTATACTATGTACCAGTATACACCATATTCTATACTATTTACCTCAATACACAATATTCTATACTATATACCACTATTAACAATATTCTATACAATGTACCACTGTACACCATATTCGATACGATATACAACTATACAGTTCTACCCCATATTCTGTACTATGTATATACCACTATACACCATATTCTATACTATGAACCACTATACAGCTCTACACCATATTCTATACTATTTACCACTATACACCATATTCTGTACTATGTACCACTATAAACCTCTACACTATATTCTATGCTATGTACCACTATACAGCATATTCTATACTAAGTACCTCTATACACCATATTCTATAGTATGTAGCACTATACACCACATTCTATACTATTTACCACTATACAGCTCTACACCATATTCTATACTATGTACCACTATACACCATATTCTTAACTATGTACCACTATTCAGCTCTACACCACATTCTATACTATGTACCGCTATACATCATATTCTGTGTACCACTATACACCATATTATATACTATGTACCACTATACAACTCATTCTATACTATGTACCACTATACACCACATTCTATACTTTTTCCCTCTATACACCATTTTCTATACTATGTACCACTATACAACTCTACACCATATTCTATACTATGTACCACTATACAACACTACAACATATTCTATACTTTGTACTAATATACATCTCTACACTGTATTCTATACTATGTACTACTATACACCACATTCTATACTATGTACCACTACACCACATTCTATACTATGTACCACTATATACCACTATGCACCACATTCTATACTATGTACCACTATACACCATATTCTATACTATGTACCACTATACACCATATTCTATACTATGTGTCTTTATACACTATATTCTATACTATGTACCACTATACAGCTCTACATCACATTCTATACTATGTACCACTATACACCATATTCTATACTATGTACCTCTATACCCCATATTCTATACTATGTTCCTCTATACAACATATTCAAGACAATATACCACTTTACACCCTATTCTATACTATATACCACTATACAGCTCTACCCCATATTCTATGCCATGTACCACTATACAGCTCTGCACCACATTCTATACTATGTACCACTGTACAGCTCTACACAATATTCTATACTATATACTACTAGACACAACATTCTATACTATATACCACTATACACCATATTCTATACTATGTACCACTATAAACAACATTCTATACTATGTACCACTATACACAATATTCTATACTATGTACCACTTTACACCATATTCTACACTATATACCTCTTAACAGCTCTACCCCATATTCTATGCAATGTACCACTATACAGCTCTGTACCACATTCTATACTATGTACCACTATACAGCTCTAAACCAAATTCTATACAATGTACCACTATACACCACATTCTATACTATTTACCTCTATACACCATATTCTGTACTATGTACCTCTATACACCATATTCTATACAATTTACCAAAATACACCATATTCTATACTATATACCACTATACACCATATTCTATACTATGTACCTATATACACCATATTCTATACTATGTACCACTATACACCATATTCTATACTATGTACCACTATACAGCTCTACACCAAATTCTATACTATATACCACTATACACCATATTCTGTAATATGTAGCACTATACACCATATTCTATGCTCTGCACCACTATACAGCTCTACACCATATTCTATGCTATGTATCACTCTACACAATACTCTATACTATGCACCACTATACAGCTCTACACCAAATTCTATACTATGTACCTCTATATACCATATTCTATACTATGTACCACTATACAGCTCTATACCAAATTCTACACTATGTACCATTATACAGCTCTACACCACATTCTATACTATGTACCACTATAGATCATATTCTATACTATGTACCACTATACAGCTCTACATCAGATTCTATACTATGTACCACTATACAACATATTCTATACTATGTACCTCTATACACAATATTCTATACTATGTACCTCTATACAACATATTCTAGACTATGTACCACTTTACATCATATTCTATTCTATATACCACTATACAGCTCTACCCCATTTTCTATGCCATGAACCACTATACAGCTCTGCACCACATTCTATACTATGTACCACTGTACAGCTATACACCATATTCTATACTATATACTACTATACACCACATTCTATACCATGTAGCACTATAAACCATATTCTGTACTATGTAACACTATACACCACATTCTATACTATGTACCACTATACAGCTCTACACCATTTTTTATACTATGTACCAATATTCAGCTCTACACCATGTTCTATACTATATTCCACTATACACCATATTCTATAATATGTACCACTATAAACAACATTCTATACAATGTACCACTATACACCATATTCTATACTATGTACCACTAAACACACCATATTCTATACTATATACCTCTATACACCATATTCTATACTATGTACCACTATACACCATATTCTATACTATGTATCACAATACACCATATTCTATACTATGTACCACTATACACCATATTCTATACTATGTACCACTATACACCACATTCTATGCTATGTACCACTATACACCATATTCTAAACTATGTACCACAATACACCATATTCTATACTATGTACTACTATACACTACATTCTATGCTATGTACCACTATACACCATATTCTATTCTGTGTTCCACTATACACCATATTCTATACTATGTACCACTATACAGTTCTATACCAAATTCAATACTATGTACCATTATACAGCTTTACACCACATTCTATACTATGTACCACTATACATCATATTCTATTCTATGTACCACTATACAGCTCTACATCACATTCTATACTATGTACCACTATCCACTATACACCATATTCTAGACTATGTAATACTATACACAATATTCTAGACTATGTACCTCTATACTCCATATTCTATACTATGTACCTCTATACACCATATTATATACCATGTACCACTATACACCACATTCTATACTATGTACCACTATACACCATATTGTATACTATGTACCACTATACACCACATTCTACACTATGTACCATTAATACGCTTTACACCACAATATATACTATGTACCACTATACAACATATTCTATACTATTTACCACTATAAAGCTCTACACCACATTCTATACTATGTACCACTATAAACCATATTCTATACTATGTACAACTATACACCACATTCTATACTATGTACCATTATACAGCTTTACACCACAATCTATACTATGTACCACTATAAAACATATTCTATACTATTTACCACTATACAGCTCTACACCACATTCTATAATATGTACCTCTGTACACTATATTCTATACTATATACCACTATACACCACATTCTATACTATGTACCACTATACACCACATTCTATACTATGTACCATTATACAGCTTTACACCACAATCTATACTATGTACCACTATTCTATACTATGTACCACTATACAGCTCAACACCAAATTCTATACTATGTACCACTATACACCACATTCTATACTATGTACCACTATACACCATATTCTATACTTTGTACCTCTATATACCATATTCTATACAATGTACCACAATACACCATATTCTATACTATGTACAAATATACACCGTATTCCATACTATGTACCTCTATACACCATTTTCTTTACTATGTACCGCTATACACCATATTCTATACTATGTACCACAATACAGCTCTACACTATTTTCTATACTATGTATCACTATACAACACTACACCATATTCTATACTATGTACCACTATACAGCTCTACACCATATTCTATACTATGTACTACTATACACCATATTCTATACTATGTACCACTATACACCATATTTTATACTATGTACCACTATACAGCTCTACACCACATTCTATACTATGTACCACTATACAGCTCTACACCGTATTCAATACTATGTACAGCTATACACCACATTCTATACTATGTACCACTATACAGCTCTACACCATATACCTCTATACACCACATTCTATACTATGTACCACTACACCACATTCTATACTATGTACCACTATGTACCACTATACACCACATTCTATACTATGTACCATTGTACACCATAATCTGGACTATATACCTCTATACACCATATTCTATACTATGTACCACTATACAGCTGTATACCACATTCTATACTATGTACCACTATACAGCTCTACAACATATTCTATACTATATACTACTATACACCACATTCTATACTATGTACCACTATACACCATATTCTATAAAATGTAACACTATACACCTCATTCCATATTATATACCACTATACAGCTCTACTCCACATTCTATACTATGTACCACTGCACACCATATTCTATACTATGTACCTCTATACACCACATTCTAGACTACGTACCACTATACACCATATTCTATACTATGTACCACTATACAGCTCTACACCACATTCTATACTTTGGACCACTATACACCATATTCTATACTATGTACCTCAATACACCATAATTTATACTATATACCACTATACACCACATTCTATACTATGTACCACTATACACCATATTCTATACTATGTACCTCTATACACCATATTCTATACTGTGTACCACTATACACCATATTCTATACTATGTACCACAATACACCATATTCTATACTATTTACCACTATATACCATATTCTATACTATATACCGCTATACACCATATTTTATTCTATGTACCACTATACAACACATTCTATACTATGTAGCACTATACACCATATTCTATACTATGTTCCACTATACACCATATTCTATACTTTGTATCTCTATACACCATATTCTATACCATGTACCACTTTACACCATATTCTATACTATGTATCACAATACACCATATTCTATACTATGTACCACTATACACCGTATTCTATACTATGAACCACTATACACACCATATTCTATACTATGAACCACTATACACACCATATTCTATACTATGTACCTCTATACACCATATTCTATAATATGTACCACTATACACCATATTCTATGCTGTGTAGCACAATACAGCTCTACACCATATTCTATACTATGTACCGCTATACAGCACTACACTATATTCGATACTATGTACCACTATACACCATATTCTATACTATGTACCACTATACACCATATTCTATATATGAATAACTATACAGCTCTACACAACATTCTATACAATGTACCACAATACACCATATACTATGTACCACTATACACCATATTCTATACTATGAACCACTATACACCATATTCTTTACTATGTACCTCTATACACCATATTCTATACTATGTACCACTATACAACTTATTCTATACTATGTGCTATACACCATATTCTATACTATGTACCACTAAACACCATATTCTATACTATGTACCACAATACAGCTCTACATCATATTCTATATTATATACCACTATACACCATATTCTATACTATGTACCACTTTACACCACATTATATACTATGTACCACTATACACCATATTCTATACTATGTAGCACTATACACCATATTCTATACTATGTACCACTATACAGCTCTACACCACATTCTGTACTATATACCACTATACACCATATTCTATAATATGTACCACTATACATCTCTACACCATATTATATGCTATGTATCACTATACACAATACTCTATACTATGCACCACTGTACAGCTATACACTATATTCTATACTATATACCACTATACACACTGTTGTATACTATGTACCACTATACAGCTCTACACCATATTCTATACTATGTATCACTATACAGCTGTACACCACATTCTAAATTTTGTACCACTATACACCATATTCTAGACTATGTACCACTATACACCATATTTTATACTATGTACATCTATACACCATATTTTATACTACGTACGTCTGTACACCATATTCTATACTTTATACCACTATACACCATATTC
The DNA here is from genome assembly GCA_031769625.1 of Taudactylus pleione. Classification (NCBI taxonomy): domain Eukaryota; kingdom Metazoa; phylum Chordata; class Amphibia; order Anura; family Myobatrachidae; genus Taudactylus; species Taudactylus pleione. The sequence continues at coordinate 102,098 of JAUIMM010002364.1, forward strand.
TATACTATGAACCACTATAAACCATATTCTATACTATAAACAACTATATATCTCACCCCATATTCTATACTATGTACTACTATACACCATTTTCTGTACTATGAACCACTATACAGCTCTGCACCATATTCTATACTATTTACCACTATACACCACATTCTATACTATGTACCACTATACACCATATTCTATAAAATGTAACACTATACACCTCATTCTATATTATATACCACTATACAGCTCTACACCACATTCTATACTATGAACCACTGCACACCATATTCTATACTATGTACCTCTATACACCACATTCTAGACTACGTACCACTATACACCATATTCTATACTATGTACCACTATACAGCTCTACACCACATTCTATACTTTGTACCACTATACACCATATTCTATGTACCACTATACACCACATTCTAGACTATGTACCACTATACACCATATTCTATACTATGTAACTCAATACACCATCATTTATACTATGTACCACTATACACCACATTCTATACTATGTACCACTATACACCATATTCTATACTATGTACCTCTATACACCATATTCTATACTGTGTACCACTATACACCATATTCTATACTATGTACCACAATACACCATATTCTATACTATTTACCACTATATACCATATTCTATACTATATACCGCTATACACCATATTTTATTCTATGTACCACTATACAATACATTCTATACTATGTAGCACTATACACCATATTCTATACTATGTACCTCTATACACCATATTCTATACTATGTACCACTATACACCATATTCTATACAATGTACCACAATACACCATATTCTATACTATGTACCACTATACATCTCTACACCACATTCTATACTATGTTCCTCTATACACCATATTCTATACTATGTACCAATATAAGGCTCTACACCAAATTCTATACTTTTCCACTATACACCACATTCTATACTATGTTCCACTATACACCATATTCTATACTTTGTATCTCTATACACCATATTCTATACTATGTACCACTGTACACCATATTCTATACTATGTATCACAATACACCATATTCTATACTATGTACCACTCTACACCGTATTCTATAATATGAACCACTATACACACCATATTCTATACTATGTACCTCTGTACACCATTTTCTATACTATGTACCACTATACACCATATGCTATGCTGTGTAGCACAATACAGCTCTACACCATATTCTATACTATGTACCACTATACAGCACTACACCATATTCTATACTATGTACCACTATACACTATATTCTATACTATGTACCACTATACACCACATTCTATACTATGTACCATTGTACAGCTTTATACCACATTCTATACTATATACCACTATACACCACACTCTATACTATGTTCCACTATACAGCTCTACACCACATTCTATACTATGTACCACAATACACCAAATTATATACTATGTACCACTATACATCTCAACACCACATTCTATACTATGTTTCTCTATACACCAAATTCTATACTATGTACCTCTATACACCATATTCTATACTATGTACCACTATACACCATATTCTATACTATGTATCACAATACACCATATTCTATACTATGTACCACTATACACCATATTCTATACTATGTACCACTAAACACACCATATTCTATACTATGTACCTCTATACACCATATTCTATACTATGTACCACTATACACCACATTCTATGCTATGTACCACTATACACCATATTCTAAACTATGTACCACAATACACCATATTCTATACTATGTACTACTATACACCACATTCTATGCTATGTACCACTATACACCATATTCTATTCTGTGTTCCACTATACACCATATTCTATACTATGTACCACTATACAGCTCTACACCACATTCTATAATATGTACCTCTGTACACTATATTCTATACTATATACCACTATACACCACATTCTATACTATGTACCACTATACACCACATTCTATACTATGTACCATTATACAGCTTTACACCACAATCTATACTATGTACCACTATACAACATATTCTATACTATGTACCACTATACAGCTCTACACCAAATTCTATACTATGTACCACTATACACCACATTCTATACTATGTACCACTATACACCATATTCTATACTTTGTAACTCTATATACCATATTCTATACAATGTACCAAAATACACCATATTCTATACTATGTACAAATATACACCGTATTCCATACTATGTACCTCTATACACCATTTTCTTTACTATGTACCGCTATACACCATATTCTATACTATGTACCACAATACAGCTCTACACTATTTTCTATACTATGTATCACTATACAACACTACACCATATTCGATACTATGTACCACTATACAGCTCTACACCATATTCTATACTATGTACTACTATACACCATATTCTATACTATGTACCACTATACACCATATTTTATACTATGTACCACTATACAGCTCTACACCACATTCTATACTATGTACCACTATACAGCTCTACACCGTATTCAATACTATGTACTGCTATACACCACATTCTATACTATGTACCACTATACAGCTCTACACCATATACCTCTATACACCACATTCTATACTATGTACCACTACACCACATTCTATACTATGTACCACTATGTACCACTATACACCACATTCTATACTATGTACCATTGTACACCATAATCTGGACTATGTACCTCTATACACCATATTCTACACTATGTACCACTATACACCATATTCTATACTATGTACCACTATACAGCTCTACACCACATTCTATACTATATGACACTATATATCATATTCTATACTATGTAGCACTATACACCATATTCTACACTCTGCACCACTATACAGGTCTACACCATATTCTATGCTATGTATCACTATACACAATACTCTATACTATGCACCACTATACATCTCTACACCAAATTCTATACTATGTACCTCTATATACCATATTCTATACTATGTACACTATACACCATATTCTATAATATGTACCACAATACAGCTCTACACCATATTGTATACTTTGTACCACTATACAACACTACACCATATTCTATACTATGTACCACTATACAGCTCAACACCATATTCTATACTATGTACCACTATACACCTTATTCTATACTATTTACCACTATACACCATATTCTATACTATGTACCAATATACAGCTCTACAACACATTCTATACTATGTACTACTATACACCATATTCTATACTATGTACCACTATACAGCTCTACACCACATTCTATACTATGTACCACTATACAGCTCTACACCGTATTCTATACTATGTACTACTATACTCCACATTCTATACTATGTACCACTATACAGCTCTAAACCATATACATCTATACACCACATTCTATACTATGTACCGCTATACCATATTCTATACTATGTACCACTATACACCATATTCTATACTACGTACCTCTATACACCATATTCTACACAATGTACCACAGTACACCATATTCTATACAATGTACCACTATACAGCACTACACCATATTCTATACTATGTACCACTATACACCATATTCTATACTATGTACCACTATACACCATATTCTATACTATGTACCACTACACACTATATTCTATACTATGTACCACTATACACCACATTCTATACTATGTACCACTATACACCATATTCTATACTATGTACCACTATACACTATATTCTATACTATGTACCACTATACACCACATTCTAAACTATGTACCATTGTACAGCTTTATACCACATTCTATACTATATACCACTATACACCACACTAAATACTATGTTCCACTATACAGCTCTACACCACATTCTATACTATGTTCCTCTATACACCACATTCTATACTATGTACCACTATACAGCTCTACACCATATTCAATACTATATACTACTATACACCACATTCTATACTATGTACCACTATACACCATATTCTATAATATGTAACACTATACACCTCATTCCATATTATATACCATTATACAGCTCTACACCACATTCTATACTATGTACCACTGCACACCATATTCTATACTATGTACCTCTATACACCACATTCTAGACTACGTACCATTATACACCATATTCTATACTATGTACCACTATACAGCTCTACACCACATTCTATACTTTGGACCACTATACACCATATTCTATACTATGTACCTCAATACACCATAATTTATACTATATACCACTATACACCACATTCTATACTATGTACCACTATACACCATATTCTAAACTATGTACCTCTATACACCATATTCTATACTGTGTACCACTATACACCATATTCTATACTATGTACCACAATACACCATATTCTATACTATTTACCACTATATACCATATTCTATACTATATACCGCTATACACCATATTTTATTCTATGTACCACTATACAACACATTCTATACTATGTAGCACTATACACCATATTCTATACTATGTACCTCTATACACCATATTCTATACTATGTACCACTATACACCATATTCTATACAATGTACCACAATACACCATATTCTATACTATGTACCACTATACTTCTCTACACCAAATTCTATACTATGTACCACTATACACCACATTCTATACTATGTTCCACTATACACCATATTCTATACTTTGTATCTCTATACACCATATTCTATACCATGTACCACTTTACACCATATTCTATACTATGTATCACAATACACCATATTCTATACTATGTACCACTATACACCATATTCTATACTATGAACCACTATACACACCATATTCTATACTATGTACCTCTATACACCATATTCTATAATATGTACCACTATACACCATATTCTATGCTGTGTAGCACAATACAGCTCTACACCATATTCTATACTATGTACCGCTATACAGCACTACACTATATTCTATACTATGTACCACTATACACCATATTCTATACTATGTACCACTATACACCATATTCTATACTATGAATAACTATACAGCTCTACACAACATTCTATACAATGTACCACAATACACCATATACTATGTACCACTATACACCATATTCTATACTATGTACCACTATACACCATATTCTTTACTATGTACCTCTATACACCATATTCTATACTATGTACCACTATACAACTTATTCTATACTATGTGCTATACACCATATTCTATACTATGTACCAATAAACACCATATTCTATACTATGTACCACAATACAGCTCTACATCATATTCTATATTATATACCACTATACACCATATTCTATACTATGTACCACTTTACACCACATTATATACTATGTACCACTATACACCATATTCTATACTATGTAGCACTATACACCATATTCTATACTATGTACCACTATACAGCTCTACACCACATTCTGTACTATATACCACTATACACCATATTCAATAATATGTACCACTATACATCTCTACACCATATTATATGCTATGTATCACTATACACAATACTCTATACTATGCACCACTGTACAGCTATACACTATATTCTATACTATATACCACTATACACACTGTTGTATACTATGTACCACTATACAGCTCTACACCATATTCTATACTATGTATCACTATACAGCTGTACACCACATTCTAAATTTTGTACCACTATACACCATATTCTAGACTATGTACCACTATACACCATATTTTATACTATGTACATCTATACACCATATTTTATACTACGTACCTCTGTACACCATATTCTATACTTTATACCACTATACACCATATTCTATACTATGAACCACTATAAACCATATTCTATACTATAAACAACTATATATCTCACCCCATATTCTATACTATGTACTACTATACACCATTTTCTATACTATGAACCACTATACAGCTCTGCACCATATTCTATACTATTTACCACTATACACCACATTCTATACTATGTACCACTATACACCATATTCTATAATATGTAACACTATACACCTCATTCTATATTATATACCACTATACAGCTCTACACCACATTCTATACTATGAACCACTGCACACCATATTCTATACTATGTACCTCTATACACCACATTCTAGACTACGTACCACTATACACCATATTCTATACTATGTACCACTATACAGCTCTACACCACATTCTATACTTTGTACCACTATACACCATATTCTATGTACCACTATACACCACATTCTAGACTATGTACCACTATACACCATATTCTATACTATGTACCTCAATACACCATCATTTATACTATGTACCACTATACACCACATTCTATACTATGTACCACTATACACCATATTCTATACTATGTACCTCTATACACCATATTCTATACTGTGTACCACTATACACCATATTCTATACTATGTACCACAATACACCATATTCTATACTATTTACCACTATATACCATATTCTATACTATATACCGCTATACACCATATTTTATTCTATGTACCACTATACAATACATTCTATACTATGTAGCACTATACACCATATTCTATACTATGTACCTCTATACACCATATTCTATACTATGTACCACTATACACCATATTCTATACTATGTACCACTCTACACCATATTCTATACTATGTACCACTATACACTATATTCTATACTATGTACCACTATACACCACATTCTAAACTATGTACCATTGTACAGCTTTATACCACATTCTATACTATATACCACTATACACCACACTAAATACTATGTTCCACTATACAGCTCTACACCACATTCTATACTATGTTCCTCTATACACCACATTCTATACTATGTACCACTATACAGCTCTACACCATATTCAATACTATATACTACTATACACCACATTCTATACTATGTACCACTTTACACCATATTCTATAAAATGTAACACTATACACCTCATTCCATATTATATACCACTATACAGCTCTACACCACATTCTATACTATGAACCACTGCACACCATATTCTATACTATGTACCTCTATACAGCTCTACACCATATACCTCTATACACCACATTCTATACTATGTACCACTACACCACATTCTATACTATGTACCACTATGTACCACTATACACCACATTCTATACTATGTACCATTGTACACCATAATCTGGACTATGTACCTCTATACACCATATTCTACACTATGTACCACTATACACCATATTCTATACTATGTACCACTATACAGATATACACCACATTCTATACTATATGATACTATATATCATATTCTATACTATGTAGCACTATACACCATATTCTACACTCTGCACCACTATACAGCTCTACACCATATTCAATGCTATGTATTACTATACACAATACTCTATACTATGCACCACTATACATCTCTACACCAAATTCTATACTATGTACCTCTATATACCATATTCTATACTATGTACCACTATACACCATATTCTATAATATGTACCACAATACAGCTCTACACCATATTGTATACTTTGTACCACTATACAACACTACACCATATTCTATACTATGTACCACTATACAGCTCAACACCATATTCTATACTATGTACCACTATACACCTTATTCTATACTATTTACCACTATACACCATATTCTATACTATGTACCAATATACAGCTCTACAACACATTCTATACTATGTACTACTATACACCATATTCTATACTATGTACCACTATACAGCTCTACACCACATTCTATACTATGTACCACTATACAGCTCTACACCGTATTCTATACTATGTACTACTATACTCCACATTCTATACTATGTACCACTATACAGCTCTAAACCATATACATATATATTCACCACATTCTATACTATGTACCGCTATACCACATTCTATACTATGTACCACTATACACCATATTCTATACTACGTACCTCTATACACCATATTCTACACAATGTACCACAGTACACCATATTCTATATTATGTACCACTATACAGCACTACATCATATTCTATACTATGTACCACTATACACCATATTCTATACTATGTACCACTATACACCATATTCTATACTATGTACCACTACACACTATATTCTATACTATGTACCACTATACACCACATTCTATACTATGTACCACTATACACCATATTCTATACTATGTACCACTATACACTATATTCTATACTATGTACCACTATACACCGCATTCTATACTATGTACCATTGTACAGCTTTATACCACATTCTATACTATATACCACTATACACCACACTAAATACTATGTTCCACTATACAGCTCTACACCACATTCTATACTATGTTCCTCTATACACCACATTCTATACTATGTACCACTATACAGCTCTACACCACATTCTATACAATGTACCACAATACACCAAATTCTATACTATGTACCACTATACATCTCTACACCACATTCTATACTATGTTTCTCTATACACCAAATTCTATACTATGTACCTCTATACACCATATTCTATACTATGTACCACTATACACCATATTCTATACTATGTATCACAATACACCATATTCTATACTATGTACCACTATACACCGTATTCTATACTATGTACCACTATACAGCTCTACACCATATTCTATACTATGTACTACTATACACCATATTCTATACTATGTACCACTATACACCATATTTTATACTATGTACCACTATACAGCTCTACACCACATTCTATACTATGTACCACTATACAGCTCTACACCGTATTCAATACTATGTACTGCTATACACCACATTCTATACTATGTACCACTATACAGCTCTACACCATATACCTCTATACACCACATTCTATACTATGTACCACTACACCACATTCTATACTATGTACCACTATGTACCACTATACACCACATTCTATACTATGTACCATTGTACACCATAATCAGGACTATGTACCTCTATACACCATATTCTATACTATGTACCACTATACACCATATTCTATACTATGTACTACTATACAGCTCTACACCACATTCTATACTATATGACACTATATATCATATTCTATACTATGTAGCACTATACACCATATTCTACACTCTGCACCACTATACAGCTCTACACCATATTCTATGCTATGTATCACTATACACAATACTCTATACTATGCACCACTATACATCTCTACACCAAATTCTATACTATGTACCTCTATATACCATATTCTATACTATGTACCACTATACACAATATTCTATAATATGTACCACAATACAGCTCTACACCATATTGTATACTTTGTACCACTATACAACACTACACCATATTATATACTATGTACCACTATACAGCTCAACACCATATTCTATACTATGTACCACTATACACCATATTCTATACTATTTACCACTATACACCATATTCTATACTATGTACCAATATACAGCTCTACAACACATTCTATACTATGTACTACTATACACCATATTCTATACTATGTACCACTATACAGCTCTACACCACATTCTATACTATGTAACACTATACAGCTCTACACCGTATTCTATACTATGTACTACTTTACACCACATTCTATACTATGTACCACTATACAGCTCTAAACCATATACATCTATACACCACATTCTATACTATGTACCACTATACCACATTCTATACTATGTACCACTATACACCATATTCTATACTACGTACCTCTATACACCATATTCTACACAATGTACCACAGTACACCATATTCTATACTATGTACCACTATACAGCACTACACCATATTCTATACTATGTACCACTATACACCATATTCTATACTATGTACCACTATACACCATATTCTATACTATGTACCACTATACACTATATTCTATACTATGTACTACTATACACCACATTCTATACTATGTACCACTATGCACCATATTCTATACTATGTACCACTATACACTATATTCTATACTATGTACCACTATACACCACATTCTATACTATATACAATTGTACAGCTTTATACCACATTCTATACTATATACCACTATACACCACACTCTATACTATGTTCCACTATACAGCTCTACACCACATTCTATACAATATACCTCTATACACCATATTCTATACTATGTACCACTATACACCACATTCTATGCTATGTACCACTATACACCATATTCTAAACTATGTACCACAATACACCATATTCTATACTATGTACCACTATACACCACATTCTATGCTATGTACCACTATACACCATATTCTATTCTGTGTTCCACTATACACCATATTCTATACTATGTACCACTATACAGTTCTATACCAAATTCAATACTATGTACCATTATACAGCTCTACACCACATTCTATACTATGTAGCACTATACATCATATTCTATTCTATGTACCACTATACAGCTCTACATCACATTCTATACTATGTACCACTATCCACTATACACCATATTCTAGACTATGTAATACTATACACCATATTCTAGACTATGTACCTCTATACACCATATTCTATACTATGTACCTCTATACACCATATTATATACTATGTACCACTATACACCACATTCTATACTATGTACCACTATACACCATATTGTATACTATGTACCACTATACACCACATTCTATACTATGTACCATTATTACGCTTTACACCACAATATATACTATGTACCACTATACAACATATTCTATACTATTTACCACTATAAAGCTCTACACCACATTCTATACTATGTACCACTATACACCATATTCTATACTATGTACAACTATACACCACATTCTATACTATGTACCATTATACAGCTTTACACCACAATCTATACTATGTACCACTATAAAACATATTCTATACTATTTACCACTATACAGCTCTACACCACATTCTATAATATGTACCTCTGTACACTATATTCTATACTATATACCACTATACACCACATTCTATACTATGTACCACTATACACCACATTCTATACTATGTACCATTATACAGCTTTACACCACAATCTATACTATGTACCACTATACACCATATTCTATACTATGTACCACTAAACACACCATATTCTATACTATGTACCTCTATACACCATATTCTATACTATATACCACTATACACCACATTCTATGCTATGTACCACTATACACCATATTCTAAACTATGTACCACAATACACCATATTCTATACTATGTACTACTATACACCACATTCTATGCTATGTACCACTATAAACCATATTCTATTCTGTGTTCCACTATACACCATATTCTATACTATGTACCACTATACAGTTCTATACCAAATTCAATACTATGTACCATTATACAGCTCTACACCACATTCTATACTATGTACCACTATACATCATATTCTATTCTATGTACCACTATACAGCTCTACATCACATTCTATACTATGTACCACTATCCACTATACACCATATTCTAGACTATGTAATACTATACACCATATTCTAGACTATGTACCTCTATACACCATATTCTATACTATGTACCTCTATACACCATATTATATACCATGTACCACTATACACCACATTCTATACTATGTACCACTATACACCATATTGTATACTATGTACCACTATACACCACATTCTATACTATGTACCATTTTTACGCTTTACACCACAATATATACTATGTACCACCATACAACATATTCTATACTATTTACCACTATAAAGCTCTACACCACATTCTATACTATGTACCACTATACACCATATTCTATACTATGTACAACTATACACCACATTCTATACTATGTACCATTATACAGCTTTACACCACAATCTATACAATGTACCACTATAAAACATGTTCTATACTATTTACCACTATTCAGCTCTACACCACATTCTATAATATGTACCTCTGTACACTATATTCTATACTATATACCACTATACACCACATTCTATACTATGTACCACTATACACCACATTCTATACTATGTACCATTATACAGCTTTACACCACAATCTATACTATGTACCACTATACAACATATTCTATACTATGTACCACTATACAGCTCTACACCAAATTCTATACTATGTACCACTATACACCACATTCTATACTATGTACCACTATACACCATATTCTATACTTTGTACCTCTATATACCATATTCTATACAATGTACAAAAATACACCATATTCTATACTATGTACAAATATACACCGTATTCCATACTATGTACCTCTATACACCATTTTCTTTACTATGTACCGCTATACACCATATTCTATACTATGTACCACAATACAGCTCTACACTATTTTCTATACTATGTATCACTATACAACACTACACCATATTCGATACTATGTACCACTATACAGCTCTACACCATATTCTATACTATGTACTACTATACACCATATTCTATACTATGTACCACTATACACCATATTTTATACTATGTACCACTATACAGCTCTACACCACATTCTATACTATGTACCACTATACAGCTCTACACCGTATTCAATACTATGTACTGCTATACACCACATTCTATACTATGTACCACTATACAGCTCTACACCATATACCTCTATACACCACATTCTATACTATGTACCACTACACCACATTCTATACTATGTACCACTATGTACCACTATACAACACATTCTATACTATGTACCATTTTACACCATAATCTGGACTATGTACCTCTATACACCATATTCTACACTATGTACCACTATACACCATATTCTATACTATGTACCACTATACAGCTCTACACCACATTCTATACTATATGACACTATATATCATATTCTATACTATGTAGCACTATACACCATATTCTACACTCTGCACCACTATACAGGTCTACACCATATTCTATGCTATGTATCACTATACACAATACTCTATACTATGCACCACTATACATCTCTACACCAAATTCTATACTATGTACCTCTATATACCATATTCTATACTATGTACACTAAACACCATATTCTATAATATGTACCACAATACAGCTCTACACCATATTGTATACTTTGTACCACTATACAACACTACACCATATTCTATACTATGTACCACTATACAGCTCAACACCATATTCTATACTATGTACCAATATACACCTTATTCTATACTATTTACCACTATACACCATATTCTATACTATGTACCAATATACAGCTCTACAACACATTCTATACTATGTACTACTATACACCACATTCTATACTATGTACCACTATACAGCTCTACACCGTATTCTATACTATGTACTACTATACTCCACATTCTATACTATGTACCACTATACAGCTCTAAACCATATACATCTATACACCACATTCTATACTATGTACCGCTATACCACATTCTATACTATGTACCACTATACACCATATTCTATACTACGTACCTCTATACACCATATTCTACACAATGTACCACAGTACACCATATTCTATACAATGTACCACTATACAGCACTACACCATATTCTATACTATGTACCACTATACACCATATTCTATACTATGTACCACTATACACCATATTCTATACTATGTACCACTACACACTATATTCTATACTATGTACCACTATACATCACATTCTATACTATGTACCACTATACACCATATTCTATACTATGTACCACTATACACTATATTCTATACTATGTACCACTATACACCGCATTCTATACTATGTACCATTGTACAGCTTTATACCACATTCTATACTATATACCACTATACACCACACTAAATACTATGTTCCACTATACAGCTCTACACCACATTCTATACTATGTTCCTCTATACACCACATTCTATACTATGTACCACTATACAGCTCTACACCACATTCTATACAATGTACCACAATACACCAAATTCTATACTATGTACCACTATACATCTCTACACCACATTCTATACTATGTTTCTCTATACACCAAATTCTATACTATGTACCTCTATACACCATATTCTATACTATGTACCACTATACACCATATTCTATACTATGTATCACAATACACCATATTCTATACTATGTACCACTATACACCGTATTCTATACTATGTACCACTATACAGCTCTACACCATATTCTATACTATGTACTACTATACACCATATTCTATACTATGTACCACTATACACCATATTTTATACTATGTACCACTATACAGCTCTACACCACATTCTATACTATGTACCACTATACAGCTCTACACCGTATTCAATACTATGTACTGCTATACACCACATTCTATACTATGTACCACTATACAGCTCTACACCATATACCTCTATACACCACATTCTATACTATGTACCACTACACCACATTCTATACTATGTACCACTATGTACCACTATACACCACATTCTATACTATGTACCATTGTACACCATAATCTGGACTATGTACCTCTATACACCATATTCTATACTATGTACCACTATACACCATATTCTATACTATGTACCACTATACAGCTCTACACCACATTCTATACTATATGACACTATATATCATATTCTATACTATGTAGCACTATACACCATATTCTACACTCTGCACCACTATACAGCTCTACACCATATTCTATGCTATGTATCACTATACACAATACTCTATACTATGCACCACTATACATCTCTACACCAAATTCTATACTATGTACCTCTATATACCATATTCTATACTATGTACCACTATACACCATATTCTATAATATGTACCACAATACAGCTCTACACCATATTCTATACTTTGTACCACTATACAACACTACACCATATTCTATACTATGTACCACTATACAGCTCAACACCATATTCTATACTATGTACCACTATACAGCTCAACACCATATTCTATACTATGTACCACTATACACCATATTCTATACTATTTACCACTATACACCATATTCTATACTATGTACCAATATACAGCTCTACAACACATTCTATACTATGTACTACTATACACCGTATTCTATACTATGTACCACTATACAGCTCTACACAGTATTCTATACTATGTACTACTATACACCACATTCTATACTATGTACCACTATACAGCTCTAAACCATATACATCTATACACCACATTCTATACTATGTACCGCTATACCACATTCTATACTATGTACCACTATACACCATATTCTATACTACGTACCTCTATACACTATATTCTACACAATGTACCACAGTACACCATATTCTATACTATGTACCACTAATACACCATATTTTATACTTTGTACCTCTATAGACCATATTCTATTCTATGTACCACTATACACCATATTCTATACTATGTACCACTATACAGCTCTACACCATATTCTATACTATGTCCCACTAAACAACACTACACCATATTCTCTACTATGTACCACTATACAGCTCAACACCATATTCTATACTATGTACCACTATACACCATATTCTATACTATGTACCACTATACAGCTCTACAACACATTCTATACTATGTACTTCTACACACCATATTCTATACTATGTACCACTATACAGCTCTACACTACATTCTATACTATGTACCACTATACTGCTCTACACCGTATTCTATACTATGTACTACTATACACCACATTCTATACAATGTACCACTATACAGCTCTACACCATATTCTATACTATGTATCTCTATACACCAAATTCTATACTATATACCACTATACAGTTCTATACCATATTCTATACTATATACGACTATACACCATATTCTATACTATGTACCACTATACAGTTCTATACCAAATTCAATACTATGTACCCTTATACAGCTCTACACCACATTCTATACTTTGTACCACTATACATCATATTCTATACTATGTACCACTATACAGCTCTACATCACATTCTATACTATGTAGCACTATACACCATATTCTATACTTTGTACCTCTATACACCATATTCTATACTATGTACCTCTATACAACATATTCTAGACTATGTACCACTTTACACCATATTCTGAAATGGTTTTTCTCCCATGTTGCGTTTAAGAGAAAACAGCAAATGCACGTTTTAGGCCAAAATGCTTTGAAAGCAATGAAAACAACAAAAGCGCATACTTTGTGATATCTCCTCTTGTAGCAAACACAGACAGCTCAAAATTTCACAGGATGTGTTGAAGACCAAGACCCACAAATGTGATGTGAAATGGTTTTTCTCCCATGTTGCGTTTAAGAGAAAACAGCAAATGCTCGTTTTATGCCAAAATGCATTGAAAGCAATGGAAACAACAAAAGCGCATACTTTGTGATATCTCCTCTTGTAGCAAACAAAGACAGCTCAAAATTTCACTGGATGTGTTGAAGACCAAGACCCACAAATGTGATGTGAAATGGTTTTTCTCCCATGTTGCTTTCAAGAGAAAACAGCAAATGCAAGTTTTAGGCCAAAATGCATTGAAAGCAATGGAAATAACAAAAGTCCATACTTTGTGATATCTCCTCTTGTAGCAAACACAGACAGCTCAAAATTGCACTGGATGTGTTGAAGACCAAGACCCACAAATATGATGTGAAAAGGTTTTTCTCCCATGTTGCGTTTAAGAGAAAACAGCAAATGCACATTTTAGGCCAAAATGCATTGAAAGCAATGGAAACAAAAAAGTGCATACTTTGTGATATCTCCTCTTGTAGCAAACACAGACAGCTCAAAATTTCACTGGATGTGTTGAAGACCAAGACCCACAAATGTGATGTGAAATGGTTTTTCTCCCATGTTGCGTTTAAGAGAAAACAGCAAATGCACGTTTTAGGCCAAAATGCTTTGAAAGCAATGGAAACAACAAAAGCGCATACTTTGTGATATCTCCTCTTGTAGCAAACACAGACAGCTCAAAATTTCACTGGATGTGTTGAAGACCAAGACCCACAAATGTGATGTGAAATGGTTTTTCTCCCATGTTGCGTTTAAGAGAAAACAGCAAATGCACGTTTTAGGCCAAAATGCATTGAAAGCAATGGAAACAACAAAAGAGCATACTTTGTGTTATCTCCTCTTGTAGCAAACACAGACAGCTCAAAATTTCACTGGATGTGTTGAAGACCAAAACCCACAAATGTGATGTGAAATGGTTTTTCTCCCATGTTGCATTTAAGAGAAAACAGCAAATGCAAGTTTTAGGCCAAAATGCATTGAAAGCAATGGAAATAACAAAAGAGCATACTTTGTGATATCTCCTCTTGTAGCAAACACAGACAGCTCAAAATTTCACTGGATGTGTTGAAGACCAAGACCCACAAATGTGATGTGAAATGGTTTTTCTCCCATGTTGCGTTTAAGAGAAAACAGCAAAAGCACGTTTTAGGCCAAAATGCTTTGAAAGCAATGGAAACAACAGAAGCGCATACTTTGTGATATCTCCTCTTGTAGCAAACACAGACAGCTCAAAATTTCACTGGATGTGTTGAAGACCAAGACCCACAAATGTGATGTGAAATGGTTTTTCTCCCATGTTGCTTTTAAGAGAAAACAGCAAATGCAAGTTTTAGGCCAAAATGCATTGAAAGCAATGGAAATAACAAAAGTCCATACTTTGTGATATCTCCTCTTGTAGCAAACACAGACAGCTCAAAATTGCACTGGATGTGTTGAAGACCAAGACCCACAAATGTGATGTGAAATGGTTTTTCTCCCATGTTGCGTTTAAGAGAAAACAGCAAATGCACGTTTTAGGCCAAAATGCTTTGAAAGCAATGGAAACAACAAAAGCGCATACTTTGTGATATCTCCTCTTGTAGCAAACACAGACAGCTCAAAATTGCACTGGATGTGTTGAAGACCAAGACCCACAAATGTGATGTGAAATGGTTTTTCTCCCATGTTGCGTTTAAGAGAAAACAGCAAATGCACGTTTTAGGCCAAAATGCTTTGAAAGCAATGGAAACAACAAAAGCGCATACTTTGTGATATCTCCTCTTGTAGCAAACACAGACAGCTCAAAATTTCACTGGATGTGTTGAAGACCAAGACCCACAAATGTGATGTGAAATGGTTTTTCTCCCATGTTGCGTTTAAGAGAAAACAGCAAATGCACGTTTTAGGCCAAAATGCATTGAAAGCAATGGAAACAACAAAAGAGCATACTTTGTGTTATATCCTCTTGAGGCAAACACAGACAGCTCAAAATTTCACTGGATGTGTTGAAGACCAAAACCCACAAATGTGATGTGAAATGGTTTTTCTCCCATGTTGCATTTAAGAGAAAACAGCAAATGCAAGTTTTAGGCCAAAATGCATTGAAAGCAATGGAAATAACAAAAGCACATACTTTGTGATATCTCCTCTTGTAGCAAACACAGACAGCTCAAAATTTCACTGGATGTGTTGAAGACCAAGACCCACAAATGTGATGTGAAATGGTTTTTCTCCCATGTTGCGTTTAAGAGAAAACAGCAAATGCAAGTTTTAGGCCAAAATGCATTGAAAGCAATGGAAATAACAAAAGCGCATACTTTGTGTTATCTCCTCTTGTAGCAAACACAGACAGCTCAAAATTTCACTGGATGTGTTGAAGACCAAAACCCACAAATGTGATGTGAAATGGTTTTTCTGCCATGTTGCGTTTAAGAGAAAACAGCAAATGCACGTTTTAGGCCAAAATACATTGAAAGCAAAGGAAACAACAAAAGCGCATACTTTGTGATATCTCCTCTTGTAGCAAACACAGACAGCTCAAAATTTCACTGGATGTGTTGAAGACCAAGACCCACAAATGTGATGTGAAATGGTTTTTCTCCCATGTTGCGTTTAAGAGAAAACAGCAAACGCAAGTTTTAGGCCAAAATGCATTGAAAGCAATGGAAATAACAAAAGCGCATACTTTGTGATATCTCCTCTTGTAGCAAACACAGACAGCTCAAAATTTCACTGGATGTGTTGAAGACCAAGACCCACAAATGTGATGTGAAATGGTTTTTCTCCCATGTTGCGTTTAAGAGAAAACAGCAAATGCACGTTTTAGGCCAAAATTCATTGAAAGCAATGGAAACAACAAAAGCGCATACTTTGTGTTATCTCCTCTTGTAGCAAACACAGACAGCTCAAAATTTCACTGGATGTGTTGAAGACCAAAACCCACAAATGTGATGTGAAATGGTTTTTCTCCCATGTTGCATTTAAGAGAAAACAGCAAATGCACGTTTTAGGCCAAAATGCATTGAAAGCAATGGAAATAACAAAAGTGCATACTTTGTGGTGATATCTCCTCTTGTAGCAAACACAGACAGCTCAAAATTTCACTGGATGTGTTGAAGACCAAGACCCACAAATGTGATGTGAAATGGTTTTTCTCCCATGTTGCGTTTAAGAGAAAACAGCAAATGCACGTTTTAGGCCAAAATGCATTGAAAGCAATGAAAACACAAAAGCGCATACTTTGTGTTATCTCCTCTTGTAGCAAACACAGACAGCTCAAAATTTCACTGGATGTGTTGAAGACCAAGACCCACAAATGTGATGTGAAATGGTTTTTCTCCCATGTTGCGTTTAAGAGAAAACAGCAAATGCAAGTTTTAGGCCAAAATGCATTGAAAGCAATGGAAATAACAAAAGCGCATACTTTGTGATATCTCCTCTTGTAGCAAACACAGACAGCTCAAAATTTCACTGGATGTGTTGAAGACCAAGACCCACAAATGTGATGTGAAATGGTTTTTCTCCCATGTTGAGTTTAAGAGAAAACAGCAAATGCACGTTTTAGGCCAAAATGCTTTGAAAGCAATGAAAACAACAAAAGCGCATACTTTGTGATATCTCCTCTTGTAGCAAACACAGACAGCTCAAAATTTCACTGGATGTGTTGAAGACCAAGACCCACAAATGTGATGTGAAATGGTTTTTCTCCCATGTTGTTTTTAAGAGAAAACAGCAAATGCAAGTTTTAGGCCAAAATGCATTGAAAGCAATGGAAATAACAAAAGTCCATACTTTGTGATATCTCCTCTTGTAGCAAACACAGACAGCTCAAAATTGCACTGGATGTGTTGAAGACCAAGACCCACAAATATGATGTGAAAAGGTTTTTCTCCCATGTTGCGTTTAAGAGAAAACAGCAAATGCACGTTTTAGGCCAAAATGCATTGAAAGCAATGGAAACAACAAAATTGCATACTTTGTGATATCTCCTCTTGTAGCAAACACAGACAGCTCAAAATTTCACTGAATGTGTTGAAGACCAAGACCCACAAATGTGATGTGAAATGGTTTTTCTCCCATGTTGCTTTTAAGAGAAAACAGCAAATGCAAGTTTTAGGCCAAAATGCATTGAAAGCAATGAAAACACAAAAGCGCATACTTTGTGTTATCTCCTCTTGTAGCAAACACAGACAGCTCAAAATTTCACTGGATGTGTTGAAGACCAAGACCCACAAATGTGATGTGAAATGGTTTTTCTCCCATGTTGCGTTTAAGAGAAAACAGCAAATGCACGTTTTAGGCCAAAATGCATTGAAAGCAATGGAAATAACAAAAGCGCATACTTTGTGATATCTCCTCTTGTAGCAAACACAGACAGCTCAAAATTTCACTGGATGTGTTGAAGACCAAGACCCACACATGTGATGTGAAATGGTTTTTCTCCCATGTTGCGTTTAAGAGAAAACAGCAATTGCACGTTTTAGGCCAAAATGCATTGAAAGCAATGAAAACACAAAAGCACATACTTTGTGTTATCTCCTCTTGTAGCAAACACAGACAGCTCAAAATTTCACTGGATGTGTTGAAGACCAAGACCCACAAATGTGATGTGAAATGGTTTTTCTCCCATGTTGCGTTTAAGAGAAAACAGCAAATGCACGTTTTAGGCCAAAATGCTTTGAAAGCAATGAAAACAACAAAAGCGCATACTTTGTGATATCTCCTCTTGTAGCAAACACAGACAGCTCAAAATTTCACTGGATGTGTTGAAGACCAAGACCCACAAATGTGATGTGAAATGGTTTTTCTCCCATGTTGCGTTTAAGAGAAAACAGCAAATGCTCGTTTTATGCCAAAATGCATTGAAAGCAATGGAAACAACAAAAGCGCATACTTTGTGATATCTCCTCTTGTAGCAAACAAAGACAGCTCAAAATTTCACTGGATGTGTTGAAGACCAAGACCCACAAATGTGATGTGAAATGGTTTTTCTCCCATGTTGCTTTCAAGAGAAAACAGCAAATGCAAGTTTTAGGCCAAAATGCATTGAAAGCAATGGAAATAACAAAAGTCCATACTGTGTGATATCTCCTCTTGTAGCAAACACAGACAGCTCAAAATTGCACTGGATGTGTTGAAGACCAAGACCCACAAATATGATGTGAAAAGGTTTTTCTCCCATGTTGCGTTTAAGAGAAAACAGCAAATGCACGTTTTAGGCCAAATGCATTGAAAGCAATGGAAACAACAATAGTGCATACTTTGTGATATCTCCTCTTGTAGCAAACACAGACAGCTCAAAATTTCACTGAATGTGTTGAAGACCAAGACCCACAAATGTGATGTGAAATGGTTTTTCTCCCATGTTGCTTTTAAGAGAAAACAGCAAATGCAAGTTTTAGGCCAAAATGCATTGAAAGCAATGGAAATAACAAAAGCGCATACTTTGTGATATCTCCTCTTGTAGCAAACACAGACAGCTCAAAATTTCACTGGATGTGTTGAAGACCAAGACCCACAAATGTGATGTGAAATGGTTTTTCTCCCATGTTGCGTTTAAGAGAAAACAGCAAATGCACGTTTTAGGCCAAAATGCATTGAAAGCAATGAAAACACAAAAGCGCATACTTTGTGTTATCTCCTCTTGTAGCAAACACAGACAGCTCAAAATTTCACTGGATGTGTTGAAGACCAAGACCCACAAATGTGATGTGAAATGTATTTTCTCCCATGTTGCGTTTAAGAGAAAACAGCAAATGCAAGTTTTAGGCCAAAATGCATTGAAAGCAATAGAAATAACAAAAGCACATACTTTGTGATATCTCCTCTTGTAGCAAACACAGACAGCTCAAAATTTCACTGGATGTGTTGAAGACCAAGACCCACAAATGTGATGTGAAATGGTTTTTCTCCCATGTTGCGTTTAAGAGAAAACAGCAAATGCAAGTTTTAGGCCAAAATGCATTGAAAGCAATGGAAACAACAAAAGCGCATACTTTGTGTTATCTCCTCTTGTAGCAAACACAGACAGCTCAAAATTTCACTGGATGTGTTGAAGACCAAAACCCACAAATGTGATGTGAAATGGTTTTTCTGCCATGTTGCGTTTAAGAGAAAACAGCAAATGCACGTTTTAGGCCAAAATACATTGAAAGCAATGGAAACAACAAAAGCGCATACTTTGTGATATCTCCTCTTGTAGCAAACACAGACAGCTCAAAATTTCACTGGATGTGTTGAAGACCAAGACCCACAAATGTGATGTGAAATGGTTTTTCTCCCATGTTGCGTTTAAGAGAAAACAGCAAATGCAAGTTTTAGGCCAAAATGCATTGAAAGCAATGGAAATAACAAAAGCGCATACTTTGTGATATCTCCTCTTGTAGCAAACACAGACAGCTCAAAATTTCACTGGATGTGTTGAAGACCAAGACCCACAAATGTGATGTGAAATGGTTTTTCTCCCATGTTGCGTTTAAGAGAAAACAGCAAATGCTCATTTTATGCCAAAATGCATTGAAAGCAATGGAAATAACAAAAGCGCATACTTTGTGATATCTCCTCTTGTAGCAAACACAGACAGCTCAAAATTTCACTGGATGTGTTGAAGACCAAGACCCACAAATGTGATGTGAAATGGTTTTTCTCCCATGTTGCGTTTAAGAGAAAACAGCAAATGCACGTTTTAGGCCAAAATGCATTGAAAGCAATGAAAACACAAAAGCGCATACTTTGTGTTATCTCCTCTTGTAGCAAACACAGACAGCTCAAAATTTCACTGGATGTGTTGAAGACCAAGACCCACAAATGTGATGTGAAATGGTTTTTCTCCCATGTTGCGTTTAAGAGAAAACAGCAAATGCAAGTTTTAGGCCAAAATGCATTGAAAGCAATGGAAATAACAAAAGCGCATACTTTGTGATATCTCCTCTTGTAGCAAACACAGACAGCTCAAAATTTCACTGGATGTGTTGAAGACCAAGACCCACAAATGTGATGTGAAATGGTTTTTCTCCCATGTTGAGTTTAAGAGAAAACAGCAAATGCACGTTTTAGGCCAAAATGCTTTGAAAGCAATGAAAACAACAAAAGCGCATACTTTGTGATATCTCCTCTTGTAGCAAACACAGACAGCTCAAAATTTCACTGGATGTGTTGAAGACCAAGACCCACAAATGTGATGTGAAATGGTTTTTCTCCCATGTTGTTTTTAAGAGAAAACAGCAAATGCAAGTTTTAGGCCAAAATGCATTGAAAGCAATGGAAATAACAAAAGTCCATACTTTGTGATATCTCTTCTTGTAGCAAACACAGACAGCTCAAAATTGCACTGGATGTGTTGAAGACCAAGACCCACAAATATGATGTGAAAAGGTTTTTCTCCCATGTTGCGTTTAAGAGAAAACAGCAAATGCACGTTTTAGGCCAAAATGCATTGAAAGCAATGGAAACAACAAAAGTGCATACTTTGTGATATCTCCTCTTGTAGCAAACACAGACAGCTCAAAATTTCACTGAATGTGTTGAAGACCAAGACCCACAAATGTGATGTGAAATGGTTTTTCTCCCATGTTGCTTTTAAGAGAAAACAGCAAATGCAAGTTTTAGGCCAAAATGCATTGAAAGCAATGAAAACACAAAAGCGCATACTTTGTGTTATCTCCTCTTGTAGCAAACACAGACAGCTCAAAATTTCACTGGATGTGTTGAAGACCAAGACCCACAAATGTGATGTGAAATAGTTTTTCTCCCATGTTGCGTTTAAGAGAAAACAGCAAATGCACGTTTTAGGCCAAAATGCATAGAAAGCAATGGAAATAACAAAAGCGCATACTTTGTGATATCTCCTCTTGTAGCAAACACAGACAGCTCAAAATTTCACTGGATGTGTTGAAGACCAAGACCCACACATGTGATGTGAAATGGTTTTTCTCCCATGTTGCGTTTAAGAGAAAACAGCAAATGCACGTTTTAGGCCAAAATGCATTGAAAGCAATGAAAACACAAAAGCGCATACTTTGTGTTATCTCCTCTTGTAGCAAACACAGACAGCTCAAAATTTCACTGGATGTGTTGAAGACCAAGACCCACAAATGTGATGTGAAATGGTTTTTCTCCCATGTTGCGTTTAAGAGAAAACAGCAAATGCACGTTTTAGGCCAAAATGCTTTGAAAGCAATGAAAACAACAAAAGCGCATACTTTGTGATATCTCCTCTTGTAGCAAACACAGACAGCTCAAAATTTCACTGGATGTGTTGAAGACCAAGACCCACAAATGTGATGTGAAATGGTTTTTCTCCCATGTTGCGTTTAAGAGAAAACAGCAAATGCTCGTTTTATGCCAAAATGCATTGAAAGCAATGGAAACAACAAAAGCGCATACTTTGTGATATCTCCTCTTGTAGCAAACAAAGACAACTCAAAATTTCACTGGATGTGTTGAAGACCAAGACCCACAAATGTGATGTGAAATGGTTTTTCTCCCATGTTGCTTTCAAGAGAAAACAGCAAATGCAAGTTTTAGGCCAAAATGCATTGAAAGCAATGGAAATAACAAAAGTCCATACTTTGTGATATCTCCTCTTGTAGCAAACACAGACAGCTCAAAATTGCACTGGATGTGTTGAAGACCAAGACCCACAAATATGATGTGAAAAGGTTTTTCTCCCATGTTGCGTTTAAGAGAAAACAGCAAATGCACGTTTTAGGCCAAAATGCATTGAAAGCAATGGAAACAACAAAAGTGCATACTTTGTGATATCTCCTCTTGTAGCAAACACAGACAGCTCAAAATTTCACTGAATGTGTTGAAGACCAAGACCCACAAATGTGATGTGAAATGGTTTTTCTCCCATGTTGCTTTTAAGAGAAAACAGCAAATGCAAGTTTTAGGCCAAAATGCATTGAAAGCAATGAAAATAACAAAAGCGCATACTTTGTGATATCTCCTCTTGTAGCAAACACAGACAGCTCAAAATTTCACTGGATGTGTTGAAGACCAAGACCCACAAATGTGATGTGAAATGGTTTTTCTCCCATGTTGCGTTTAAGAGAAAACAGCAAATGCACGTTTTAGGCCAAAATGCATTGAAAGCAATGAAAACACAAAAGCGCATACTTTGTGTTATCTCCTCTTGTAGCAAACACAGACAGCTCAAAATTTCACTGGATGTGTTGAAGACCAAGACCCACAAATGTGATGTGAAATGGTTTTTCTCCCATGTTGCGTTTAAGAGAAAACAGCAAATGCAATTTTTAGGCCAAAATGCATTGAAAGCAATGGAAATAACAAAAGCGCATACTTTGTGATATCTCCTCTTGTAGCAAACACAGACAGCTCAAAATTTCACTGGATGTGTTGAAGACCAAGACCCACAAATGTGATGTGAAATGGTTTTTCTCCCATGTTGCGTTTAAGAGAAAACAGCAAATGCACGTTTTAGGCCAAAATGCTTTGAAAGCAATGAAAACTACAAAAGCGCATACTTTGTGATATCTCCTCTTGTAGCAAAAACACAGACAGCTCAAAATTTCACTGGATGTGTTGAAGACCAAGACCCACAAATGTGATGTGAAATGGTTTTTCTCCCATGTTGCGTTTAAGAGAAAACAGCAAATGCTCATTTTATGCCAAAATGCATTGAAAGCAATGGAAACAACAAAAGCGCATACTTTGTGATATCTCCTCTTGTAGCAAACACAGACAGCTCAAAATTTCACTGGATGTGTTGAAGACCAAGACCCACAAATGTGATGTGAAATGGTTTTTCTCCCATGTTGCGTTTAAGAGAAAACAGCAAATGCACGTTTTAGGCCAAAATGCATTGAAAGCAATGGAAACAACAAAAGCGCATACTTTGTGTTATCTCCTCTTGTAGCAAACACAGACAGCTCAAAATTTCACTGGATGTGTTGAAGACCAAAACCCACAAATGTGATGTGAAATGGTTTTAATCCCATGTTGCATTTAAGAGAAAACAGCAAATGCACGTTTTAGGCCAAAATGCATTGAAAGCAATGGAAATAACAAAAGCGCATACTTTGTGATATCTCCTCTTGTAGCAAACACAGACAGCTCAAAATTTCACTGGATGTGTTGAAGACCAAGACCCACAAATGTGATGTGAAATGGTTTTTCTCCCATGTTGCGTTTAAGAGAAAACAGCAAATGCACGTTTTAGGCCAAAATGCATTGAAAGCAATGAAAACACAAAAGCGCATACTTTGTGTTATCTCCTCTTGTAGCAAACACAGACAGCTCAAAATTTCACTGGATGTGTTGAAGACCAAAACCCACAAATGTGATGTGAAATGGTTTTTCTCCCATGTTGCATTTAAGAGAAAACAGCAAATGCACGTTTTAGGCCAAAATGCATTGAAAGCAATGGAAATAACAAAAGTGCATACTTTGTGATATCTCCTCTTGTAGCAAACACAGACAGCTCAAAATTTCACTGGATGTGTTGAAGACCAAGACCCACAAATGTGATGTGAATTGGTTTTTCTCCCATGTTGCGTTTAAGAGAAAACAGCAAATGCACGTTTTAGGCCAAAATGCATTGAAAGCAATGAAAACACAAAAGCGCATACTTTGTGTTATCTCCTCTTGTAGCAAACACAGACAGCTCAAAATTTCACTGGATGTGTTGAAGACCAAGACCCACAAATGTGATGTGAAATGGTTTTTCTCCCATGTTGCGTTTAAGAGAAAACAGCAAATGCAAGTTTTAGGCCAAAATGCATTGAAAGCAATGGAAATAACAAAAGCGCATACTTTGTGATATCTCCTCTTGTAGCAAACACAGACAGCTCAAAATTTCACTGGATGTGTTGAAGACCAAGACCCACAAATGTGATGTGAAATGGTTTTTCTCCCATGTTGAGTTTAAGAGAAAACAGCAAATGCACGTTTTAGGCCAAAATGCTTTGAAAGCAATGAAAACAACAAAAGCGCATACTTTGTGATATCTCCTCTTGTAGCAAACACAGACAGCTCAAAATTTCACTGGATGTGTTGAAGACCAAGACCCACAAATGTGATGTGAAATGGTTTTTCTCCCATGTTGTTTTTAAGAGAAAACAGCAAATGCAAGTTTTAGGCCAAAATGCATTGAAAGCAATGGAAATAACAAAAGTCCATACTTTGTGATATCTCCTCTTGTAGCAAACACAGACAGCTCAAAATTGCACTGGATGTGTTGAAGACCAAGACCCACAAATATGATGTGAAAAGGTTTTTCTCCCATGTTGCGTTTAAGAGAAAACAGCAAATGCACGTTTTAGGCCAAAATGCATTGAAAGCAATGGAAACAACAAAATTGCATACTTTGTGATATCTCCTCTTGTAGCAAACACAGACAGCTCAAAATTTCACTGAATGTGTTGAAGACCAAGACCCACAAATGTGATGTGAAATGGTTTTTCTCCCATGTTGCTTTTAAGAGAAAACAGCAAATGCAAGTTTTAGGCCAAAATGCATTGAAAGCAATGAAAACACAAAAGCGCATACTTTGTGTTATCTCCTCTTGTAGCAAACACAGACAGCTCAAAATTTCACTGGATGTGTTGAAGACCAAGACCCACAAATGTGATGTGAAATGGTTTTTCTCCCATGTTGCGTTTAAGAGAAAACAGCAAATGCAATTTTTAGGCCAAAATGCATTGAAAGCAATGGAAATAACAAAAGCGCATACTTTGTGATATCTCCTCTTGTAGCAAACACAGACAGCTCAAAATTTCACTGGATGTGTTGAAGACCAAGACCCACAAATGTGATGTGAAATGGTTTTTCTCCCATGTTGCGTTTAAGAGAAAACAGCAAATGCACGTTTTAGGCCAAAATGCTTTGAAAGCAATGAAAACTACAAAAGCGCATACTTTGTGATATCTCCTCTTGTAGCAAAAACACAGACAGCTCAAAATTTCACTGGATGTGTTGAAGACCAAGACCCACAAATGTGATGTGAAATGGTTTTTCTCCCATGTTGCGTTTAAGAGAAAACAGCAAATGCTCATTTTATGCCAAAATGCATTGAAAGCAATGGAAACAACAAAAGCGCATACTTTGTGATATCTCCTCTTGTAGCAAACACAGACAGCTCAAAATTTCACTGGATGTGTTGAAGACCAAGACCCACAAATGTGATGTGAAATGGTTTTTCTCCCATGTTGCGTTTAAGAGAAAACAGCAAATGCACGTTTTAGGCCAAAATGCATTGAAAGCAATGGAAACAACAAAAGCGCATACTTTGTGTTATCTCCTCTTGTAGCAAACACAGACAGCTCAAAATTTCACTGGATGTGTTGAAGACCAAAACCCACAAATGTGATGTGAAATGGTTTTAATCCCATGTTGCATTTAAGAGAAAACAGCAAATGCACGTTTTAGGCCAAAATGCATTGAAAGCAATGGAAATAACAAAAGCGCATACTTTGTGATATCTCCTCTTGTAGCAAACACAGACAGCTCAAAATTTCACTGGATGTGTTGAAGACCAAGACCCACAAATGTGATGTGAAATGGTTTTTCTCCCATGTTGCGTTTAAGAGAAAACAGCAAATGCACGTTTTAGGCCAAAATGCATTGAAAGCAATGAAAACACAAAAGCGCATACTTTGTGTTATCTCCTCTTGTAGCAAACACAGACAGCTCAAAATTTCACTGGATGTGTTGAAGACCAAGACCCACAAATGTGATGTGAAATGGTTTTTCTCCCATGTTGCATTTAAGAGAAAACAGCAAATGCAAGTTTTAGGCCAAAATGCATTGAAAGCAATGGAAATAACAAAAGTCCATACTTTGTGATATCTCCTCTTGTAGCAAACACAGACAGCTCAAAATTGCACTGGATGTGTTGAAGACCAAGACCCACAAATATGATGTGAAAAGGTTTTTCTCCCATGTTGCGTTTAAGAGAAAACAGCAAATGCACGTTTTAGGCCAAAATGCATTGAAAGCAATGGAAACAACAAAATTGCATACTTTGTGATATCTCCTCTTGTAGCAAACACAGACAGCTCAAAATTTCACTGAATGTGTTGAAGACCAAGACCCACAAATGTGATGTGAAATGGTTTTTCTCCCATGTTGCTTTTAAGAGAAAACAGCAAATGCAAGTTTTAGGCCAAAATGCATTGAAAGCAATGGAAATAACAAAAGTCCATACTTTGTGATATCTCCTCTTGTAGCAAACACAGACAGCTCAAAATTGCACTGGATGTGTTGAAGACCAAGACCCACAAATATGATGTGAAAAGGTTTTTCTCCCATGTTGCGTTTAAGAGAAAACAGCAAATGCACGTTTTAGGCCAAAATGCATTGAAAGCAATGGAAACAACAAAATTGCATACTTTGTGATATCTCCTCTTGTAGCAAACACAGACAGCTCAAAATTTCACTGAATGTGTTGAAGACCAAGACCCACAAATGTGATGTGAAATGGTTTTTCTCCCATGTTGCTTTTAAGAGAAAACAGCAAATGCACGTTTTAGGCCAAAATGCATTGAAAGCAATGGAAATAACAAAAGCGCATACTTTGTGATATCTCCTCTTGTAGCAAACACAGACAGCTCAAAATTTCACTGGATGTGTTGAAGACCAAGACCCACACATGTGATGTGAAATGGTTTTTCTCCCATGTTGCGTTTAAGAGAAAACAGCAATTGCACGTTTTAGGCCAAAATGCATTGAAAGCAATGAAAACACAAAAGCGCATACTTTGTGTTATCTCCTCTTGTAGCAAACACAGACAGCTCAAAATTTCACTGGATGTGTTGAAGACCAAGACCCACAAATGTGATGTGAAATGGTTTTTCTCCCATGTTGCGTTTAAGAGAAAACAGCAAATGCACGTTTTAGGCCAAAATGCATTGAAAGCAATGGAAATAACAAAAGCGCATACTTTGTGATATCTCCTCTTGTAGCAAACACAGACAGCTCAAAATTTCACTGGATGTGTTGAAGACCAAGACCCACACATGTGATGTGAAATGGTTTTTCTCCCATGTTGCGTTTAAGAGAAAACAGCAATTGCACGTTTTAGGCCAAAATGCATTGAAAGCAATGAAAACACAAAAGCACATACTTTGTGTTATCTCCTCTTGTAGCAAACACAGACAGCTCAAAATTTCACTGGATGTGTTGAAGACCAAGACCCACAAATGTGATGTGAAATGGTTTTTCTCCCATGTTGCGTTTAAGAGAAAACAGCAAATGCACGTTTTAGGCCAAAATGCTTTGAAAGCAATGAAAACAACAAAAGCGCATACTTTGTGATATCTCCTCTTGTAGCAAACACAGACAGCTCAAAATTTCACTGGATGTGTTGAAGACCAAGACCCACAAATGTGATGTGAAATGGTTTTTCTCCCATGTTGCGTTTAAGAGAAAACAGCAAATGCTCGTTTTATGCCAAAATGCATTGAAAGCAATGGAAACAACAAAAGCGCATACTTTGTGATATCTCCTCTTGTAGCAAACAAAGACAGCTCAAAATTTCACTGGATGTGTTGAAGACCAAGACCCACAAATGTGATGTGAAATGGTTTTTCTCCCATGTTGCTTTCAAGAGAAAACAGCAAATGCAAGTTTTAGGCCAAAATGCATTGAAAGCAATGGAAATAACAAAAGTCCATACTGTGTGATATCTCCTCTTGTAGCAAACACAGACAGCTCAAAATTGCACTGGATGTGTTGAAGACCAAGACCCACAAATATGATGTGAAAAGGTTTTTCTCCCATGTTGCGTTTAAGAGAAAACAGCAAATGCACGTTTTAGGCCAAATGCATTGAAAGCAATGGAAACAACAATAGTGCATACTTTGTGATATCTCCTCTTGTAGCAAACACAGACAGCTCAAAATTTCACTGAATGTGTTGAAGACCAAGACCCACAAATGTGATGTGAAATGGTTTTTCTCCCATGTTGCTTTTAAGAGAAAACAGCAAATGCAAGTTTTAGGCCAAAATGCATTGAAAGCAATGGAAATAACAAAAGCGCATACTTTGTGATATCTCCTCTTGTAGCAAACACAGACAGCTCAAAATTTCACTGGATGTGTTGAAGACCAAGACCCACAAATGTGATGTGAAATGGTTTTTCTCCCATGTTGCTTTTAAGAGAAAACAGCAAATGCAAGTTTTAGGCCAAAATGCATTGAAAGCAATGAAAACACAAAAGCGCATACTTTGTGTTATCTCCTCTTGTAGCAAACACAGACAGCTCAAAATTTCACTGGATGTGTTGAAGACCAAGACCCACAAATGTGATGTGAAATAGTTTTTCTCCCATGTTGCGTTTAAGAGAAAACAGCAAATGCACGTTTTAGGCCAAAATGCATTGAAAGCAATGGAAATAACAAAAGCGCATACTTTGTGATATCTCCTCTTGTAGCAAACACAGACAGCTCAAAATTTCACTGGATGTGTTGAAGACCAAGACCCACACATGTGATGTGAAATGGTTTTTCTCCCATGTTGCGTTTAAGAGAAAACAGCAAATGCACGTTTTAGGCCAAAATGCATTGAAAGCAATGAAAACACAAAAGCGCATACTTTGTGTTATCTCCTCTTGTAGCAAACACAGACAGCTCAAAATTTCACTGGATGTGTTGAAGACCAAGACCCACAAATGTGATGTGAAATGGTTTTTCTCCCATGTTGCGTTTAAGAGAAAACAGCAAATGCACGTTTTAGGCCAAAATGCTTTGAAAGCAATGAAAACAACAAAAGCGCATACTTTGTGATATCTCCTCTTGTAGCAAACACAGACAGCTCAAAATTTCACTGGATGTGTTGAAGACCAAGACCCACAAATGTGATGTGAAATGGTTTTTCTCCCATGTTGCGTTTAAGAGAAAACAGCAAATGCTCGTTTTATGCCAAAATGCATTGAAAGCAATGGAAACAACAAAAGCGCATACTTTGTGATATCTCCTCTTGTAGCAAACAAAGACAACTCAAAATTTCACTGGATGTGTTGAAGACCAAGACCCACAAATGTGATGTGAAATGGTTTTTCTCCCATGTTGCTTTCAAGAGAAAACAGCAAATGCAAGTTTTAGGCCAAAATGCATTGAAAGCAATGGAAATAACAAAAGTCCATACTTTGTGATATCTCCTCTTGTAGCAAACACAGACAGCTCAAAATTGCACTGGATGTGTTGAAGACCAAGACCCACAAATATGATGTGAAAAGGTTTTTCTCCCATGTTGCGTTTAAGAGAAAACAGCAAATGCACGTTTTAGGCCAAAATGCATTGAAAGCAATGGAAACAACAAAAGTGCATACTTTGTGATATCTCCTCTTGTAGCAAACACAGACAGCTCAAAATTTCACTGAATGTGTTGAAGACCAAGACCCACAAATGTGATGTGAAATGGTTTTTCTCCCATGTTGCTTTTAAGAGAAAACAGCAAATGCAAGTTTTAGGCCAAAATGCATTGAAAGCAATGGAAATAACAAAAGCGCATACTTTGTGATATCTCCTCTTGTAGCAAACACAGACAGCTCAAAATTTCACTGGATGTGTTGAAGACCAAGACCCACAAATGTGATGTGAAATGGTTTTTCTCCCATGTTGCGTTTAAGAGAAAACAGCAAATGCACGTTTTAGGCCAAAATGCATTGAAAGCAATGAAAACACAAAAGCGCATACTTTGTGTTATCTCCTCTTGTAGCAAACACAGACAGCTCAAAATTTCACTGGATGTGTTGAAGACCAAGACCCACAAATGTGATGTGAAATGGTTTTTCTCCCATGTTGCGTTTAAGAGAAAACAGCAAATGCAGTTTTTAGGCCAAAATGCATTGAAAGCAATGGAAATAACAAAAGCGCATACTTTGTGATATCTCCTCTTGTAGCAAACACAGACAGCTCAAAATTTCACTGGATGTGTTGAAGACCAAGACCCACAAATGTGATGTGAAATGGTTTTTCTCCCATGTTGCGTTTAAGAGAAAACAGCAAATGCACGTTTTAGGCCAAAATGCTTTGAAAGCAATGAAAACTACAAAAGCGCATACTTTGTGATATCTCCTCTTGTAGCAAAAACACAGACAGCTCAAAATTTCACTGGATGTGTTGAAGACCAAGACCCACAAATGTGATGTGAAATGGTTTTTCTCCCATGTTGCGTTTAAGAGAAAACAGCAAATGCTCATTTTATGCCAAAATGCATTGAAAGCAATGGAAACAACAAAAGCGCATACTTTGTGATATCTCCTCTTGTAGCAAACACAGACAGCTCAAAATTTCACTGGATGTGTTGAAGACCAAGACCCACAAATGTGATGTGAAATGGTTTTTCTCCCATGTTGCGTTTAAGAGAAAACAGCAAATGCACGTTTTAGGCCAAAATGCATTGAAAGCAATGGAAACAACAAAAGCGCATACTTTGTGTTATCTCCTCTTGTAGCAAACACAGACAGCTCAAAATTTCACTGGATGTGTTGAAGACCAAAACCCACAACTGTGATGTGAAATGGTTTTAATCCCATGTTGCATTTAAGAGAAAACAGCAAATGCACGTTTTAGGCCAAAATGCATTGAAAGCAATGGAAATAACAAAAGCGCATACTTTGTGATATCTCCTCTTGTAGCAAACACAGACAGCTCAAAATTTCACTGGATGTGTTGAAGACCAAGACCCACAAATGTGATGTGAAATGGTTTTTCTCCCATGTTGCGTTTAAGAGAAAACAGCAAATGCACGTTTTAGGCCAAAATGCATTGAAAGCAATGAAAACACAAAAGCGCATACTTTGTGTTATCTCCTCTTGTAGCAAACACAGACAGCTCAAAATTTCACTGGATGTGTTGAAGACCAAGACCCACAAATGTGATGTGAAATGGTTTTTCTCCCATGTTGCGTTTAAGAGAAAACAGCAAATGCAAGTTTTAGGCCAAAATGCATTGAAAGCAATGGAAATAACAAAAGCACATACTTTGTGATATCTCCTCTTGTAGCAAACACAGACAGCTCAAAATTTCACTGGATGTGTTGAAGACCAAGACCCACAAATGTGATGTGAAATGGTTTTTCTCCCATGTTGCGTTTAAGAGAAAACAGCAAAAGCACGTTTTAGGCCAAAATGCTTTGAAAGCAATGAAAACAACAAAAGCGCATACTTTGTGATATCTCCTCTTGTAGCAAACACAGACAGCTCAAAATTTCACTGGATGTGTTGAAGACCAAGACCCACAAATGTGATGTGAAATGGTTTTTCTCCCATGTTGTTTTTAAGACAAAACAGCAAATGCAAGTTTTAGGCCAAAATGCATTGAAAGCAATGAAAATAACAAAAGTCCATACTTTGTGATATCTCCTCTTGTAGCAAACACAGACAGCTCAAAATTTCACTGGATGTGTTGAAGACCAAGACCCACAAATATGATGTGAAAAGGTTTTTCTCCCAAGTTGCGTTTAAGAGAAAACAGCAAATGCACGTTTTAGGCCAAAATGCATTGAAAGCAATGGAAACAACAAAAGTGCATACTTTGTGATATCTCCTCTTGTAGCAAACACAGACAGCTCAAAATTTCACTGAATGTGTTGAAGACCAAGACCCACAAATGTGATGTGAAATGGTTTTTCTCCCATGTTGCTTTTAAGAGAAAACAGCAAATGCAAGTTTTAGGCCAAAATGCATTGAAAGCAATGGAAATAACAAAAGTGCATACTTTGTGATATCTCCTCTTGTAGCAAACACAGACAGCTCAAAATTTCACTGGATGTGTTGAAGACCAAGACCCACAAATGTGATGTGAAATGGTTTTTCTCCCATGTTGTGTTTAAGAGAAAACAGCAAATGCACGTTTTAGGCCAAAATGCATTGAAAGCAATGAAAACACAAAAGCGCATACTTTGTGTTATCTCCTCTTGTAGCAAACACAGACAGCTCAAAATTTCACTGGATGTGTTGAAGACCAAGACCCACAAATGTGATGTGAAATGGTTTTTCTCCCATGTTGCGTTTAAGAGAAAACAGCAAATGCACGTTTTAGGCCAAAATGCATTGAAAGCAATGGAAATAACAAAAGCGCATACTTTGTGATATCTCCTCTTGTAGCAAACACAGACAGCTCAAAATTTCACTGGATGTGTTGAAGACCAAGACCCACACATGTGATGTGAAATGGTTTTTCTCCCATGTTGCGTTTAAGAGAAAACAGCAAATGCACGTTTTAGGCCAAAATGCATTGAAAGCAATGAAAACACAAAAGCGCATACTTTGTGTTATCTCCTCTTGTAGCAAACACAGACAGCTCAAAATTTCACTGGATGTGTTGAAGACCAAGACCCACAAATGTGATGTGAAATGGTTTTTCTCCCATGTTGCGTTTAAGAGAAAACAGCAAATGCACGTTTTAGGCCAAAATGCATTGAAAGCAATGAAAACACAAAAGCGCATACTTTGTGTTATCTCCTCTTGTAGCAAACACAGACAGCTCAAAATTTCACTGGATGTGTTGAAGACCAAGACCCACAAATGTGATGTGAAATGGTTTTTCTCCCATGTTGCGTTTAAGAGAAAACAGCAAATGCACGTTTTAGGCCAAAATGCATTGAAAGCAATGAAAACACAAAAGCGCATACTTTGTGTTATCTCCTCTTGTAGCAAACACAGACAGCTCAAAATTTCACTGGATGTGTTGAAGACCAAGACCCACAAATGTGATGTGAAATGGTTTTTCTCCCATGTTGCGTTTAAGAGAAAACAGCAAATGCACGTTTTAGGCCAAAATGCTTTGAAAGCAATGAAAACAACAAAAGCGCATACTTTGTGATATCTCCTCTTGTAGCAAACACAGACAGCTCAAAATTTCACTGGATGTGTTGAAGACCAAGACCCACAAATGTGATGTGA
The DNA here is from genome assembly GCA_031769625.1 of Taudactylus pleione. Taxonomy (NCBI): domain Eukaryota; kingdom Metazoa; phylum Chordata; class Amphibia; order Anura; family Myobatrachidae; genus Taudactylus; species Taudactylus pleione. The sequence continues at coordinate 138,295 of JAUIMM010002364.1, forward strand.
AATGGTTTTTCTCCCATGTTGCTTTCAAGAGAAAACAGCAAATGCAAGTTTTAGGCCAAAATGCATTGAAAGCAAAGGAAATAACAAAAGCGCATACTTTGTGATATCTCCTCTTGTAGCAAACACAGACAGCTCAAAATTTCACTGGATGTGTTGAAGACCAAGACCCACAAATGTGATGTGAAATGGTTTTTCTCCCATTTTGCGTTTAAGAGAAAACAGCAAATGCAATTTTTAGGCCAAAATGCATTGAAAGCAATGGAAATAACAAAAGCGCATACTTTGTGATATCTCCTCTTGTAGCAAACACAGACAGCTCAAAATTTCACTGGATGTGTTGAAGACCAAGACCCACAAAGGTGATGTGAAATGGTTTTTCTCCCATGTTGCGTTTAAGAGAAAACAGCAAATGCACGTTTTAGGCCAAAATGCTTTGAAAGCAATGAAAACTACAAAAGCGCATACTTTGTGATATCTCCTCTTGTAGCAAAAACACAGACAGCTCAAAATTTCACTGGATGTGTTGAAGACCAAGACCCACAAATGTAATGTGAAATGGTTTTTCTCCCATGTTGCGTTTAAGAGAAAACAGCAAATGCTCATTTTATGCCAAAATGCATTGAAAGCAATGGAAACAACAAAAGCGCATACTTTGTGATATCTCCTCTTGTAGCAAACACAGACAGCTCAAAATTTCACTGGATGTGTTGAAGACCAAGACCCACAAATGTGATGTGAAATGGTTTTTCTCCCATGTTGCTTTTAAGAGAAAACAGCAAATGCAAGTTTTAGGCCAAAATGCATTGAAAGCAATGGAAATAACAAAAGTCCATACTTTGTGATATCTCCTCTTGTAGCAAACACAGACAGCTCAAAATTTCACTGGATGTGTTGAAGACCAAGACCCACAAATGTGATGTGAAATGGTTTTTCTCCCATTTTGCGTTTAAGAGAAAACAGCAAATGCAAGTTTTAGGCCAAAATGCATTGAAAGCAAAGGAAATAACAAAAGCGCATACTTTGTGATATCTCCTCTTGTAGCAAACACAGACAGCTCAAAATTTCACTGGATGTGTTGAAGACCAAGACCCACAAATGTGATGTGAAATGGTTTTTCTCCCATTTTGCGTTTAAGAGAAAACAGCAAATGCAATTTTTAGGCCAAAATGCATTGAAAGCAATGGAAATAACAAAAGCGCATACTTTGTGATATCTCCTCTTGTAGCAAACACAGACAGCTCAAAATTTCACTGGATGTGTTGAAGACCAAGACCCACAAAGGTGATGTGAAATGGTTTTTCTCCCATGTTGCGTTTAAGAGAAAACAGCAAATGCACGTTTTAGGCCAAAATGCTTTGAAAGCAATGAAAACTACAAAAGCGCATACTTTGTGATATCTCCTCTTGTAGCAAAAACACAGACAGCTCAAAATTTCACTGGATGTGTTGAAGACCAAGACCCACAAATGTAATGTGAAATGGTTTTTCTCCCATGTTGCGTTTAAGAGAAAACAGCAAATGCTCATTTTATGCCAAAATGCATTGAAAGCAATGGAAACAACAAAAGCGCATACTTTGTGATATCTCCTCTTGTAGCAAACACAGACAGCTCAAAATTTCACTGGATGTGTTGAAGACCAAGACCCACAAATGTGATGTGAAATGGTTTTTCTCCCATGTTGCTTTTAAGAGAAAACAGCAAATGCAAGTTTTAGGCCAAAATGCATTGAAAGCAATGGAAATAACAAAAGTCCATACTTTGTGATATCTCCTCTTGTAGCAAACACAGACAGCTCAAAATTTCACTGGATGTGTTGAAGACCAAGACCCACAAATGTAATGTGAAATGGTTTTTCTCCCATGTTGCGTTTAAGAGAAAACAGCAAATGCTCATTTTATGCCAAGATGCATTGAAAGCAATGGAAACAACAAAAGCGCATACTTTGTGATATCTCCTCTTGTAGCAAACACAGACAGCTCAAAATTTCACTGGATGTGTTGAAGACCAAGACCCACAAATGTGATGTGAAATGGTTTTTCTCCCATGTTGCTTTTAAGAGAAAACAGCAAATGCAAGTTTTAGGCCAAAATGCATTGAAAGCAATGGAAATAACAAAAGTCCATACTTTGTGATATCTCCTCTTGTAGCAAACACAGACAGCTCAAAATTGCACTGGATGTGTTGAAGACCAAGACCCACAAATATGATGTGAAAAGGTTTTTCTCCCATGTTGCGTTTAAGAGAAAACAGCAAATGCACGTTTTAGGCCAAAATGCATTGAAAGCAATGGAAACAACAAAAGCGCATACTTTGTGATATCTCCTCTTGTAGCAAACACAGACAGCTCAAAATTTCACTGGATGTGTTGAAGACCAAGACCCACAAATGTGATGTGAAATGGTTTTTCTCCCATGTTGCTTTTAAGAGAAAACAGCAAATGCAAGTTTTAGGCCAAAATGCATTGAAAGCAATGGAAATAACAAAAGTCCATACTTTGTGATATCTCCTCTTGTAGCAAACACAGACAGCTCAAAATTGCACTGGATGTGTTGAAGACCAAGACCGACAAATGTGATGTGAAATGGTTTTTCTCCCATGTTGCATTTAGTTTAGAATATGGTGTATAGAGGTACATAGCATAGAATGTGGTGTATAGTGGTACATAGTATAGAACATGGTGTAGAGCTGTATAGTGGTACATAGTATAGAATATGGTGTTGAGCTGTATAGTGGTACATAGTATAGAATATGGTGTATAGTTTGTGGTACATAGCATAAAATATGGTGTAGAGCTGTATAGTGGTACATTGTATAGAATATGGTGCATAGTGATACATAATATAGAATATGGTGTATAGTGATACATAGTATAGAATATGGTGTATAGTGGTACATGGTATAGATTACGGGGTAGAGCTGTATAGTGGTATATAGTATAGAACATGGTGTAGAGCTGAATATTGGTACATAGTGTAAAATATGGTGTAGAGCTGTATACTGGTACAAAGTATAGAATGTGGTGTATAGTGTTACATAGTATAGAATATGGTTTATAGTGGTACATGGTATAGAATATGGTGTATAGTAGTATATAGTATAGAATATGGTGTAGAGCTATACAGTGGTACATAGTATAGAATGTGGTGCAGAGCTGTATAGTGGTACATGGCATAGAATATGGGGTAGAGCTGTATAGTGGTATATAGAATAGAATATGGTGTAAAGTGGTACATAGTCTAGAATATGTTGTATAGAGGTACATAGTATAGAATATTGTGTATAGAGGTACATAGTATAGAATATGTTGTATAGTGGTACATAGTATAGAATGTGATGTAGAGCTGTATAGTGGTACATAGTATAGAATATGATGTATAGTTGTACATAGTATAGAATGTGGTGTAGAGCTGTATAATGGTACATAGTGTAAAATTTGGTATAGAGCTGTATAGTGGTACATAGTATAGAATATGGTATATAGAGGTACATAGTATAGAATTTGGTGTAGAGCTGTATAGTGGTGCATAGTATAGAGTATTGTGTAGAGTGATACATAGCATAGAATATGGTGTAGAGTTGTATAGTGGTGCAGAGTATAGAATATGGTGTTTAGTGCTACATATTACAGAATATGGTGTATAGTGGTATATAGTATAGAATTTGGTGTAGAGCTGTATAGTGGTACATAGTATAGAATATGGTGTATAGTGGTAGATAGTATAGAATATGGTGTATATAGGTACATAGTATAGAATATAGTGTATAGTGGTATATAGTATAGAATATGGTGTATTGAGGTAAATTGTATCGAATATGGTGTATAGAGGTACATAGTACAGAATATGGTGTATAGTGGTACATAGTATAGAATGTGGTGTATAGTGGTACATTGTATAGAATTTGGTGTAGAGCTGTATAGTGGTACATAGTATAGAATGTGGTACAGAGCTGTATAGTGGTACATGGCATATAATATGGGGTAGAGCTGTTAAGTGGTATATAGTGTAGAATATGGTGTAAAGTGGTACATAGTCTAGAATATGTTGTATAGTGGTATATAGTATAGAATATGGTGTATAGTGGTACATAGTATAGAATATGGTGTATAGTGGTACATAGTATATAATGTTGTTTATAGTGGTACATAGTATAGAATATGGTGTATAGTGGTATATAGTATGGAACATGGTGTAGAGCTGAATATTGGTACATAGTATAAAATATGGTGTAGAGCTGTATAGTGGTACATAGTATAGAATGTGGTGTATAGTGTTACATAGTATAGAATATGGTTTATAGTGGTACATAGTATAGAATGTGGTGTATAGTAGTATATAGTATAGAATATGGTGTAGAGCTGTACAGTGGTACATAGTATAGAATGTGGTGCAGAGCTGTATAGTGGTACATGGCATAGAATATGGGGTAGAGCTGTATAGTGGTATATAGTATAGAATATGGTGTAAAGTGGTACATAGTCTAGAATATGTTGTATAGAGGTACATAGTATAGAATATGGTGTATAGAGATACATAGTATAGAATTTGGTGTATAGTGGTACATAGTATAGAATGTGATATAGAGCTGTATAATGGTACATAGTATAGAATATGATGTATAGAGGTACTTAGTATAGAATATGGTGTATAGAGGTACATAGTATAGAATTAGGAGTATAGTGGTACATAGTATAGAATGTGGTGTATAGTGGTATATAGTGGTACATAGTATAGAATGTGGTGTAGTGGTACATAGTATAGAATGTGGTGTATAGTAGTACATAGTATAGAATATGGTGTAGAGCTGTATATTAGTACATAGTATAGAATATGGTGTAGTGTTGTATAGTGGTACATAGTATAGAACATGGTGTAGAGCTGTATAGTGGTACATAGTATAGAAAATGGTGTATAGTGGGAAAAAGTATAGAATGTGGTGTATAGTGGTACATAGTATAGAATATAGTGTATAAAGGCACATAGTATAGAATATGGTGTATAGTGGTACATAGTATAGAATGTGTTGTATAGTGGTACATAGTATATAATATGGTGTATAGTGGTACACAGAATATGATGTATAGCGTTACATAGTATAGAATGTGGTGTAGAGCTGAATAGTGGTACATAGTTAAGAATATGGTGTATAGTGGTACATAGTATAGAATATGGTGTAGAGCTGTATAGTGGTACATAGTATAGAATGTGGTGTATAGTGCTACATACTATAGAATATGGTGTATAGAGGTACTTAGTATAGAATATGCTGTATAGTGGTACATAGCATAGAATATATTGTAGAGGTTTATAGTGGTACATAGTATAGATTATGGTGTATAGTGGTAAATAGTATAGAATATGGGGTAGAGCTGTATAGTTGTATATCGTATAGAATATGGTGTATAGAGGTACATTGTATAGAAAATTGTTAATAGTGGTATACAGTATAGAATATGGTGTATAGAGGTAAATAGTAAAGAATATGGTGTATAGTGGTACATAGTATAGAATGTGTTGAAGAGCTGTATAGTGGTACATAGTATAGAATGTGGTGTATAGTGCTACATACTATAGAATATGGTGTAGAGCTGTATAGTGGTACTTAGTATAGAATGTGGTCTATAGTAGTATTAAGTATAGAATTTAGTGTAGACCTGTACAGTTGTACATAGTATAGAATGTGGAATAGAGCTGTATAGTGGTACATAGCATAGAATATAGTGTAGAGGTTTATAGTGGTACATAGTATAGAATATGGCATATAGTGGTAAATAGTATAGAATATGGTGTAGAGCTGTATAGTGGTTCATAGTATAGAATATGGTGTATAGTGGTATATACATAGTACAGAATATGGGGTAGAGCTGTATAGTTGTATATCGTATAGAATATGGTATATAGTGGTACATTGTATAGAATATGGTTAATAGTGGTATTTAGTATAGAAAATGGTGTATAGAGGTAAATAGTATAGAATATGGTGTATAGTGGTACATAGTATAGAATGTGGTGAAGAGCTGTATAATGGTACATAGTATAGGATGTGGTGTATAGTGGTATATAGTATAGATTATGATGTATAGAGGTACATAGTATAGAATATGGTGTATAGTAGTACATAGTCTAGAATGTGAAGTATAGTGGTATATAGTATAGAATGTGGTGTAGAGCTATATAGTGGTACATCGTATAGAATATGGTGTATAGTGGTACATAGTATAGAATATGGTGTATAGAGGTACATAGTATAGAATATGGGGTATAGTGGTACATAGTATAGAATGTGGTGTATAGTGGTACATAGTGGTACATAGTATAGAATATGGTGTAGTGGTACATATGTAGAATGTGGTGTATAGTGGTGTATGGTGTAGAGCTGTATAGTGGTACAGTGTATAGAATGTGGTGTATAAAAGTACATAGTATAGAATACTGTGTAGAGCTGTATAGTCTTACATAGTATAGAATATGGTGATAGAGGTACATAGTATAGAATATGGTGTATAGTGGTACATAGTATAGAATATGGTGTATACTTGGCACATAGTATATGGTGTATTGTGGTACATTGTATAGAATGTGGTGTAGAGCTGTATAGTGGTTCATAGTATAGAATATGTTGTATAGTGGTACATAGTATAGAATGTGGTGTAGAGCTGTATAATGGTATTTAGTATAAAATGTGGTAAAGAGCTGTATAGTGGTATATAGTATAGAATGCGGTGTATAGTGATACATAGTATAGAATAAGGTGTATAGTGGTATATAGTATATAATATCGTTTATAGTGGTACATAGTATAGAATATGGAGTATAGTTGTATATAGTATAGAACATGGTGTAGAGCTGAATATTGGTATATAGTATAAAATATGGTGTAGAGCTGTATAGTGGTACATAGAAAAGTATGTGGTGTATAGTAGTATATAGTATAGAATGTGGTACAGAGCTGTATAGTGGTACATGGCATAGAATATGGGGTACAGCTGTTAAGTGGTATATAGTATAGAATATGGTGTAAAGTGGTACATTGTCTAGAATATGTTGTATAGAGGTACATAGTATAGAATATGGTGTATAGAGGTACATAGTATAGAATATGATGTATAGTGGTACATAGTATAGAATGTGGTGTAGAGCTGTATAATGGTACATAGTATTGAATTTGGTATAGAACTGTATAGTGGTACATAGTATAGAATATGGTGTATAGTCATATATAGTATAGAATATGGTATAGAACTGTATAGTGGTATATAGTATAGAATATGGTGTATAGAGATACATAGTATAGAATATGGTGTAGAGCTGTATAGTGGTACATAGTATAGAATATGGTGTATAGTGGTATATAGAATAGAATATTGTGTATAGTGGTACACAGTATAGAATATGGTGTATAGTGGTACATAGCATAGAATGTGGTGTATAGTGGTACTTAGTATAGAATATGGTGTATAGTGGTACATAGTTTAGAATATGGTGTATAGTGGTATATAGTATAGAATATGGTGTAAAGAGGTACATAGTATAGAATATGGTGTATAGATGAACATAGTATAGAATATGGTGTTTAGTGGTACATAGTCTAGAATATGGTCTAGAGCTGTATAGTGGTACATAGAATAGAATATGGTGTAGAGCTGTATAGTGGTACATAGTATACAATAGGGTGTATAGTGGTATATAGTATAGAATATGGTGTATAGCTGTACAGTGGTGCACAGTATAGAGTATTGTGTACAGTGATACACAGCATAGAATATGGTGTAGAGATGTATAGTGGTACATAGTATAGAATGTGGTGTAGAGCTGTATAGTGGTACATAGTATAGAATATGGTGTGTAGAGGGACATAGTATAGAATGTGTTGTAGAGCTGTATAGTGGTACATAGTATAGAATGTGGTGTACAGCTGTATAGTGGTACATAGTATAGAATATGGTGTATAGTGGTGCATAGTATAGAATGTGGTGTAGAGCTGTATAATGGTACATAGTATAGAATGTGGTGTATAGTGGTACATAGTATAGAATGTGATTTAGAGCTGTATAATGGTACATAGTATAGAATATGGTGTATAGTGGTACATAGTCTAGATTGTGGTGTATAGTGGTACATAGTATTGAATATAGTGTACAGTGGTACATAGTATAGAAAGTGGTGTAGAGCTGTATAGTGGTACATAGTATATATTGTGGAGTAGAGCTGTATAATGGTACATAGTATAGAATATGGTGTATAGTGGTACATAGTCTAGAATGTTGTGTATAGTGGTACATAGTATAGAATATAGTGTACAGTGGTACATAGTATAGAATGTGGTGTATAGTGTTACATTTTATAGAATATGGTGAATAGCGATACATAGTATAGAATGTGGTGAATAGTAGTATATAGTAAAGAATATGGTGTAGAGCTGTATAATGGTACATAGTATTGAATGTGGTATACAGCTGTATAGTGGTACATAGTATAGAATATGGTGTAGAGGTGAATAGTGGTACATAGTATAGAATATGGTGTATAGTGGTATATAGTATAGAATATGGTGTAGAGCTATATAGTGGTTCATAGTATAGAAAATGGTGTATAGTAATACATAGTATAGAATATGGGGTGAGCTATATAGTTGTTTATAGTATAGAATATGGTTTATAGTGGTACATAGTTTAGAATATGGTATATAGTGGTATATAGTATAGAATATGGTGTAAAGAGGTACATAGTATAGAATATGGTGTATAGATGTACATAGTATAGAATATGGTGTTTAGTGGTACATAGTCTAGAATATGGTGTAGAGCTGTATAGTGGTACATAGAATAGAATATGGTGTAGAGCTGTATAGTGGTGCATAGTATACAATAGAGTGTATAGTGGTATATAGTATAGAATATGGTGTATAGCTGTACAGTGGTGCACAGTATAGAGTATTTTGTACAGTGATACATAGCATAGAATATGGTGTAGAGATGTATAGTGGTACATAGTATAGAATGTGGTGTAGAGCTGTATAGTGGTACATAGTATAGAATATGGTGTGTAGAGGGACATAGTATAGAATGTGTTGTAGAGCTGTATAGTGGTACATAGTATAGAATATGGGGTGAGCTATAAAGTTGTTTATAGTATAGAATATGGCTTATAGTGGTACATAGTTTAGAATATGGTGTATAGTGGTATATAATATAGAATATGATGTAGAGCTGTATTGTGGTACATAGTATAGAATATGGTGTATAGTGGTACATACTATAGAATATGGTGTATAGCACATAGTATAGAATAAGGTGTATAGTGGTACATGGTATAGAATATGGTGTATAGAGGTACATAGTATAGAATATGGTGTACAGTGGTACATAGTATAGAATATGGTGTATACTTGGTACATAGTATATGGTGTATTGTGGTACATTGTATAGAATGTGGTGTAGAGCTGTATAGTGGTTCATAGTATAGAATATGGTGTATAGTGGTACATAGTATAGAATGTGATGAAGAGCTGTATAGTGGTACATAGTATAGAATATGTTGTATAGTGGTACATAGTATAGAATGTGGTGTAGAGCTGTATAATGGTATTTAGAATAAAATGTGGTATAGAGCTGTATAGTGGTATATAGTATAGAATGTGGTGTATAGTGATACCTAGTATAGAATAAGGTGTATAGTGGTATATAGTATAGAATGTTGTTTATAGTGGTACATAGTATAGAATCTGATGTATAGTATTATATAGTATAGAACAAGGTGTAGAGCTGAATATTGGTATATAGTATAACATATGGTGTAGAGCTGTATAGTGGTACATAGAATAGTATGTGGTGTATAGTAGTATATTGTATAGAATGTTGTACAGAGCTGTATAGTGGTACATGGCATAGAATATGGGGTAGAGCTGTTAAGTGGTATATAGTATAGAATATGGTGTAAAGTGGTACATTGTCTAGAATATGGTGAACAGAGGTACAAAGTATAGAATATGGTGTACAGTGGTACATAGTATAGAATGTGATGTAGAGCTGTATAGTGGTACATAGTATAGAATATGATGTATAGTGGTACATAGTATAGAATGTGGTGTAGAGCTGTATAATGGTACATAGTATTGAATTTGGTATAGAACTGTATAGTGGTACATAGTATAGAATATGGTGTATAGTCGTATATAGTATAGAATATGGTATAGAACTGTATAGTGGTATATAGTATAGAATATGGTGTATAGAGATACATAGTATAGAATATGGTGTAGAGCTGTATAGTGGTACATAGTATAGAATATGGTGTATAGTGGTATATAGAATAGAATATGGTGTATAGTGGTACACAATGTAGAATATGGTGTATAGTGGTACATAGCATAGAATGTGGTGTATAGTGGTACATAGTATAGAATATGGTGTATAGTGGTACATAGTTTAGAATATGGTGTATAGAGGTACATAGCATAGAATGTGGTGTATAGTGGTACATAGTATAGAACATGGTGTAGAGCTGTAGAGTGGTACATAGTATAGAATATGGTGTTGAGCTGTATAGTGGTACATAGTATAGAATATGGTGTATAGTTTGTGGTACATAGCATAAAATATGGTGTAGAGCTGTATAGTGGTACATTGTATAGAATATGGTGCATAGTGATACATAATATAGAATATGGTGTATAGTGATACATAGTATAGAATATGGTGTATAGTGGTACATGGTATAGATTACGGGGTAGAGCTGTATAGTGGTATATAGTATAGAATATGGTGTATAGTGGTACATAGTATAGAATATGGTGTATAGAGGTACAGAGTATAGAATGTGGTGTATTGTGGTACATTGTATAGAATGTGGTTTAAAGCTGTATAGTGGTACATAGTATAGAATGTGGTGTATAGTGGTACATAATATAGAATGTGATGAAGAGCTGTATAGTGGTACATAGTATAGAACATGTTGTATAATGGTACATAGTATAGAATGTGGTGTAGAGCTGTATAATGGTACATAGTATAGAATGTGGTATAGAGCTGTATAGTGGTACATAGTATAGAATGTGGTACAGAGCTGTATAGTGGTACATGGCATAGAATATGGGGTAAAGCTGTTAAGTGGTATATAGTACAGAATATGGTGTAAAGTGGTACATAGTATAGAATGTTGTTTATAGTGGTACATAGTATAGAATATGGTGTATAGTGGTATATAGTATAGAACATGGTGTAGAGCTGAATATTGGTACATAGTGTAAAATATGGTGTAGAGCTGTATAGTGGTACAAAGTATAGAATATGGTGTATAGTGTTACATAGTATAGAATATGGTTTATAGTGGTACATGGTATAGAATATGGTGTATAGTAGTATATAGTATAGAATATGGTGTAGAGCTATACAGTGGTACATAGTATAGAATGTGGTGCAGAGCTGTATAGTGGTACATGGCATAGAATATGGGGTAGAGCTGTATAGTGATATATAGAATAGAATATGGTGTAAAGTGGTACATAGTCTAGAATATGTTGTATAGAGGTACATAGTATAGAATATTGTGTATAGAGGTACATAGTATAGAATATGTTGTATAGTGGTACATAGTATAGAATGTGATGTAGAGCTGTATAGTGGTACATAGTATAGAATATGATGTATAGTGGTACATAGTATAGAATGTGGTGTAGAGCTGTATAATGGTACATAGTGTAGAATTTGGTATAGAGCTGTATAGTGGTACATAGTATAGAATATGGTATATAGAGGTACATAGTATAGAATTTGGTGTAGAGCTGTATAGTGGTGCATAGTATAGAGTATTGTGTAGAGTGATACATAGCATAGAATATGGTGTAGAGTTGTATAGTGGTGCAGAGTATAGAATATTGTGTTTAGTGCTACATATTACAGAATATGGTGTATAGTGGTATATAGTATAGAATTTGGTGTAGAGCTGTTTAGTGGTACATAGTATAGACTATGGTGTATAGTGGTACATAGTATAGAATATGGTGTATAGTTGTACATAGTATAGAATATGGTGTATATAGGTACATAGTATAGAATTAGGAGTATAGTGGTACATAGTATAGAATGTGGTGTATAGTGGTATATAGTGGTACATAGTATAGAATGTGGTGTAGTGGTACATAGTATAGAATGTGGTGTATAGTAGTACATAGTATAGAATATGGTGTAGAGCTGTATATTAGTACATAGTATAGAATATGGTGTAGTGTTGTATAGTGGTACATAGTATAGAACATGGTGTAGAGCTGTATAGTGGTACATAGTATAGAAAATGGTGTATAGTGGGAAAAAGTATAGAATGTGGTGTATAGTGGTACATAGTATAGAATATAGTGTATAAAGGCACATAGTATAGAATATGGTGTATAGTGGTACATAGTATAGAATGTGTTGTGTAGTGGTACATAGTATATAATATGGTGTATAGTGGTACACAGAATATGATGTATAGCGTTACATAGTATAGAATGTGGTGTAGAGCTGAATAGTGGTACATAGTTAAGAATATGGTGTATAGTGGTACATAGTATAGAATATGGTGTAGAGCTGTATAGTGGTACATAGTATAGAATGTGGTATATAGTGCTACATACTATAGAATATGGTGTATAGAGGTACTTAGTATAGAATATGCTGTATAGTGGTACATAGCATAGAATATATTGTAGAGGTTTATAGTGGTACATAGTATAGATTATGGTGTATAGTGGTAAATAGTATAGAATATGGGGTAGAGCTGTATAGTTGTATATCGTATAGAATATGGTGTATAGAGGTACATTGTATAGAATATTGTTAATAGTGGTATACAGTATAGAATATGGTGTATAGAGGTAAATAGTAAAGAATATGGTGTATAGTGGTACATAGTATAGAATGTGTTGAAGAGCTGTATAATGGTACATAGTATAGGATGTGGTGTATAGTGGTACATAGTATAGAATATGGTGTATAGTGGTTCATAGTATAGAATATGGTGTAGAGCTGTATAGTGGTACATAGTATAGAATGTGGTGTATAGTGCTACATGCTATAGAATATGGTGTATAGAGGTACTTAGTATAGAATGTGGTCTATAGTAGTATTAAGTATAGAATATAGTGTAGACCTGTACAGTTGTACATAGTATAGAATGTGGAATAGAGCTGTATAGTGGTACATAGCATAGAATATAGTGTAGAGGTTTATAGTGGTACATAGTATAGAATATGGCATATAGTGGTAAATAGTATAGAATATGGTGTAGAGCTGTATAGTGGTTCATAGTATAGAATATGGTGTATAGTGGTATATACATAGTACAGAATATGGGGTAGAGTTGTATAGTTGTATATCGTATAGAATATGGTATATAGTGGTACATTGTATAGAATATGGTTAATAGTGGTATTTAGTATAGAAAATGGTGTATAGAGGTAAATAGTATAGAATATGGTGTATAGTGGTACATAGTATAGAATGTGGTGAAGAGCTGTATAATGGTACATAGTATAGGATGTGGTGTATAGTGGTATATAGTATAGATTATGATGTATAGAGGTACATAGTATAGAATATGGTGTATAGTAGTACATAGTCTAGAATGTGAAGTATAGTGGTATATAGTATAGAATGTGGTGTAGAGCTATATAGTGGTACATCGTATAGAATATGGTGTATAGTGGTACATAGTATAGAATATGGTGTATAGAGGTACATAGTATAGAATATGGGGTATAGTGGTACATAGTATAGAATGTGGTGTATAGTGGTACATAGTGGTACATAGTATAGAATGTGGTGTAGTGGTACATATGTAGAATGTGGTGTATAGTGGTGTATGGTGTAGAGCTGTATAGTGGTACAGTGTATAGAATGTGGTGTATAGAAGTACATAGTATAGAATACTGTGTAGAGCTGTATAGTCTTACATAGTATAGAATATGGTGATAGAGGTACATAGTATAGAATATGGTGTATAGTGGTACATAGTATAGAATATGGTGTATACTTGGCACATAGTATATGGTGTATTGTGGTACATTGTATAGAATGTGGTGTAGAGCTGTATAGTGGTTCATAGTATAGAATATGTTGTATAGTGGTACATAGTATAGAATGTGTTGTAGAGCTGTATAATGGTATTTAGTATAAAATGTGGTAAAGAGCTGTATAGTGGTATATAGTATAGAATGCGGTGTATAGTGATACATAGTATAGAATAAGGTGTATAGTGGTATATAGTATATAATATCGTTTATAGTGGTACATAGTATAGAATATGGAGTATAGTTGTATATAGTATAGAACATGGTGTAGAGCTGAATATTGGTATATAGTATAAAATATGGTGTAGAGCTGTATAGTGGTACATAGAAAAGTATGTGGTGTATAGTAGTATATAGTATAGAATGTGGTACAGAGCTGTATAGTGGTACATGGCATAGAATATGGGGTACAGCTGTTAAGTGGTATATAGTATAGAATATGGTGTAAAGTGGTACATTGTCTAGAATATGTTGTATAGAGGTACATAGTATAGAATATGGTGTATAGAGGTACATAGTATAGAATATGATGTATAGTGGTACATAGTATAGAATGTGGTGTAGAGCTGTATAATGGTACATAGTATTGAATTTGGTATAGAACTGTATAGTGGTACATAGTATAGAATATGGTGTATAGTCATATATAGTATAGAATATGGTATAGAACTGTATAGTGGTATATAGTATAGAATATGGTGTATAGAGATACATAGTATAGAATATGGTGTAGAGCTGTATAGTGGTACATAGTATAGAATATGGTGTATAGTGGTATATAGAATAGAATATTGTGTATAGTGGTACACAGTATAGAATATGGTGTATAGTGGTACATAGCATAGAATGTGGTGTATAGTGGTACTTAGTATAGAATATGGTGTATAGTGGTACATAGTTTAGAATATGGTGTATAGTGGTATATAGTATAGAATATGGTGTAAAGAGGTACATAGTATAGAATATGGTGTAGAGTTGTATAGTGGTGCAGAGTATAGAATATTGTGTTTAGTGCTACATATTACAGAATATGGTGTATAGTGGTATATAGTATAGAATTTGGTGTAGAGCTGTTTAGTGGTACATAGTATAGACTATGGTGTATAGTGGTACATAGTATAGAATATGGTGTATAGTTGTACATAGTATAGAATATGGTGTATATAGGTACATAGTATAGAATTAGGAGTATAGTGGTACATAGTATAGAATGTGGTGTATAGTGGTATATAGTGGTACATAGTATAGAATGTGGTGTAGTGGTACATAGTATAGAATGTGGTGTATAGTAGTACATAGTATAGAATATGGTGTAGAGCTGTATATTAGTACATAGTATAGAATATGGTGTAGTGTTGTATAGTGGTACATAGTATAGAACATGGTGTAGAGCTGTATAGTGGTACATAGTATAGAAAATGGTGTATAGTGGGAAAAAGTATAGAATGTGGTGTATAGTGGTACATAGTATAGAATATAGTGTATAAAGGCACATAGTATAGAATATGGTGTATAGTGGTACATAGTATAGAATGTGTTGTGTAGTGGTACATAGTATATAATATGGTGTATAGTGGTACACAGAATATGATGTATAGCGTTACATAGTATAGAATGTGGTGTAGAGCTGAATAGTGGTACATAGTTAAGAATATGGTGTATAGTGGTACATAGTATAGAATATGGTGTAGAGCTGTATAGTGGTACATAGTATAGAATGTGGTATATAGTGCTACATACTATAGAATATGGTGTATAGAGGTACTTAGTATAGAATATGCTGTATAGTGGTACATAGCATAGAATATATTGTAGAGGTTTATAGTGGTACATAGTATAGATTATGGTGTATAGTGGTAAATAGTATAGAATATGGGGTAGAGCTGTATAGTTGTATATCGTATAGAATATGGTGTATAGAGGTACATTGTATAGAATATTGTTAATAGTGGTATACAGTATAGAATATGGTGTATAGAGGTAAATAGTAAAGAATATGGTGTATAGTGGTACATAGTATAGAATGTGTTGAAGAGCTGTATAATGGTACATAGTATAGGATGTGGTGTATAGTGGTACATAGTATAGAATATGGTGTATAGTGGTTCATAGTATAGAATATGGTGTAGAGCTGTATAGTGGTACATAGTATAGAATGTGGTGTATAGTGCTACATGCTATAGAATATGGTGTATAGAGGTACTTAGTATAGAATGTGGTCTATAGTAGTATTAAGTATAGAATATAGTGTAGACCTGTACAGTTGTACATAGTATAGAATGTGGAATAGAGCTGTATAGTGGTACATAGCATAGAATATAGTGTAGAGTTTTATAGTGGTACATAGTATAGAATATGGCATATAGTGGTAAATAGTATAGAATATGGTGTAGAGCTGTATAGTGGTTCATAGTATAGAATATGGTGTATAGTGGTATATACATAGTACAGAATATGGGGTAGAGTTGTATAGTTGTATATCGTATAGAATATGGTATATAGTGGTACATTGTATAGAATATGGTTAATAGTGGTATTTAGTATAGAAAATGGTGTATAGAGGTAAATAGTATAGAATATGGTGTATAGTGGTACATAGTATAGAATGTGGTGAAGAGCTGTATAATGGTACATAGTATAGGATGTGGTGTATAGTGGTATATAGTATAGATTATGATGTATAGAGGTACATAGTATAGAATATGGTGTATAGTAGTACATAGTCTAGAATGTGAAGTATAGTGGTATATAGTATAGAATGTGGTGTAGAGCTATATAGTGGTACATCGTATAGAATATGGTGTATAGTGGTACATAGTATAGAATATGGTGTATAGAGGTACATAGTATAGAATATGGGGTATAGTGGTACATAGTATAGAATGTGGTGTATAGTGGTACATAGTGGTACATAGTATAGAATGTGGTGTAGTGGTACATATGTAGAATGTGGTGTATAGTGGTGTATGGTGTAGAGCTGTATAGTGGTACAGTGTATAGAATGTGGTGTATAGAAGTACATAGTATAGAATACTGTGTAGAGCTGTATAGTCTTACATAGTATAGAATATGGTGATAGAGGTACATAGTATAGAATATGGTGTATAGTGGTACATAGTATAGAATATGGTGTATACTTGGCACATAGTATATGGTGTATTGTGGTACATTGTATAGAATGTGGTGTAGAGCTGTATAGTGGTTCATAGTATAGAATATGTTGTATAGTGGTACATAGTATAGAATGTGTTGTAGAGCTGTATAATGGTATTTAGTATAAAATGTGGTAAAGAGCTGTATAGTGGTATATAGTATAGAATGCGGTGTATAGTGATACATAGTATAGAATAAGGTGTATAGTGGTATATAGTATATAATATCGTTTATAGTGGTACATAGTATAGAATATGGAGTATAGTTGTATATAGTATAGAACATGGTGTAGAGCTGAATATTGGTATATAGTATAAAATATGGTGTAGAGCTGTATAGTGGTACATAGAAAAGTATGTGGTGTATAGTAGTATATAGTATAGAATGTGGTACAGAGCTGTATAGTGGTACATGGCATAGAATATGGGGTACAGCTGTTAAGTGGTATATAGTATAGAATATGGTGTAAAGTGGTACATTGTCTAGAATATGTTGTATAGAGGTACATAGTATAGAATATGGTGTATAGAGGTACATAGTATAGAATATGATGTATAGTGGTACATAGTATAGAATGTGGTGTAGAGCTGTATAATGGTACATAGTATTGAATTTGGTATAGAACTGTATAGTGGTACATAGTATAGAATATGGTGTATAGTCATATATAGTATAGAATATGGTATAGAACTGTATAGTGGTATATAGTATAGAATATGGTGTATAGAGATACATAGTATAGAATATGGTGTAGAGCTGTATAGTGGTACATAGTATAGAATATGGTGTATAGTGGTATATAGAATAGAATATTGTGTATAGTGGTACACAGTATAGAATATGGTGTATAGTGGTACATAGCATAGAATGTGGTGTATAGTGGTACTTAGTATAGAATATGGTGTATAGTGGTACATAGTTTAGAATATGGTGTATAGTGGTATATAGTATAGAATATGGTGTAAAGAGGTACATAGTATAGAATATGGTGTATAGATGTACATAGTATAGAATATGGTGTTTAGTGGTACATAGTCTAGAATATTGTCTAGAGCTGTATAGTGGTACATAGAATAGAATATGGTGTAGAGCTGTATAGTGGTACATAGTATACAATAGGGTGTATAGTGGTATATAGTATAGGAATATGGTGTATAGCTGTACAGTGGTGCACAGTATAGGAGTATTGTGTACAGTGATACACAGCATAGAATATGGTGTAGAGATGTATAGTGGTACATAGTATAGAATGTGGTGTAGAGCTGTATAGTGGTACATAGTATAGAATATGGTGTGTAGAGGGACATAGTATAGAATGTGTTGTAGAGCTGTATAGTGGTACATAGTATAGAATGTGGTGTACAGCTGTATAGTGGTACATAGTATAGAATATGGTGTATAGTGGTACATAGTATAGAATGTGATTTAGAGCTGTATAATGGTACATAGTATAGAATATGGTGTATAGTGGTACATAGTCTAGAATGTGGTGTATAGTGGTACATAGTATTGAATATAGTGTACAGTGGTACATAGTATAGAAAGTGGTGTAGAGCTGTATAGTGATACATAGTATATATTGTGGAGTAGAGCTGTATAATGGTACATAGTATAGAATATGGTGTATAGTGGTACATAGTCTAGAATGTTGTGTATAGTGGTACATAGTATAGAATATAGTGTACAGTGGTACATAGTATAGAATGTGGTGTATAGTGTTACATTTTATAGAATATGGTGAATAGCGATACATAGTATAGAATGTGGTGAATAGTAGTATATAGTAAATAATATGGTGTAGAGCTGTATAATGGTACATAGTATTGAATGTGGTATACAGCTGTATAGTGGTACATAGTATAGAATATGGTGTAGAGGTGAATAGTGGTACATAGTATAGAATATGGTGTATAGTGGTATATAGTATAGAATATGGTGTAGAGCTATATAGTGGTTCATAGTATAGAAAATGGTGTATAGTAATACATAGTATAGAATATGGGGTGAGCTATATAGTTGTTTATAGTATAGAATATGGTTTATAGTGGTACATAGTTTAGAATATGGTGTATAGTGGTATATAGTATAGAATATGGTGTAAAGAGGTACATAGTATAGAATATGGTGTATAGATGTACATAGTATAGAATATGGTGTTTAGTGGTACATAGTCTAGAATATGGTGTAGAGCTGTATAGTGGTACATAGAATAGAATATGGTGTAGAGCTGTATAGTGGTGCATAGTATACAATAGGGTGTATAGTGGTATATAGTATAGAATATGGTGTATAGCTGTACAGTGGTGCACAGTATAGAGTATTTTGTTACAGTGATACATAGCATAGAATATGGTGTAGAGATGTATAGTGGTACATAGTATAGAATGTGGTGTAGAGCTGTATAGTGGTACATAGTATAGAATATGGTGTGTAGAGGGACATAGTATAGAATGTGTTGTAGAGCTGTATAGTGGTACATAGTATAGAATATGGGGTGAGCTATAAAGTTGTTTATAGTATAGAATATGGTTTATAGTGGTACATAGTTTAGAATATGGTGTATAGTGGTATATAATATAGAATATGATGTAGAGCTGTATTGTGGTACATAGTATAGAATATGGTGTATAGTGGTACATACTATAGAATATGGTGTATAGCACATAGTATCGAATAAGGTGTATAGTGGTACATGGTATAGAATATGGGGTAGAGCTGTATAGTGGTATATAGTATAGAATATGGTGTATAGTGGTACATAGTATAGAATATGGTGTATAGAGGTACATAGTATAGAATATGGTGTACAGTGGTACATAGTATAGAATATGGTGTATACTTGGTACATAGTATATGGTGTATTGTGGTACATTGTATAGAATGTGGTGTAGAGCTGTATAGTGGTTCATAGTATAGAATATGGTGTATAGTGGTACATAGTATAGAATGTGATGAAGAGCTGTATAGTGGTACATAGTATAGAATATGTTGTATAGTGGTACATAGTATAGAATGTGGTGTAGAGCTGTATAATGGTATTTAGTATAAAATGTGGTATAGAGCTGTATAGTGGTATATAGTATAGAATGTGGTGTATAGTGATACCTAGTATAGAATAAGGTGTATAGTGGTATATAGTATAGAATGTTGTTTAGAGTGGTACATAGTATAGAATCTGATGTATAGTATTATATAGTATAGAACAAGGTGTAGAGCTGAATATTGGTATATAGTATAACATATGGTGTAGAGCTGTATAGTGGTACATAGAATAGTATGTGGTGTATAGTAGTACATTGTATAGAATGTTGTGTAGAGCTGTATAGTTATTCATAGTATAGAATATGGTGTATAGTGGTACATAGTATAGAATATGGTGTATAGTGGTACATAGTATAGAATATAGTGTAGTGCTGTATAGCGGTACATAGTATAGAATATGGTGTAGAGCTGTATTGTGCTACACAGCATAGAATATGGTGTATAGTGGTACATATTATAGAATATGGTGTATAGAGGTACATAGTATAGAATATGGTGTGTATAGTGGTTCATAGTATAGAATACGGTGTATAGTGGTACATAGTATAGAATATGGTGTATTGTGATACATAGTATAGAATATGGTGTAAAGTGGTATATGGTATAGAATATGGTGTATAGAGATACAAAGTATAGAATATGGTGTATAGTGGAACATAGTATAGAATGTGGTGTATAGTGGTACATAGTATAGAATTTGGTGTAGAGAAGTATAGTGGTACATAGTATAGAATATGGTGTATTGTGGTACATTGTATAGAATATGGTGTATAGTGGTACATAGTATAGAATATGGTGTATAGAGGTACATAGTATAGAATATGGTGTATAGTGCTACATAGTATAGAATGTGTTGTATAGTGGTACATAGAATAAAATATGGTGTATAGCGGTATATAGTATAGAATATGGTATATAGTGGTAAATAGTATAGAATATGGTGTATTGTGGTACATAGTATAGAATATGGTGTATAGTGGTACACAGTATAGAATATGGTGTATAGAGGTACATAGTATAGAATATGGTGTATAGTGGTACATAGTATAGAATGTGGTGTATAGTGGTATATAGTATAAATTATGGTGTATTGAGGTACATAGTATAGAATATGGTGTATAGTGGTCCAAAGTATAGAATGTGGTGTAGAGCTGTATAGTGGTACATAGTATAGAATATGGTGTATAGTGGTACGTAGTCTAGAATGTGGTGTATAGAGGTACATAGTATAGAATATGGTGTGCAGTGGTACATAGTATAGAATGTGGTGTAGAGCTGTATAGTGGTATATAATATGGAATGAGGTGTATAGTGTTACATTTTATAGAATATGGTGTATAGTGGTACATAGTATAGAATGTGGTGTATAGTAGTATATAGTATTGAATATGGTGTAGAGCTGTATAGTGGTACATAGTATAGAATGTGGTGTATAGAGGAACATAGTATAGAATGTGGTGTAGAGCTGTATAGTGGAACATAGTATTTAGTGTGGTGTATAGTGGTATATAGTATAGAATGTGGTATAAAGCTGTACAATGGTACATAGTTTAGAATGTGGTGTATAGTGGTACATAGTATAGAATATAGTGTATAGTGGTACATAGTATAGAATATGGTGTATAGTGGTACATAGTATAGAATATGGTGTATAGTGGTACATAGTATAGAATATGGTGTATAGAGGTACATAGTATAGAATATGGTGTATAGTGCTACATAGTATAGAATGTATTGTATAGTGGTACATAGAATAAAATATGGTGTATAGCGGTATATAGTATAGAATATGGTATATAGTGGTAAATAGTATAGAATATGGTGTATTGTGGTACATAGTATAGAATATGGTGTATAGTGGTACACAGTATAGAATATGGTGTATAGAGGTACATAGTATAGAATATGGTGTATAGTGGTACATAGTATAGAATGTGGTGTATAGTGGTACATAGTATAAATGATGGTGTATTGAGGTACATAGTATAGAATATGGTGTATAGTGGTACATAGTCTAGAATGTGGTGTATAGTGGTACATAGAATATGGTGTATAGTGGTACAAAGTATAGAATGTGGTGTAGAGCTGTATAGTGGTACATAGTATAGAATATGGTGTATAGTGGTACGTAGTCTAGAATGTGGTGTATAGAGGTACATAGTATAGAATATGGTGTGCAGTGGTTTATAGTATAGAATGTGGTGTAGAGCTGTATAGTGGTATATAATATAGAATGAGGTGTATAGTGTTACATTTTATAGAATATGGTGTATAGTGGTACATAGTATAGAATGTGGTGTATAGTGGTAAATAGTATAGAATATGGTGCAGAGCTGTATAGTGGTTAATAGTATAGAAAATGGTGTATAGTAGTACATAGTATAGAATATGGGGTGAGATATATAGTTGTTTATAGTATAGAATATGGTTTGTAGTGGTTCATAGTATAGAATATGGTGTATAGTGGTATAAAGTATAGAATATGGTGTACAGAGGTACGTAGTATAAAATATGGTGTATAGATGTACATAGTATAAAATATGGTGTATAGTGGTACATAGTCTAGAATATGGTGTATAGTGGTACAAAATTTAGAATGTGGTGTACAGCTGTATAGTGATACATAGTATAGAATATGGTGTAGAGCTGTATAGTGGTACATAGTATACAACAGTGTGTATAGTGGTATATAGTAT
The DNA here is from genome assembly GCA_031769625.1 of Taudactylus pleione. Taxonomy (NCBI): domain Eukaryota; kingdom Metazoa; phylum Chordata; class Amphibia; order Anura; family Myobatrachidae; genus Taudactylus; species Taudactylus pleione. The sequence continues at coordinate 161,232 of JAUIMM010002364.1, forward strand.
AGAATATAGTGTATAGCTGTACAGTGGTGCATAGTATAGAGTATTGTGTATAGTGATACATAGCATATAATATGGTGTAGAGATGTATAGTGGTACATATTATAGCATATGGTGTATAGTGGTATATAGTACAGAATGTGGTGTAGAGCTGTATAGTGGTACATAGTATAGAATATGGTGTATAGTGCTACATAGTATAGAATATGGTGTATAGTGGTACATAGTATATAATGTGGTGTAAAGTGGTACATAGTATAGAATATGGTGTATAGTGGTATATAATATAGAATATGATGTAGAGCTGTATTGTGGTACATAGTATAGAATATGGTGTTTAGTGGTACATAGTATAGAATATGGTGTATAGCACATAGTATAGAATAAGTTGTATAGTGGTACATAGTATAGAATATGGTGTATAGAGGTACATAGTAAAGAATATGGTGTATAGTGGTACATAGTATAGAATATGGTGTATAGTGGTACATAGTATATGGTGTATTGTGGTACATTGTATAGAATGTTGTGTAGAGCTGTATAGTTATTCATAGTATAGAATATGGTGTATAGTGGTACATAGTATAGAATATGGTGTATAGTAGTACATAGTATAGAATATAGTGTAGTGCTGTATAGCGGTACATAGTATAGAATATGGTGTAGAGCTGTATTGTGCTACACAGCATAGAATATGGTGTATAGTGGTACATATTATAGAATATGGTGTATAGAGGTACATAGTATAGAATATGGTGTGTATAGTGGTTCATAGTATAGAATACAGTGTATAGTGGTACATAGTATAGAATATGGTGTATTGTGATACATAGTATAGAATATGGTGTAAAGTGGTACATGGTATAGAATATGGTGTATAGAGATACAAAGTATAGAATATGGTGTATAGTGGAACATAGTATAGAATGTGGTGTATAGTGGTACATAGTATAGAATTTGGTGTAGAGAAGTATAGTGGTACATAGTATAGAATATGGTGTATTGTGGTACATTGTATAGAATATGGTGTATAGTGGTACATAGTATAGAATATGGTGTATAGAGGTACATAGTATAGAATATGTTGTATAGTGCTACATAGTATAGAATGTGTTGTATAGTGGTACATAGAATAAAATATGGTGTATAGCGGTATATAGTATAGAATATGGTATATAGTGGTAAATAGTATAGAATATGGTGTATTGTGGTACATAGTATAGAATATGGTGTATAGTGGTACACAGTATAGAATATGGTGTATAGAGGTACATAGTATAGAATATGGTGTATAGTGGTACATAGTATAGAATGTGGTGTATAGTGGTATATAGTATAAATTATGGTGTATTGAGGTACATAGTATAGAATATGGTGTATAGTGGTCCAAAGTATAGAATGTGGTGTAGAGCTGTATAGTGGTACATAGTATAGAATATGGTGTATAGTGGTACGTAGTCTAGAATGTGGTGTATAGAGGAACATAGTATAGAATATGGTGTGCAGTGGTACATAGTATAGAATGTGGTGTAGAGCTGTATAGTGGTATATAATATGGAATGAGGTGTATAGTGTTACATTTTATAGAATATGGTGTATAGTGGTACATAGTATAGAATGTGGTGTATAGTAGTGTATAGTATTGAATATGGTGTAGAGCTGTATAGTGGTACATAGTATAGAATGTGGTGTATAGAGGAACATAGTATAGAATGTGGTGTAGAGCTGTATAGTGGAACATAGTATTTAGTGTGGTGTATAGTGGTATATAGTATAGAATGTGGTATAAAGCTGTACAATGGTACATAGTTTAGAATGTGGTGTATAGTGGTACATAGTATAGAATATAGTGTATAGTGGTACATAGTATAGAATATGGTGTATAGTGGTACATAGTATAGAATGTGGTGTATAGTGGTACATAGTATAGAATATAGTGTGTAGTGGTACATAGTATAGAATATGGTGTATAGTGGTACATAGTATAGAATATGGTGTATAGTGGTACATAGTATAGAATATGGTGTAGTGCTGTATAGTGGTACATTGTATAGAATATGGTGTACTGTGGTACATTGTGTAGAATATGGTGTATAGAGGTACGTAGTATAGAATATGGTGTATAGTGGTACATAGTATAGAATGTGGTATAGCGGTACATAGTATAGAATGTGGTGTATAGATGTATATGGTTTAGAGCTGTATAGTGGTACATAGTATAGAATGTGGAGTATAGTAGTACATAGTATAGAATACGGTGTAGAGCTGTATAGTGGTACATAGTATAGAATGTGGTGTAGAGCTGTATAGTGGTACATAGTATAGAATATGGTGTATAGTAGTACATAGTATAGAATGTGTTGTAGAGCTGTATATTGGTACATAGTATAGAATATGGTGTATAGTGGTAAATAGTATAGAATAAGGTGTATAGTGGTACATAGTATAGAATATGGTGTTGAGCTGTATAGTGGTACATAGTATAGAATATGGTGTAGTGTTGTATAGTGGTACAAAGTATACAATATGGTGTAGAGCTGTATTGTGGTACATATTATAGAATATGGTGTATAGTGTACATAGTATAGAATATGGTATATAGAGGTACATAGTATAGAATTTGGTGTAGAGATGTATAGTGGTGCATAGTATAGAGTATTGTGTATAGTGATACATAGCATAGAATATGGTGTAGACCTGTATAGTGGTGCAGAGTGTAGAATATGGTGTATAGTGCTACATAGTATAGAATATGATATATAGTGTCATATAGTATAGAATGTGGTGTAGAGCTGTATAGTGGTACATAGTATAGAATATGGTGTATAGTGGTACATAGTGTAGAATATGGTGTATAGAGGTACATAGTCCAGATTATGGTGTACAATGGTACATAGTATAGAATGTGGTGTATAGTGGTACATAGTGGTACATAGTATAGAATGTGGTGTAGTGGTACATAGTATAGAATGTGGTGTATAGAGGTATATGGTGTAGAGCTGTATAGTGGTACATAGTATAGAATGTGGTGTATAGCAGTACATAGTATTGAATACGGTGTAGAGCTGTATAGTGGTACATAGTATAGAATGTGGTGTAGAGCTGTATAGTGGTACATAGTATAAAATATGGTGTATAGTGGTACATAGTATAGAATATGGTGTATAGTAGTATATAGTATAGAATATGGTGTAGAGCTGTATAGTGGTACATAGTATCGAATATGGTGTAGTGTTGTATAGTGATACATAGTATAGAAAATAGTGTAGAGCTGTATTGTGGTACATAGTATAGAATATGGTGTATAGCGGTACATAGTAAAGAAAATGGTGTATAGAGGTACATAGTATGGAATACGGTGTATATTTGTACATAGTATAGAATATGGTGTATTTTGGTACATTGTATAGAATATGGTATATAGAGGTACAAAGTATAGAATATGGTGTATAGTGGTACAAAGTATAGAATGTGGTGTATAGTGGTACATAGTATAGAATTTGGTGTAGAGCTGTATAGTGGTACATAGTATAGAATATGTTGTATAGTGGTACATAGTATAGATTGTGGTGTAAAGCTGTATAATGGTACATAGTATAGAATGTGGTGTATAGTGGTACATAGTATAGAATGTGGTGTATAGTGGTATATAGTATAGAATATAGTGTACAGAGGTACATATTATAGAATGTGGTGTAGAGCTGTATAGTGGTACATAGTATAGAATATGGTGTATAGTGGAACACAGAATAGAATATGGTGTATAGTGGTACATAGCATAGAATGTGGTGTATAGTAGTACATAGTATAGAATATGGTGTATTGTGGTACATAGTTTAGAATATGGTGTATAGTGGTACATAGCATAGAATGTGGTGTATAGTGGTACATAGTATAGAATATGGTGTATAGAGGTACATAGTATAGAATATGGTGTGTTTAGTGGTACATAGTATAGAATATGGTGTATAGTGGTACATAGTATAGAATATGGTGTATTGTGATACATAGTATAGAATATGGTGTATAGTGGTACATAGTATAGAATATGGTGTATAGAGGTACATAGTATAGAATTTGGTGTATAGAGAAACATAGTATAGAATGTGGTGTTGAGATGTATAGTGGTACATAGTATATAATTTGGTGTATTGTGGTACATAGTATAGAATGTGGTGTAGAGCTGTATAGTGGAACATAGTATAGAGTGTGGTGTATAGTGGTATATAGTATAGAATGTGGTATAAAGCTGTACAATGGTACATAGTATAGAATGTGGTGTATAGTGGTACATAGTATAGAATATAGTGTATAGTGGTACATAGTATAGAATATGGTGTAGTGCTGTATAGTGGTACATAGTATAGAATATGGTGTAGAGCTGTATTGTGCTACACAGCATAGAATATGGTGTATAGTGGTACATAGTATAGAAAATGGTGTACAGAGGTACATAGTATAGAATATGGTGTGTATAGTGGTTCATATTATAGAATACGGTGTAGAGTGGTACATAGTATAGAATATGGTGTTGTGTGATACATAGTATAGAATATGGTGTACAGTGGTACATAGTATAGAATATGGTGTATAGAGATACAAAGTATAGAATATGGTGTATAGTGGAACATAGTATAGAATGTGGTGTATAGTGGAATAGTATAGAATTTGGTGTAGAGCCTTATATTGGTACATAGTATAGAATATGGTGTATAGAGGAACACAGTATAGAATGTGGTGTAGAGATGTATAGTGGTACATAGTATAGAATATGGTGTATTGTGGTACATTGTAAAGAATATGGTGTAAAGTGGTACAATAGTTTAGAATATGGTGTATAGAGGTACATAGTATAGATATGGTGTATAGTGCTACATAGTATAGAATGTATTGTATAGTGGTACATAGAATAAAATATGGTGTATAGCGGTATATAGTATAGAATATGGTATATAGTGGTAAATAGTATAGAATATGGTGTATTGTGGTACATAGTATAGAATATGGTGTATAGTGGTACACAGTATAGAATATGGTGTATAGAGGTACATAGTATAGAATATGGTGTATAGTGGTACATAGTATAGAATGTGGTGTATAGTGGTACATAGTATAAATGATGGTGTATTGAGGTACATAGTATAGAATATGGTGTATAGTGGTACATAGTCTAGAATGTGGTGTATAGTGGTACATAGAATATGGTGTATAGTGGTACAAAGTATAGAATGTGGTGTAGAGCTGTATAGTGGTACATAGTATAGAATATGGTGTATAGTGGTACGTAGTCTAGAATGTGGTGTATAGAGGTACATAGTATAGAATATGGTGTGCAGTGGTTCATAGTATAGAATGTGGTGTAGAGCTGTATAGTGGTATATAATATAGAATGAGGTGTATAGTGTTACATTTTATAGAATATGGTGTATAGTGGTACATAGTATAGAATGTGGTGTATAGTGGTAAATAGTATAGAATATGGTGCAGAGCTGTATAGTGGTTCATAGTATAGAAAATGGTGTATAGTAGTACATAGTATAGGATATGGGGTGAGATATATAGTTGTTTATAGTATAGAATATGGTTTATAGTGGTTCATAGTATAGAATATGGTGTATAGTGGTATAAAGTATAGAATATGGTGTACAGAGGTACGTAGTATAAAATATGGTGTATAGATGTACATAGTATAAAATATGGTGTATAGTGGTACATAGTCTAGAATATGGTGTATAGTGGTACAAAATTTAGAATGTGGTGTACAGCTGTATAGTGATACATAGTATAGAATATGGTGTAGAGCTGTATAGTATAGAATGTGATGTAGAGCTGTATAGTGGTACATAGTATAGAATATGATGTATAGAGGTACATAGTATAGAATATGGTGTATAGAGGTACATAGTATAGAATATGGTGTATAGTGGTACATAGTATAGAATGTGGTGCATAGTGGTATATAGTGGTACATAGTATAGAATGTGGTGTAGTGGTACATAGTATAGAATGTGGTGTATAGTAGTACATAGTATAGAATACAGTGTAGAGATGTATATTAGTACAAAGTATAGAATATGGTGTAGTGTTGTATAGTGGTACATAGTATAGAATATGGTGTAGAGTTGTATAGTGGTACATAGTATAGAAAATGGTGTTAAGAGGGAAAAAGTATAGAATGTGGTGCATAGTGGTACATAGTATAGAATATAGTGTATAAAGACACATAGTATAGAATATGGTGTATAGTGGTACATAGTATAGAATATGGTGTATAGTGGTACATAGTATAGAATGTGGTGCATAGTGGTATATAGTGGTACATAGTATAGAATGTGGTGTAGTGGTACATAGTATAGAATGTGGTGTATAGTAGTACATAGTATAGAATACAGTGTAGAGATGTATATTAGTACAAAGTATAGAATATGTTGTAGTGTTGTATAGTGGTACATAGTATAGAATATGGTGTAGAGTTGTATAGTGGTACATAGTATAGAAAATGGTGTATAGAGGGAAAAAGTATAGAATGTGGTGTATAGTGGTACATAGTATAGAATATAGTGTATAAAGACACATAGTATAGAATATGGTGTATAGTGGTACATAGTATAGAATGAGTTGTATAGTGGTACATAGTATATAATATGGTGTATAGTGGTACACAGAATATGATGTATAGCGGTACATAGTATAGAATGTGGTGTAGAGCTGAATAGTGGTACATAGTTAAGAATATGGTGTATAGTGGTACATAGTATAGAATATGGTGTAGAGCTGTATAGTGGTAAATAGTATAGAATGTGGTGTATAGTGCTACATACTATAGAATATGGTGTATAGAGGTACTTAGTATAGAATATGCTGTATAGTGGTACATAGCATAGAATATAGTGTAGAGGTTTATAGTGGTACATAGTACAGAATATGGTGTATAGTGGTAAATAGTATAGAATATGGTGTAGAGCTGTATAGTGGTTCATAGTATAGAATATGGTGTATAGTGGTATATACATAGTACAGAATATGGGGTAGAACTGTATAGTTGTATATCGTATCGAATATGGTGTACAGTGGTACATTGTATAGAATATTGTTATTAGTGGTATATAGTATAGAATATTGTGTATTGAGGTAAATAGTATAGAATATGGTGTATACTGGTACATAGTATAGAATGTGGTGTAGAGCTGTATAATGGTACATAGTATAGGATGTGGTGTATAGTGGTACATAGTATAGAATATGGTGTATAGTGGTACATAGTATAGAATATGGTGTAGAGCTGTATAGTGGTACATAGTATAGAATGTGGTGTATAGTGCTACATACTATAGAATATGGTGTATAGAGGTACTTAGTATAGAATGTGGTCAATAGTAGTATTAAGTATAGAATATAGTGTAGACCTGTACAGTTGTACATAGTATAGAATGTGGTATAGAGCTGTATAGTGGTACATAGCATAGAATATAGTGTAGAGGTTTATAGTGGTACATAGTATAGAATATGGCGTATAGTGTTAAATAGTATAGAATATGGTGTAGAGCTGTATAGTGGTACATTGTATAGAATATTGTTAATAGTGGTATATAGTATAGAATATGGTGTATAGATGTAAATAGTATAGAATATGGTGTATAGTGGTACAAAGTATAGAATGTGGTAAGAGCTGTATAATGGTACATAGTATAGGATGTGGTGTATAGTGGTATATAGTATAGATTATGGTGTATAGAGGTACACAGTATAGAATATGGAGTATAGTAGTACATAGCCTAGAATGTGGAGTATAGTGGTATATAGTATAGAATGTGGTGTAGAGCTATATAGTGGTACATCGTATAGAATATAGTGTATAGTGGTACATAGTATAGAATATGGTGTAGAGCTGTATAGTCGTACATAGTATAGAAAATGGGGTATAGTGGTACATAGTATAGAATGTGGTGTATAGTGGTACATAGTGGTACATAGTATAGAATGTGGTGTAGTGGTACATATGTAGAATGTGGTGTATACTGGTGTATGGTGTAGAGCTGTATAGTGGTACATAGTATAGAATATGGTGTATAGTGGTACATAGTATAGAATATGGTGTATATAGGTACATAGTATAGAATATGGTGTATAGTGGTATATAGTATAGAATATGGTGTATTGTGGTAAATTGTATAGAATATGGTGTATAGAGGTACATAGTACAGAATATGGTGTATAGTGGTACATAGTATAGAATGAGGTGTATAGTGGTACATTGTATAGAATTTGGTGTAGAGCTGTATAGTGGTCCATAGCAGAGAATGTGGTACAGAGCTGTATAGTGGAACATGGCATAGAATATGGGGTAGAGCTGTTAAGTGGTATATAGTGTAGAATATGGTGTAAAGTGGTACATAGTCTAGAATATGTTGTATAGTGGTATATAGTATATAATATGGTGTATAGTGGTACATAGTATAGAATATGGTGTATAGTGGTACATAGTATAAAATGTTGTTTATAGTGGTACATAGTATAGAATATGGTGTATAGTGGTATATAGTATAGAACATGGTGTAGAGCTGAATATCGGTCTATAGTATAAAATATGGTGTAGAGCTGTATAGTGGTACATAGTATAGAATGTGGTGTATAGTGTTACATAGTATAGAATATGGTTTATAGTGGTACATAGTATAAAATGTGGTGTATAGTAGTATATAGTAGAGAATATTGTGTAGAGCTGTACAGTGGTACATAGTATAGAATGTGGTGCAGAGCTGTATAGTGGTACATGGCATAGAATATGGGGTAGAGCTGTGTAGTGGTATATAGTATAGAATATGGTGTAAAGTGGTACATAGTCTAGAATATGTTGTATAGAGGTACATAGTATAGAATATGGTGTATAGAGGTACATAGTATAGAATATGGTGTATAGTGGTACATAGTATAGAATGTGATGTAGAGCTGTATAGTGGTACATAGTATAGAATATGATGTATAGAGGTACATAGTATAGAATATGGTGTATAGAGGTACATAGTATAGAATATGGTGTATAGTGGTACATAGTATAGAATGTGGTGCATAGTGGTATATAGTGGTACATAGTATAGAATGTGGTGTAGTGGTACATAGTATAGAATGTGGTGTATAGTAGTACATAGTATAGAATACAGTGTAGAGATGTATATTAGTACAAAGTATATAATACGGTATAGTGTTTTATTGTGGTACATAGTATAGAATATGGTGTAGAGTTGTATAGTGGTACATAGTATAGAAAATGGTGTTAAGAGGGAAAAAGTATAGAATGTGGTGTATAGTGGTACATAGTATAGAATATAGTGTATAAAGACACATAGTATAGAATATGGTGTATAGTGGTACATAGTATAGAATATGGTGTATAGTGGTACATAGTATAGAATGTGGTGCATAGTGGTATATAGTGGTACATAGTATAGAATGTGGTGTAGTGGTACATAGTATAGAATGTGGTGTATAGTAGTACATAGTATAGAATACAGTGTAGAGATGTATATTAGTACAAAGTATAGAATATGTTGTAGTGTTGTCTAGTGGTACATAGTATAGAATATGGTGTAGAGTTGTATAGTGGTACATAGTATAGAAAATGGTGTATAGAGGGAAAAAGTATAGAATGTGGTGTATAGTGGTACATAGTATAGAATATAGTGTATAAAGACACATAGTATAGAATATGGTGTATAGTGGTACATAGTATAGAATGAGTTGTATAGTGGTACATAGTATATAATATGGTGTATAGTGGTACACAGAATATGATGTATAGCGGTACATAGTATAGAATGTGGTGGAGAGCTGAATAGTGGTACATAGTTAAGAATATGGTGTATAGTGGTACATAGTATAGAATATGGTGTAGAGCTGTATAGTGGTAAATAGTATAGAATGTGGTGTATAGTGCTACATACTATAGAATATGGTGTATAGAGGTACTTAGTATAGAATATGCTGTATAGTGGTACATAGCATAGAATATAGTGTAGAGGTTTATAGTGGTACATAGTACAGAATATGGTGTATAGTGGTAAATAGTATAGAATATGGTGTAGAGCTGTATAGTGGTTCATAGTATAGAATATGGTGTATAGTGGTATATACATAGTACAGAATATGGGGTAGAACTGTATAGTTGTATATCGTATCGAATATGGTGTACAGTGGTACATTGTATAGAATATTGTTATTAGTGGTATATAGTATAGAATATTGTGTATTGAGGTAAATAGTATAGAATATGGTGTATACTGGTACATAGTATAGAATGTGGTGTAGAGCTGTATAATGGTACATAGTATAGGATGTGGTGTATAGTGGTACATAGTATAGAATATGGTGTATAGTGGTACATAGTATAGAATATGGTGTAGAGCTGTATAGTGGTACATAGTATAGAATGTGGTGTATAGTGCTACATACTATAGAATATGGTGTATAGAGGTACTTAGTATAGAATGTGGTCAATAGTAGTATTAAGTATAGAATATAGTGTAGACCTGTACAGTTGTACATAGTATAGAATGTGGTATAGAGCTGTATAGTGGTACATAGCATAGAATATAGTGTAGAGGTTTATAGTGGTACATAGTATAGAATATGGCGTATAGTGTTAAATAGTATAGAATATGGTGTAGAGCTGTATAGTGGTACATTGTATAGAATATTGTTAATAGTGGTATATAGTATAGAATATGGTGTATAGATGTAAATAGTATAGAATATGGTGTATAGTGGTACAAAGTATAGAATGTGGTAAGAGCTGTATAATGGTACATAGTATAGGATGTGGTGTATAGTGGTATATAGTATAGATTATGGTGTATAGAGGTACATAGTATAGAATATGGAGTATAGTAGTACATAGCCTAGAATGTGGAGTATAGTGGTATATAGTATAGAATGTGGTGTAGAGCTATATAGTGGTACATCGTATAGAATATAGTGTATAGTGGTACATAGTATAGAATATGGTGTAGAGCTGTATAGTCGTACATAGTATAGAAAATGGGGTATAGTGGTACATAGTATAGAATGTGGTGTATAGTGGTACATAGTGGTACATAGTATAGAATGTGGTGTAGTGGTACATATGTAGAATGTGGTGTATACTGGTGTATGGTGTAGAGCTGTATAGTGGTACATAGTATAGAATATGGTGTATAGTGGTATATAGTATAGAATTTGGTGTAGAGCTGTATAGTGGTACATAGTATAGAATATGGTGTATAGTGGTACATAGTATAGAATATGGTGTATATAGGTACATAGTATAGAATATGGTGTATAGTGGTATATAGTATAGAATATGGTGTATTGTGGTAAATTGTATAGAATATGGTGTATAGAGGTACATAGTACAGAATATGGTGTATAGTGGTACATAGTATAGAATGAGGTGTATAGTGGTACATTGTATAGAATTTGGTGTAGAGCTGTATAGTGGTCCATAGCAGAGAATGTGGTACAGAGCTGTATAGTGGAACATGGCATAGAATATGGGGTAGAGCTGTTAAGTGGTATATAGTGTAGAATATGGTGTAAAGTGGTACATAGTCTAGAATATGTTGTATAGTGGTATATAGTATATAATATGGTGTATAGTGGTACATAGTATAGAATATGGTGTATAGTGGTACATAGTATAGAATGTTGTTTATAGTGGTACATAGTATAGAATATGGTGTATAGTGGTATATAGTATAGAACATGGTGTAGAGCTGAATATCGGTCTATAGTATAAAATATGGTGTAGAGCTGTATAGTGGTACATAGTATAGAATGTGGTGTATAGTGTTACATAGTATAGAATATGGTTTATAGTGGTACATAGTATAAAATGTGGTGTATAGTAGTATATAGTAGAGAATATTGTGTAGAGCTGTACAGTGGTACATAGTATAGAATGTGGTGCAGAGCTGTATAGTGGTACATGGCATAGAATATGGGGTAGAGCTGTGTAGTGGTATATAGTATAGAATATGGTGTAAAGTGGTACATAGTCTAGAATATGTTGTATAGAGGTACATAGTATAGAATATGGTGTATAGAGGTACATAGTATAGAATATGGTGTATAGTGGTACATAGTATAGAATGTGATGTAGAGCTGTATAGTGGTACATAGTATAGAATATGATGTATAGAGGTACATAGTATAGAATATGGTGTATAGAGGTACATAGTATAGAATATGGTGTATAGTGGTACATAGTATAGAATGTGGTGCATAGTGGTATATAGTGGTACATAGTATAGAATGTGGTGTAGTGGTACATAGTATAGAATGTGGTGTATAGTAGTACATAGTATAGAATACAGTGTAGAGATGTATATTAGTACAAAGTATAGAATATGGTGTAGTGTTGTATAGTGGTACATAGTATAGAATATGGTGTAGAGTTGTATAGTGGTACATAGTATAGAAAATGGTGTTAAGAGGGAAAAAGTATAGAATGTGGTGTATAGTGGTACATAGTATAGAATATAGTGTATAAAGACACATAGTATAGAATATGGTGTATAGTGGTACATAATATAGAATATGGTGTATAGTGGTACATAGTATAGAATGTGGTGCATAGTGGTATATAGTGGTACATAGTATAGAATGTGGTGTAGTGGTACATAGTATAGAATGTGGTGTATAGTAGTACATAGTATAGAATACAGTGTAGAGATGTATATTAGTACAAAGTATAGAATATGTTGTAGTGTTGTATAGTGGTACATAGTATAGAATATGGTGTAGAGTTGTATAGTGGTACATAGTATAGAAAATGGTGTATAGAGGGAAAAAGTATAGAATGTGGTGTATAGTGGTACATAGTATAGAATATAGTGTATAAAGACACATAGTATAGAATATGGTGTATAGTGGTACATAGTATAGAATGAGTTGTATAGTGGTACATAGTATATAATATGGTGTATAGTGGTACACAGAATATGATGTATAGCGGTACATAGTATAGAATGTGGTGTAGAGCTGAATAGTGGTACATAGTTAAGAATATGGTGTATAGTGGTACATAGTATAGAATATGGTGTAGAGCTGTATAGTGGTAAATAGTATAGAATGTGGTGTATAGTGCTACATACTATAGAATATGGTGTATAGAGGTACTTAGTATAGAATATGCTGTATAGTGGTACATAGCATAGAATATAGTGTAGAGGTTTATAGTGGTACACAGTACAGAATATGGTGTATAGTGGTAAATAGTATAGAATATGGTGTAGAGCTGTATAGTGGTTCATAGTATAGAATATGGTGTATAGTGGTATATACATAGTACAGAATATGGGGTAGAACTGTATAGTTGTATATCGTATCGAAAATGGTGTACAGTGGTACATTGTATAGAATATTGTTATTAGTGGTATATAGTATAGAATATTGTGTATTGAGGTAAAGAGTATAGAATATGGTGTATACTGGTACATAGTATAGAATGTGGTGTAGAGCTGTATAATGGTACATAGTATAGGATGTGGTGTATAGTGGTACATAGTATAGAATATGGTGTATAGTGGTACATAGTATAGAATATGGTGTAGAGCTGTATAGTGGTACATAGTATAGAATGTGGTGTATAGTGCTACATACTATAGAATATGGTGTATAGAGGTACTTAGTATAGAATGTGGTCAATAGTAGTATTAAGTATAGAATATAGTGTAGACCTGTACAGTTGTACATAGTATAGAATGTGGTATAGAGCTGTATAGTGGTACATAGCATAGAATATAGTGTAGAGGTTTATAGTGGTACATAGTATAGAATATGGCGTATAGTGTTAAATAGTATAGAATATGGTGTAGAGCTGTATAGTGGTACATTGTATAGAATATTGTTAATAGTGGTATATAGTATAGAATATGGTGTATAGATGAAATAGTATAGAATATGGTGTATAGTGGTACAAAGTATAGAATGTGGTAAGAGCTGTATAATGGTACATAGTATAGGATGTGGTGTATAGTGGTATATAGTATAGATTATGGTGTATAGAGGTACATAGTATAGAATATGGAGTATAGTAGTACATAGCCTAGAATGTGGAGTATAGTGGTATATAGTATAGAATGTGGTGTAGAGCTATATAGTGGTACATCGTATAGAATATAGTGTATAGTGGTACATAGTATAGAATATGGTGTAGAGCTGTATAGTCGTACATAGTATAGAAAATGGGGTATAGTGGTACATAGTATAGAATGTGGTGTATAGTGGTACATAGTGGTACATAGTATAGAATGTGGTGTAGTGGTACATATGTAGAATGTGGTGTATACTGGTGTATGGTGTAGAGCTGTATAGTGGTACATAGTATAGAATATGGTGTATAGTGGTATATAGTATAGAATTTGGTGTAGAGCTGTATAGTGGTACATAGTATAGAATATGGTGTATAGTGGTACATAGTATAGAATATGGTGTATATAGGTACATAGTATAGAATATGGTGTATAGTGGTATATAGTATAGAATATGGTGTATTGTGGTAAATTGTATAGAATATGGTGTATAGAGGTACATAGTACAGAATATGGTGTATAGTGGTACATAGTATAGAATGAGGTGTATAGTGGTACATTGTATAGAATTTGGTGTAGAGCTGTATAGTGGTCCATAGCAGAGAATGTGGTACAGAGCTGTATAGTGGAACATGGCATAGAATATGGGGTAGAGCTGTTAAGTGGTATATAGTGTAGAATATGGTGTAAAGTGGTACATAGTCTAGAATATGTTGTATAGTGGTATATAGTATATAATATGGTGTATAGTGGTACATAGTATAGAATATGGTGTATAGTGGTATATAGTATAGAACATGGTGTAGAGCTGAATATCGGTCTATAGTATAAAATATGGTGTAGAGCTGTATAGTGGTACATAGTATAGAATGTGGTGTATAGTGTTACATAGTATAGAATATGGTTTATAGTGGTACATAGTATAAAATGTGGTGTATAGTAGTATATAGTAGAGAATATTGTGTAGAGCTGTACAGTGGTACATAGTATAGAATGTGGTGCAGAGCTGTATAGTGGTACATGGCATAGAATATGGGGTAGAGCTGTGTAGTGGTATATAGTATAGAATATGGTGTAAAGTGGTACATAGTCTAGAATATGTTGTATAGAGGTACATAGTATAGAATATGGTGTATAGAGGTACATAGTATAGAATATGGTGTATAGTGGTACATAGTATAGAATGTGATGTAGAGCTGTATAGTGGTACATAGTATAGAATATGATGTATAGAGGTACATAGTATAGAATATGGTGTATAGAGGTACATAGTATAGAATATGGTGTATAGTGGTACATAGTATAGAATGTGGTGCATAGTGGTATAAAGTGGTACATAGTATAGAATGTGGTGTAGTGGTACATAGTATAGAATGTGGTGTATAGTAGTACATAGTATAGAATACAGTGTAGAGATGTATATTAGTACAAAGTATAGAATATGGTGTAGTGTTGTATAGTGGTACATAGTATAGAATATGGTGTAGAGTTGTATAGTGGTACATAGTATAGAAAATGGTGTTAAGAGGGAAAAAGTATAGAATGTGGTGTATAGTGGTACATAGTATAGAATATAGTGTATAAAGACACATAGTATAGAATATGGTGTATAGTGGTACATAGTATAGAATATGGTGTATAGTGGTACATAGTATAGAATGTGGTGCATAGTGGTATATAGTGGTACATAGTATAGAATGTGGTGTAGTGGTACATAGTATAGAATGTGGTGTATAGTAGTACATAGTATAGAATACAGTGTAGAGATGTATATTAGTACAAAGTATAGAATATGTTGTAGTGTTGTATAGTGGTACATAGTATAGAATATGGTGTAGAGTTGTATAGTGGTACATAGTATAGAAAATGGTGTATAGAGGGAAAAAGTATAGAATGTGGTGTATAGTGGTACATAGTATAGAATATAGTGTATAAAGACACATAGTATAGAATATGGTGTATAGTGGTACATAGTATAGAATGAGTTGTATAGTGGTACATAGTATATAATATGGTGTATAGTGGTACACAGAATATGATGTATAGCGGTACATAGTATAGAATGTGGTGTAGAGCTGAATAGTGGTACATAGTTAAGAATATGGTGTATAGTGGTACATAGTATAGAATATGGTGTAGAGCTGTATAGTGGTAAATAGTATAGAATGTGGTGTATAGTGCTACATACTATAGAATATGGTGTATAGAGGTACTTAGTATAGAATATGCTGTATAGTGGTACATAGCATAGAATATAGTGTAGAGGTTTATAGTGGTACATAGTACAGAATATGGTGTATAGTGGTAAATAGTATAGAATATGGTGTAGAGCTGTATAGTGGTTCATAGTATAGAATATGGTGTATAGTGGTATATACATAGTACAGAATATGGGTTAGAACTGTATAGTTGTATATCGTATCGAATATGGTGTACAGTGGTACATTGTATAGAATATTGTTAATAGTGGTATATAGTATAGAATATTGTGTATTGAGGTAAATAGTATAGAATATGGTGTATACTGGTACATAGTATAGAATGTGGTGTAGAGCTGTATAATGGTACATAGTATAGGATGTGGTGTATAGTGGTACATAGTATAGAATATGGTGTATAGTGGTACATAGTATAGAATATGGTGTAGAGCTGTATAGTGGTACATAGTATAGAATGTGGTGTATAGTGCTACATACTATAGAATATGGTGTATAGAGGTACTTAGTATAGAATGTGGTCAATAGTAGTATTAAGTATAGAATATAGTGTAGACCTGTACAGTTGTACATAGTATAGAATGTGGTATAGAGCTGTATAGTGGTACATAGCATAGAATATAGTGTAGAGGTTTATAGTGGTACATAGTATAGAATATGGCGTATAGTGTTAAATAGTATAGAATATGGTGTAGAGCTGTATAGTGGTACATTGTATAGAATATTGTTAATAGTGGTATATAGTATAGAATATGGTGTATAGATGTAAATAGTATAGAATATGGTGTATAGTGGTACAAAGTATAGAATGTGGTAAGAGCTGTATAATGGTACATAGTATAGGATGTGGTGTATAGTGGTATATAGTATAGATTATGGTGTATAGAGGTACATAGTATAGAATATGGAGTATAGTAGTACATAGCCTAGAATGTGGAGTATAGTGGTATATAGTATAGAATGTGGTGTAGAGCTATATAGTGGTACATCGTATAGAATATAGTGTATAGTGGTACATAGTATAGAATATGGTGTAGAGCTGTATAGTCGTACATAGTATAGAAAATGGGGTATAGTGGTACATAGTATAGAATGTGGTGTATAGTGGTACATAGTGGTACATAGTATAGAATGTGGTGTAGTGGTACATATGTAGAATGTGGTGTATACTGGTGTATGGTGTAGAGCTGTATAGTGGTACATAGTATAGAATATGGTGTATAGTGGTATATAGTATAGAATTTGGTGTAGAGCTGTATAGTGGTACATAGTATAGAATATGGTGTATAGTGGTACATAGTATAGAATATGGTGTATATAGGTACATAGTATAGAATATGGTGTATAGTGGTATATAGTATAGAATATGGTGTATTGTGGTAAATTGTATAGATTATGGTGTATAGAGGTACATAATACAGAATATGGTGTATAGTGGTACATAGTATAGAATGAGGTGTATAGTGGTACATTGTATAGAATTTGGTGTAGAGCTGTATAGTGGTCCATAGCAGAGAATGTGGTACAGAGCTGTATAGTGGAACATGGCATAGAATATGGGGTAGAGCTGTTAAGTGGTATATAGTGTAGAATATGGTGTAAAGTGGTACATAGTCTAGAATATGTTGTATAGTGGTATATAGTATATAATATGGTGTATAGTGGTACATAGTATAGAATATGGTGTATAGTGGTACATAGTATAGAATGTTGTTTATAGTGGTACATAGTATAGAATATGGTGTATAGTGGTATATAGTATAGAACATGGTGTAGAGCTGAATATCGGTCTATAGTATAAAATATGGTGTAGAGCTGTATAGTGGTACATAGTATAGAATGTGGTGTATAGTGTTACATAGTATAGAATATGGTTTATAGTGGTACATAGTATAAAATGTGGTGTATAGTAGTATATAGTAGAGAATATGGTGTAGAGCTGTACAGTGGTACATAGTATAAAATGTGGTGCAGAGCTGTATAGTGGAACATGGCATAGAATATGGGGTAGAGCTGTGTAGTGGTATATAGTATAGAATATGGTGTAAAGTGGTACATAGTCTAGAATATGTTGTATAGAGGTACATAGTATAGAATATGGTGTATAGAGGTACATAGTATAGAATATGGTGTATAGTGGTACATAGTATAGAATGTGGAGTATAGTGGTATATAGTGGTACATAGTATAGAATGTGGTGTAGTGGTACATAGTATAGAATGTGGTGTATAGTAGTACATAGTATAGAATACGGTGTAGAGCTGTATATTAGTACATAGTATAGAATATGGTGTAGTGTTGTATAGTGGTACATAGTATAGAATATGGTGTAGAGTTGTATAGTGGTACATAGTATAGAAAATGGTGTATAGAGGGAAAAAGTATAGAATGTGGTGTAAAGTGGTACATAGTATAGAATATAGTGTATAAAGGCATATAGTATAGAATATGGTGTATAGTGGTACATAGTATAGAATGTGTTGTATAGTGGTACATAGTATATAATATGGTGTATAGTGGTACACAGAATATGATGTATAGCGGTACATAGTATAGAATGTGGTGTAGAGCTGAAAAGTGGTACATAGTATATAATAAGGTGTATAGTGGTACATAGTATAGAATATGGTGTAGAGCTGTATAGTGGTACATAGTATAGAATGTGGTGTATAGTGCTACATACTATAGAATATGGTGTATAGAGATACTTAGTATAGAATATGCTGTATAGTGGTACATAGCATAGAATATAGTGTAGAGGTTTATAGTGGTACATAGTATAGAATATGGTGTATAGTGGTAAATAGTATAGAATATGGTGTAGAGCTGTATAGTGGTTCATAGTATAGAATATGGTGTATAGTGGTATATACATAGTACAGAATATGGGGTAGAGCTGTATAGTTGTACATCGTATAGAATATGGTGTATAGTGGTACATTGTATAGAATATTGTAAATAGTGGTATATCGTATAGAATATGGTGTATAGAGGTAAATAGTATAGAATGTGGTGTATAGTGCTACATACTATAGAATATGGTGTATAGAGGTACTTAGTATAGAATGTGGTCAATAGTAGTATTAAGTATAGAATATAGTGTAGACCTGTACAGTTGTACATAGTATAGAATGTGGTATAGAGCTGTATAGTGGTACATAGCATAGAATATAGTGTAGAGGTTTATAGTGGTACATAGTATAGAATATGGCGTATAGTGTTAAATAGTATAGAATATGGTGTAGAGCTGTATAGTGGTACATTGTATAGACTATTGTTAATAGTGGTATATAGTATAGAATATGGTGTATAGACGTAAATAGTATAGAATATGGTGTATAGTGGTACAAAGTATAGAATGTGGTAAGAGCTGTATAATGGTACATAGTATAGGATGTGGTGTATAGTGGTATATAGTATAGATTATGGTGTATAGAGGTACATAGTATAGAATATGGAGTATAGTAGTACATAGCCTAGAATGTGGAGTATAGTGGTATATAGTATAGAATGTGGTGTAGAGCTATATAGTGGTACATCGTATAGAATATAGTGTATAGTGGTACATAGTATAGAATATGGTGTAGAGCAGTATAGTCGTACATAGTATAGAAAATGGGGTATAGTGGTACATAGTATAGAATGTGGTGTATAGTGGTACATAGTGGTACATAGTATAGAATGTGGTGTAGTGGTACATATGTAGAATGTGGTGTATACTGGTGTATGGTGTAGAGCTGTATAGTGGTACATAGTATAGAATATGGTGTATAGTGGTATATAGTATAGAATTTGGTGTAGAGCTGTATAGTGGTACATAGTATAGAATATGGTGTATAGTGGTACATAGTATAGAATATGGTGTATATAGGTACATAGTATAGAATATGGTGTATAGTGGTATATAGTATAGAATATGGTGTATTGTGGTAAATTGTATAGAATATTCTATACAATGTACCACAATACACCATATTATATACTATGTACCACTATACATCTCTACACCACATTCTATGCTATCTACCACTATACACCATATTCTATACTATGTACCTCTATACAACATATTCTAGACTATGTACCACTTTACACCATATTCTATACTATATACCACTACACAGCTCTACCCCATATTCTATGCCATGTTCCACTATACAGCTCTGCACCACATTCTATACTATGTACCACTGTACAGCTCTACACCATATTCTCTACTATATACTACTATACACCACATTTTATACTATGTACCACTATAAACCATATTCTATACTATGTAACACTATACACCACATTCTATACTATGTACCACTATACAGCTCTACACCATATTTTATACTATAGACCGATATTCAGCTCTACACCATGTTCTATACTATATACCACTATACACCATATTCTATACTATGTACCACTATAAACAACATTCTATACTATGTACCACTATACACCATATTCTATACTATGTACCACTATACACCATATTCTATACTATATACCACTATACAACATATTCTAGACTATTTACCACTTTACACCATATTCTACACTATATACCACTTAACAGCTCTACCCCATATTTTATGCCATGTACCACTATACAGCTCTGTACCACATTCTCTGCTATGGACCACTATACAGCTCTACACCAAATTCTATACAATGTACCACTATACACCTCATTCTATACTATGTACCACTATACACCATATTCTGTACTATGTACCTCTATACACCATATTCTATACAATTTACCACAATACACCATATTCTATACTATATACCACTATACACCATATTCTATACTATGTACCTATATACACCATATTCTATACTATGTACCACTATACACCATATTCTATACTATGTACCACTATACAGCTCTACACCAAATTCTATACTATATACCACTATACACCATATTCTATACTATGTACCACTATACAGCTCTACACCATACACCAGTATACACCACATTCTACATATGTACCACTACACCACATTCTATACTATGTACCACTATGTACCACTATACACCACATTCTATACTATGTACCACTATACCCCATTTTCTATACTATGTACGACTATACAGCTCTACACCATATTCTATACTATGTACCACTATACACTATATTCTATACGATGTACCACTATATAGCTCTACACCACATTCTATACTATATACCACTATACTCCACATTCTAGGCTATGTACTACTATACTCCATATTCTATACTATGTACCTCTATACACCATAATCTATACTATATACCACTATACACCACATCCTATACTATGTACCATTATACAGCTCTTACCACATTCTATACTTTGTACCACTATACACCATATTCTATACTATTTACGTCTATACACCATATTCTATACTATATACCACTATTAACAATATTCTATACAATGTACCACTATACAGCTCTACACCATATTCTATACTATTTAACACTATACGCCATATTCTATACTATGTACCACTATAAACCTCTACACTATATTCTATGCTATGTACCACTATACAGCTCTATACCACATTCTATACTATGTACAACTGTACAGGTCTACACTATATTCTATACTTAATACTACTATTGACCACATTCTATACTAAGTACCTCTATACACCATATTCTATAGTATGTAGCACTATACACCACATTCTATACTATTTACCTCTATACACCATATTCTATATGATATACCACTATTTACAATATTCTATACAATGTACCACTATACACCATATTCTATACGATGTACAACTATACAGCTCTACCCCATATTCTGTACTATGTATATACCACTATACACCATATTCTATACTATGAACCACTATACAGCTCTACACCATATTCTATACTATTTACCACTATACACCATATTCTATACTATGTACCACTATAAACCTCTACACTATATTCTATGCTATGTACCACTATAGAGCTCTATACCACATTCTATACTATGTACAACTGTACAGGTCTATACTATATTCTATACTTAATACTACTATAGACCACATTCTATACTAAGTACCTCTACACTATATTTTATAGTATGTAGCACTATACACCACATTCTATACTATGTACCACTGTACAGCTCTACACCATATTCTATACTATGTACCACTATACACCACATCCTATACTATGTACCATTATACAGCTCTTCACCACTTTCTATACTATGTACCACTATACACCATATTCTATACTTTTTACCTCTATACACCATATTCTATACTATATACCACTATTAACAATATTCTATACAATGTACCACTATACACCTTATTCTATACGATGTACAACTTTACAGCTCTACCCCATATTCTGTACTATGTATATATCACTATACACCATATTCTATACTATGAACCACTATACAGCTCTACACCATATTCTATACTATTTACCACTATACACCATATTCTATACTATGTACCACTATAAACCTCTACACTATATTCTATGCTATGTACCACTATACACCATATTCTATACTATGTACCTATATACACCATATTCTATAGTATGTAGCACTATACACCACATTCTATACTATGTACCACTATACAGCTCTACACCATATTCTATACTATGTACCACTATACACCATATTCTATACTATGTACCACTATACAGCTCTACACCATACACCAGTATACACCACATTCTACATATGTACCACTACACCACATTCTATACTATGTACCACTATGTACCACTATACACCACATTCTATACTATGTACCACTATACCCCATTTTCTATACTATGTACGACTATACAGCTCTACACCATATTCTATACTATGTACCACTATACACTATATTCTATACGATGTACCACTATATAGCTCTACACCACATTCTATACTATATACCACTATACTCCACATTCTAGGCTATGTACTACTATACTCCATATTCTATACTATGTACCTCTATACACCATAATCTATACTATATACCACTATACACCACATCCTATACTATGTACCATTATACAGCTCTTACCACATTCTATACTTTGTACCACTATACACCATATTCTATACTATTTACATCTATACACCATATTCTATACTATATACCACTATTAACAATATTCTATACAATGTACCACTATACAGCTCTACACCATATTCTATACTATTTAACACTATACGCCATATTCTATACTATGTACCACTATAAACCTCTACACTATATTCTATGCTATGTACCACTATACAGCTCTATACCACATTCTATACTATGTACAACTGTACAGGTCTACACTATATTCTATACTTAATACTACTATTGACCACATTCTATACTAAGTACCTCTATACACCATATTCTATAGTATGTAGCACTATACACCACATTCTATACTATGTACCACTATACAGCTCTACACCATATTCTATACTATGTACCACTATACACCATATTCTATACTATGTACCACTATACACCACATCCTATACTATGTACCATTATACAGCTCTACACCACATTCTATACTATGTACCAGTATACACCATATTCTATACTATTTACCTCAATACACAATATTCTATACTATATACCACTATTAACAATATTCTATACAATGTACCACTGTACACCATATTCGATACGATATACAACTATACAGTTCTACCCCATATTCTGTACTATGTATATACCACTATACACCATATTCTATACTATGAACCACTATACAGCTCTACACCATATTCTATACTATTTACCACTATACACCATATTCTGTACTATGTACCACTATAAACCTCTACACTATATTCTATGCTATGTACCACTATACAGCATATTCTATACTAAGTACCTCTATACACCATATTCTATAGTATGTAGCACTATACACCACATTCTATACTATTTACCACTATACAGCTCTACACCATATTCTATACTATGTACCACTATACACCATATTCTTAACTATGTACCACTATTCAGCTCTACACCACATTCTATACTATGTACCACTATACATCATATTCTGTGTACCACTATACACCATATTATATACTATGTACCACTATACAACTCATTCTATACTATGTACCACTATACACCATATTCTATACTATGTGTCTTTATACACTATATTCTATACTATGTACCACTATACACCACATTCTATACTTTTTCCCTCTATACACCATTTTCTATACTATGTACCACTATACAACTCTACACCATATTCTATACTATGTACCACTATACAACACTACAACATATTCTATACTTTGTACTAATATACATCTCTACACTGTATTCTATACTATGTACTACTATACACCACATTCTATACTATGTACCACTACACCACATTCTATACTATGTACCACTATATACCACTATGCACCACATTCTATACTATGTACCACTATACACCATATTCTATACTATGTACCACTATACACCATATTCTATACTATGTGTCTTTATACACTATATTCTATACTATGTACCACTATACACCACATTGTATACTTTTTCCCTCTTAACACCATTTTCTATACTATGTACCACTATACAACTCTACACCATATTCTATACTATGTACCACTATACAACACTACACCATATTCTATACTTTGTACTAATATACATCTCTACACTGTATTCTATACTATGTACTACTATACACCACATTCTATACTATGTACCACTACACCACATTCTATACTATGTACCACTATATACCACTATGCACCACATTCTATACTATGTACCACTATACACCATATTCTATACTATGTACCTCTATACACCATATTCTATACTATGTACCTCTATACATCATATTCTATACTATGTACCACTATACAGCTCTACATCACATTCTAAACTATGTACCACTATACACCATATTCTATACTATGTACCTCTATACACCATATTCTATACTATGTTCCTCTATACAACATATTCAAGACAATATACCACTTTACACCATAATCTATACTATATACCACTATACAGCTCTACCCCATATTCTATGCCATGTACCACTATACAGCTCTGCACCACATTCTATACTATGTACCACTGTACAGCTCTACACAATATTCTATACTATATACTACTATACACCACATTCTATACTATGTACCACTATAAACCATATTCTACACTATGTAACACTATACACCACATTCTATACTATGTACCACTATACAGCTCTACACCATATTTTATACTATATACCAATATTCAGCTCTACACCATGTTCTATACTATATACCACTATACACCATATTCTATACTATGTACCACTATAAACAACATTCTATACTATGTACCACTATACACAATATTCTATACTATGTACCACTTTACACCATATTCTACACTATATACCTCTTAACAGCTCTACCCCATATTCTATGCAATGTACCACTATACAGCTCTGTACCACATTCTATACTATGTACCACTATACAGCTCTAAACCAAATTCTATACAATGTACCACTATACACCACATTCTATACTATTTACCTCTATACACCATATTCTGTACTATGTACCTCTATACACCATATTCTATACAATTTACCACAATACACCATATTCTATACTATATACCACTATACACCATATTCTATACTATGTACCTATATACACCATATTCTATACTATGTACCACTATACACCATATTCTATACTATGTACCACTATACAGCTCTACACCAAATTCTATACTATATACCACTATACACCATATTCTGTAATATGTAGCACTATACACCATATTCTATGCTCTGCACCACTATACAGCTCTACACCATATTCTATGCTATGTATCACTCTACACAATACTCTATACTATGCACCACTATACAGCTCTACACCAAATTCTATACTATGTACCTCTATATACCATATTCTATACTATGTACCACTATACAGCTCTATACCAAATTCTACACTATGTACCATTATACAGCTCTACACCACATTCTATACTATGTACCACTATAGATCATATTCTATACTATGTACCACTATACAGCTCTACATCAGATTCTATACTATGTACCACTATACAACATATTCTATACTATGTACCTCTATACACAATATTCTATACTATGTACCTCTATACAACATATTCTAGACTATGTACCACTTTACATCATATTCTATTCTATATACCACTATACAGCTCTACCCCATTTTCTATGCCATGAACCACTATACAGCTCTGCACCACATTCTATACTATGTACCACTGTACAGCTATACACCATATTCTATACTATATACTACTATACACCACATTCTATACCATGTAGCACTATAAACCATATTCTGTACTATGTAACACTATACACCACATTCTATACTATGTACCACTATACAGCTCTACACCATATTTTATACTATGTACCAATATTCAGCTCTACACCATGTTCTATACTATATACCACTATACACCATATTCTATAATATGTACCACTATAAACAACCTTCTATACAATGTACCACTATACACCATATTCTATACTATGTACCACTAAACACACCATATTCTATACTATATACCTCTATACACCATATTCTATACTATGTACCACTATACACCATATTCTATACTATGTATCACAATACACCATATTCTATACTATGTACCACTATACACCATATTCTATACTATGTACCACTAAACACACCATATTCTATACTATGTACCTCTATACACCATATTCTATACTATGTACCACTATACACCACATTCTATGCTATGTACCACTATACACCATATTCTAAACTATGTACCACAATACACCATATTCTATACTATGTACTACTATACACTACATTCTATGCTATGTACCACTATACACCATATTCTATTCTGTGTTCCACTATACACCATATTCTATACTATGTACCACTATACAGTTCTATACCAAATTCAATACTATGTACCATTATACAGCTTTACACCACATTCTATACTATGTACCACTATACATCATATTCTATTCTATGTACCACTATACAGCTCTACATCACATTCTATACTATGTACCACTATCCACTATACACCATATTCTAGACTATGTAATACTATACACAATATTCTAGACTATGTACCTCTATACTCCATATTCTATACTATGTACCTCTATACACCATATTATATACCATGTACCACTATACACCACATTCTATACTATGTACCACTATACACCATATTGTATACTATGTACCACTATACACCACATTCTACACTATGTACCATTAATACGCTTTACACCACAATATATACTATGTACCACTATACAACATATTCTATACTATTTACCACTATAAAGCTCTACACCACATTCTATACTATGTACCACTATAAACCATATTCTATACTATGTACAACTATACACCACATTCTATACTATGTACCATTATACAGCTTTACACCACAATCTATACTATGTACCACTATAAAACATATTCTATACTATTTACCACTATACAGCTCTACACCACATTCTATAATATGTACCTCTGTACACTATATTCTATACTATATACCACTATACACCACATTCTATACTATGTACCACTATACACCACATTCTATACTATGTACCATTATACAGCTTTACACCACAATCTATACTATGTACCACTATTCTATACTATGTACCACTATACAGCTCAACACCAAATTCTATACTATGTACCACTATACACCACATTCTATACTATGTACCACAATACACCATATTCTATACTTTGTACCTCTATATACCATATTCTATACAATGTACCACAATACACCATATTCTATACTATGTACAAATATACACCGTATTCCATACTATGTACCTCTATACACCATTTTCTTTACTATGTACCGCTATACACCATATTCTATACTATGTACCACAATACAGCTCTACACTATTTTCTATACTATGTATCACTATACAACACTACACCATATTCTATACTATGTACCACTATACAGCTCTACACCATATTCTATACTATGTACTACTATACACCATATTCTATACTATGTACCACTATACACCATATTTTATACTATGTACCACTATACAGCTCTACACCACATTCTATACTATGTACCACTATACAGCTCTACACCGTATTCAATACTATGTACAGCTATACACCACATTCTATACTATGTACCACTATACAGCTCTACACCATATACCTCTATACACCACATTCTATACTATGTACCACTACACCACATTCTATACTATGTACCACTATGTACCACTATACACCACATTCTATACTATGTACCATTGTACACCATAATCTGGACTACATACCTCTATACACCATATTCTATACTATGTACCACTATACAGCTGTATACCACATTCTATACTATGTACCACTATACAGCTCTACAACATATTCTATACTATATACTACTATACACCACATTCTATACTATGTACCACTATACACCATATTCTATAAAATGTAACACTATACACCTCATTCCATATTATATACCACTATACAGCTCTACTCCACATTCTATACTATGTACCACTGCACACCATATTCTATACTATGTACCTCTATACACCACATTCTAGACTACGTACCACTATACACCATATTCTATACTATGTACCACTATACAGCTCTACACCACATTCTATACTATGTACCACTATACACCATATTCTATACTATGTACCTCTATACACCATATTCTATACTGTGTACCACTATACACCATATTCTATACTATGTACCACAATACACCATATTCTATACTATTTACCACTATATACCATATTCTATACTATATACCGCTATACACCATATTTTATTCTATGTACCACTATACAACACATTCTATACTATGTAGCACTATACACCATATTCTATACTATGTTCCACTATACACCATATTCTATACTTTGTATCTCTATACACCATATTCTATACCATGTACCACTTTACACCATATTCTATACTATGTATCACAATACACCATATTCTATACTATGTACCACTATACACCGTATTCTATACTATGAACCACTATACACACCATATTCTATACTATGTACCTCTATACACCATATTCTATAATATGTACCACTATACACCATATTCTATGCTGTGTAGCACAATACAGCTCTACACCATATTCTATACTATGTACCGCTATACAGCACTACACTATATTCGATACTATGTACCACTATACACCATATTCTATACTATGTACCACTATACACCATATTCTATACTATGAATAACTATACAGCTCTACACAACATTCTATACAATGTACCACAATACACCATATACTATGTACCACTATACACCATATTCTATACTATGAACCACTATACACCATATTCTTTACTATGTACCTCTATACACCATATTCTATACTATGTACCACTATACAACTTATTCTATACTATGTGCTATACACCATATTCTATACTATGTACCACTAAACACCATATTCTATACTATGTACCACAATACAGCTCTACATCATATTCTATATTATATACCACTATACACCATATTCTATACTATGTACCACTTTACACCACATTATATACTATCTACCACTATACACCATATTCTATACTATGTAGCACTATACACCATATTCTATACTATGTACCACTATACAGCTCTACACCACATTCTGTACTATATACCACTATACACCATATTCTATAATATGTACCACTATACATCTCTACACCATATTATATGCTATGTATCACTATACACAATACTCTATACTATGCACCACTGTACAGCTATACACTATATTCTATACTATATACCACTATACACACTGTTGTATACTATGTACCACTATACAGCTCTACACCATATTCTATACTATGTATCACTATACAGCTGTACACCACATTCTAAATTTTGTACCACTATACACCATATTCTAGACTATGTACCACTATCCACCATATTTTATACTATGTACATCTATACACCATATTTTATACTACGTACCTCTGTACACCATATTCTATACTTTATACCACTATACACCATATTCTATACTATGAACCACTATAAACCATATTCTATACTATAAACAACTATATATCTCACCCCATATTCTATACTATGTACTACTATACACCATTTTCTATACTATGAACCACTATACAGCTCTGCACCATATTCTATACTATTTACCACTATACACCACATTCTATACTATGTACCACTATACACCATATTCTATAAAATGTAACACTATACACCTCATTCTATATTATATACCACTATACAGCTCTACACCACATTCTATACTATGAACCACTGCACACCATATTCTATACTATGTACCTCTATACACCACATTCTAGACTACGTACCACTATACACCATATTCTATACTATGTACCACTATACAGCTCTACACCACATTCTATACTTTGTACCACTATACACCATATTCTATGTACCACTATACACCACATTCTAGACTATGTACCACTATACACCATATTCTATACTATGTACCTCAATACACCATCATTTATACTATGTACCACTATACACCACATTCTATACTATGTACCACTATTCACCATATTCTATACTATGTACCTCTATACACCATATTCTATACTGTGTACCACTATACACCATATTCTATACTATGTACCACAATACACCATATTCTATACTATTTACCACTATATACCATATTCTATACTATATACCGCTATACATCATATTTTATTCTATGTACCACTATACAATACATTCTATACTATGTAGCACTATACACCATATTCTATACTATGTACCTCTATACACCATATTCTATACTATGTACCACTATACACCATATTCTATACAATGTACCACAATACACCATATTCTATACTATGTACCACTATACATCTCTACACCACATTCTATACTATGTTCCTCTATACACCATATTCTATACTATGTACCAATATAAGGCTCTACACCAAATTCTATACTTTTCCACTATACACCACATTCTATACTATGTTCCACTATACACCATATTCTATACTTTGTATCTCTATACACCATATTCTATACTATGTACCACTGTACACCATATTCTATACTATGTATCACAATACACCGTATTCTATACTATGTACCACTCTACACCGTATTCTATAATATGAACCACTATACACACCATATTCTATACTATGTACCTCTGTACACCATTTTCTATACTATGTACCACTATACACCATATTCTATGCTGTGTAGCACAATACAGCTCTACACCATATTCTATACTATGTACCACTATACAGCACTACACCATATTCTATACTATGTACCACTATACACTATATTCTATACTATGTACCACTATACACCACATTCTATACTCTGTACCATTGTACAGCTTTATACCACATTCTATACTATATACCACTATACACCACACTCTATACTATGTTCCACTATACAGCTCTACACCACATTCTATACTATGTACCACAATACACCAAATTATATACTATGTACCACTATACATCTCAACACCACATTCTATACTATGTTTCTCTATACACCAAATTCTATACTATGTACCTCTATACACCATATTCTATACTATGTACCACTATACACCATATTCTATACTATGTATCACAATACACCATATTCTATACTATGTACCACTATACACCATATTCTATACTATGTACCACTAAACACACCATATTCTATACTATGTACCTCTATACACCATATTCTATACTATGTACCACTATACACCACATTCTATGCTATGTACCACTATACACCATATTCTAAACTATGTACCACAATACACCATATTCTATACTATGTACTACTATACACCACATTCTATGCTATGTACCATTATACACCATATTCTATTCTGTGTTCCACTATACACCATATTCTATACTATGTACCACTATACAGCTCTACACCACATTCTATAAGATGTACCTCTGTACACTATATTCTATACTATATACCACTATACACCACATTCTATACTATGTACCACTATACACCACATTCTATACTATGTACCATTATACAGCTTTACACCACAATCTATACTATGTACCACTATACAACATATTCTATACTATGTACCACTATACAGCTCTACACCAAATTCTATACTATGTACCACTATACACCACATTCTATACTATGTACCACTATACACCATATTCTATACTTTGTACCTCTATATACCATATTCTATACAATGTACCAAAATACACCATATTCTATACTATGTACAAATATACACCGTATTCCATACTATGTACCTCTATACACCATTTTCTTTACTATGTACCGCTATACACCATATTCTATACTATGTACCACAATACAGCTCTACACTATTTTCTATACTATGTATCACTATACAACACTACACCATATTCGATACTATGTACCACTATACAGCTCTACACCATATTCTATACTATGTACTACTATACACCATATTCTATACTATGTACCACTATACACCATATTTTATACTATGTACCACTATACAGCTCTACACCACATTCTATACTATGTACCACTATACAGCTCTACACCGTATTCAATACTATGTACTGCTATACACCACATTCTATACTATGTACCACTATACAGCTCTACACCATATACCTCTATACACCACATTCTATACTATGTACCACTACACCACATTCTATACTATGTACCACTATGTACCACTATACACCACATTCTATACTATGTACCATTGTACACCATAATCTGGACTATGTACCTCTATACACCATATTCTACACTATGTACCACTATACACCATATTCTATACTATGTACCACTATACAGCTCTACACCACATTCTATACTATATGACACTATATATCATATTCTATACTATGTAGCACTATACACCATATTCTACACTCTGCACCACTATACAGGTCTACACCATATTCTATGCTATGTATCACTATACACAATACTCTATACTATGCACCACTATACATCTCTACACCAAATTCTATACTATGTACCTCTATATACCATATTCTATACTATGTACACTATACACCATATTCTATAATATGTACCACAATACAGCTCTACACCATATTGTATACTTTGTACCACTATACAACACTACACCATATTCTATACTATGTACCACTATACAGCTCAACACCATATTCTATACTATGTACCACTATACACCTTATTCTATACTATTTACCACTATACACCATATTCTATACTATGTACCAATATACAGCTCTACAACACATTCTATACTATGTACTACTATACACCATATTCTATACTATGTACCACTATACAGCTCTACACCACATTCTATACTATGTACCACTATACAGCTCTACACCGTATTCTATACTATGTACTACTATACTCCACATTCTATACTATGTACCACTATACAGCTCTAAACCATATACATCTATACACCACATTCTATACTATGTACCGCTATACCACATTCTATACTATGTACCACTATACACCATATTCTATACTACGTACCTCTATACACCATATTCTACACAATGTACCACAGTACACCATATTCTATACAATGTACCACTATACAGCACTACACCATATTCTATACTATGTACCACTATACACCATATTCTATACTATGTACCACTATACACCATATTCTATACTATGTACCACTACACACTATATTCTATACTATGTACCACTATACACCACATTCTATACTATGTACCACTATACACCATATTCTATACTATGTACCACTATACACTATATTCTATACTATGTACCACTATACACCACATTCTAAACTATGTACCATTGTACAGCTTTATACCACATTCTATACTATATACCACTATACACCACACTAAATACTATGTTCCACTATACAGCTCTACACCACATTCTATACTATGTTCCTCTATACACCACATTCTATACTATGTACCACTATACAGCTCTACACCATATTCAATACTATATACTACTATACACCACATTCTATACTATGTACCACTATACACCATATTCTATAAAATGTAACACTATACACCTCATTCCATATTATATACCACTATACAGCTCTACACCACATTCTATACTATGTACCACTGCACACCATATTCTATACTATGTACCTCTATACACCACATTCTAGACTACGTACCACTATACACCATATTCTATACTATGTACCACTATACAGCTCTACACCACATTCTATACTTTGGACCACTATACACCATATTCTATACTATGTACCTCAATACACCATAATTTATACTATATATCACTATACACCACATTCTATACTATGTACCACTATACACCATATTCTATACTATGTACCTCTATACACCATATTCTATACTGTGTACCACTATACACCATATTCTATACTATGTACCACAATACACCATATTCTATACTATTTACCACTATATACCATATTCTATACTATATACCGCTATACACCATATTTTATTCTATGTACCACTATACAACACATTCTATACTATGTAGCACTATACACCATATTCTATACTATGTATCTCTATACACCATATTCTATACTATGTACCACTATACACCATATTCTATACAATGTACCACAATACACCATATTCTATACTATGTACCACTATACTTCTCTACACCAAATTCTATACTATGTACCACTATACACCACATTCTATACTATGTTCCACTATACACCATATTCTATACTTTGTATCTCTATACACCATATTCTATACCATGTACCACTTTACACCATATTCTATACTATGTATCACAATACACCATATTCTATACTATGTACCACTATACACCGTATTCTATACTATGAACCACTATACACACCATATTCTATACTATGTACCTCTATACACCATATTCTATAATATGTACCACTATACACCATATTCTATGCTGTGTAGCACAATACAGCTCTACACCATATTCTATACTATGTACCGCTATACAGCACTACACTATATTCTATACTATGTACCACTATACACCATATTCTATACTATGTACCACTATACACCATATTCTATACTATGAATAACTATACAGCTCTACACAACATTCTATACAATGTACCACAATACACCATATACTATGTACCACTATACACCATATTCTATACTATGTACCACTATACACCATATTCTTTACTATGTACCTCTATACACCATATTCTATACTATGTACCACTATACACCATATTCTATACAATGTACCACAATACACCATATTCTATACTATGTACCACTATACTTCTCTACACCAAATTCTATACTATGTACCACTATACACCACATTCTATACTATGTTCCACTATACACCATATTCTATACTTTGTATCTCTATACACCATATTCTATACCATGTACCACTTTACACCATATTCTATACTATGTATCACAATACACCATATTCTATACTATGTACCACTATACACCGTATTCTATACTATGAACCACTATACACACCATATTCTATACTATGTACCTCTATACACCATATTCTATAATATGTACCACTATACACCATATTCTATGCTGTGTAGCACAATACAGCTCTACACCATATTCTATACTATGTACCGCTATACAGCACTACACTATATTCTATACTATGTACCACTATACACCATATTCTATACTATGTACCACTATACACCATATTCTATACTATGAATAACTATACAGCTCTACACAACATTCTATACAATGTACCACAATACACCATATACTATGTACCACTATACACCATATTCTATACTATGTACCACTATACACCATATTCTTTACTATGTACCTCTATACACCATATTCTATACTATGTACCACTATACAACTTATTCTATACTATGTGCTATACACCATATTCTATACTATGTACCACTAAACACCATATTCTATACTATGTACCACAATACAGCTCTACATCATATTCTATATTATATACCACTATACACCATATTCTATACTATGTACCACTTTACACCACATTATATACTATGTACCACTATACACCATATTCTATACTATGTAGCACTATACACCATATTCTATACTATGTACCACTATACAGCTCTACACCACATTCTGTACTATATACCACTATACACCATATTCTATAATATGTACCACTATACATCTCTACACCATATTATATGCTATGTATCACTATACACAATACTCTATACTATGCACCACTGTACAGCTATACACTATATTCTATACTATATACCACTATACACACTGTTGTATACTATGTACCACTATACAGCTCTACACCATATTCTATACTATGTATCACTATACAGCTGTACACCACATTCTAAATTTTGTACCACTATACACCATATTCTAGACTATGTACCACTATACACCATATTTTATACTATGTACATCTATACACCATATTTTATACTACGTACCTCTGTACACCATATTCTATACTTTATACCACTATACACCATATTCTATACTATGAACCACTATAAACCATATTCTATACTATAAACAACTATATATCTCACCCCATATTCTATACTATGTACTACTATACACCATTTTCTATACTATGAACCACTATACAGCTCTGCACCATATTCTATACTATTTACCACTATACACCACATTCTATACTATGTACCACTATACACCATATTCTATAAAATGTAACACTATACACCTCATTCTATATTATATACCACTATACAGCTCTACACCACATTCTATACTATGAACCACTGCACACCATATTCTATACTATGTACCTCTATACACCACATTCTAGACTACGTACCACTATACACCATATTCTATACTATGTACCACTATACAGCTCTACACCACATTCTATACTTTGTACCACTATACACCATATTCTATGTACCACTATACACCACATTCTAGACTATGTACCACTATACACCATATTCTATACTATGTACCTCAATACACCATCATTTATACTATGTACCACTATACACCACATTCTATACTATGTACCACTATACACCATATTCTATACTATGTACCTCTATACACCATATTCTATACTGTGTACCACTATACACCATATTCTATACTATGTACCACAATACACCATATTCTATACTATTTACCACTATATACCATATTCTATACTATATACCGCTATACACCATATTTTATTCTATGTACCACTATACAATACATTCTATACTATGTAGCACTATACACCATATTCTATACTATGTACCTCTATACAACATATTCTATACTATGTACCACTATACACCATATTCTATACTATGTACCACTATACACCATATTCTATACTATGTACCACTATACACTATATTCTATACTATGTACCACTATACACCACATTCTAAACTATGTACCATTGTACAGCTTTATACCACATTCTATACTATATACCATTATACACCACACTAAATACTATGTTCCACTATACAGCTCTACACCACATTCTATACTATGTTCCTCTATACACCACATTCTATACTATGTACCACTATACAGCTCTACACCATATTCAATACTATATACTACTATACACCACATTCTATACTATGTACCACTATACACCATATTCTATAAAATGTAACACTATACACCTCATTCCATATTATATACCACTATACAGCTCTACACCACATTCTATACTATGTACCACTGCACACCATATTCTATACTATGTACCTCTATACACCACATTCTAGACTACGTACCACTATACACCATATTCTATACTATGTACCACTATACAGCTCTACACCACATTCTATACTTTGGACCACTATACACCATATTCTATACTATGTACCTCAATACACCATAATTTATACTATATACCACTATACACCACATTCTATACTATGTACCACTATACACCATATTCTATACTATGTACCTCTATACACCATATTCTATACTGTGTACCACTATACACCATATTCTATACTATGTACCACAATACACCATATTCTATACTATTTACCACTATATACCATATTCTATACTATATACCGCTATACACCATATTTTATTCTATGTACCACTATACAACACATTCTATACTATGTAGCACTATACACCATATTCTATACTATGTACCTCTATACACCATATTCTATACTATGTACCACTATACACCATATTCTATACAATGTACCACAATACACCATATTCTATACTATGTACCACTATACTTCTCTACACCAAATTCTATACTATGTACCACTATACACCACATTCTATACTATGTTCCACTATACACCATATTCTATACTTTGTATCTCTATACACCATATTCTATACCATGTACCACTTTACACCATATTCTATACTATGTATCACAATACACCATATTCTATACTATGTACCACTATACACCGTATTCTATACTATGAACCACTATACACACCATATTCTATACTATGTACCTCTATACACCATATTCTATAATATGTACCACTATACACCATATTCTATGCTGTGTAGCACAATACAGCTCTACACCATATTCTATACTATGTACCGCTATACAGCACTACACTATATTCTATACTATGTACCACTATACACCATATTCTATACTATGTACCACTATACACCATATTCTATACTATGAATAACTATACAGCTCTACACAACATTCTATACAATGTACCACAATACACCATATACTATGTACCACTATACACCATATTCTATACTATGTACCACTATACACCATATTCTTTACTATGTACCTCTATACACCATATTCTATACTATGTACCACTATACAACTTATTCTATACTATGTGCTATACACCATATTCTATACTATGTACCACTAAACACCATATTCTATACTATGTACCACAATACAGCTCTACATCATATTCTATATTATATACCACTATACACCATATTCTATACTATGTACCACTTTACACCACATTATATACTATGTACCACTATACACCATATTCTATACTATGTAGCACTATACACCATATTCTATACTATGTACCACTATACAGCTCTACACCACATTCTGTACTATATACCACTATACACCATATTCTATAATATGTACCACTATACATCTCTACACCATATTATATGCTATGTATCACTATACACAATACTCTATACTATGCACCACTGTACAGCTATACACTATATTCTATACTATATACCACTATACACACTGTTGTATACTATGTACCACTATACAGCTCTACACCATATTCTATACTATGTATCACTATACAGCTGTACACCACATTCTAAATTTTGTACCACTATACACCATATTCTAGACTATGTACCACTATACACCATATTTTATACTATGTACATCTATACACCATATTTTATACTACGTACCTCTGTACACCATATTCTATACTTTATACCACTATACACCATATTCTATACTATGAACCACTATAAACCATATTCTATACTATAAACAACTATATATCTCACCCCATATTCTATACTATGTACTACTATACACCATTTTCTATACTATGAACCACTATACAGCTCTGCACCATATTCTATACTATTTACCACTATACACCACATTCTATACTATGTACCACTATACACCATATTCTATAAAATGTAACACTATACACCTCATTCTATATTATATACCACTATACAGCTCTACACCACATTCTATACTATGAACCACTGCACACCATATTCTATACTATGTACCTCTATACACCACATTCTAGACTACGTACCACTATACACCATATTCTATACTATGTACCACTATACAGCTCTACACCACATTCTATACTTTGTACCACTATACACCATATTCTATGTACCACTATACACCACATTCTAGACTATGTACCACTATACACCATATTCTATACTATGTACCTCAATACACCATCATTTATACTATGTACCACTATACACCACATTCTATACTATGTACCACTATACACCATATTCTATACTATGTACCTCTATACACCATATTCTATACTGTGTACCACTATACACCATATTCTATACTATGTACCACAATACACCATATTCTATACTATTTACCACTATAAACCATATTCTATACTATATACCGCTATACACCATATTTTATTCTATGTACCACTATACAATACATTCTATACTATGTAGCACTATACACCATATTCTATACTATGTACCTCTATACACCATATTCTATACTATGTACCACTATACACCATATTCTATACAATGTACCACAATACACCATATTCTATACTATGTACCACTATACATCTCTACACCACATTCTATACTATGTTCCTCTATACACCATATTCTATACTATGTACCAATATAAGGCTCTACACCAAATTCTATACTTTTCCACTATACACCACATTCTATACTATGTTCCACTATACACCATATTCTATACTTTGTATCTCTATACACCATATTCTATACTATGTACCACTGTACACCATATTCTATACTATGTATCACAATACACCATATTCTATACTATGTACCACTCTACACCGTATTCTATAATATGAACCACTATACACACCATATTCTATACTATGTACCTCTGTACACCATTTTCTATACTATGTACCACTATACACCATATTCTATGCTGTGTAGCACAATACAGCTCTACACCATATTCTATACTATGTACCACTATACAGCACTACACAATATTCTATACTATGTACCACTATACACTATATTCTATACTATGTACCACTATACACCACATTCTATACTATGTACCATTGTACAGCTTTATACCACATTCTATACTATATACCACTATACACCACACTCTATACTATGTTCCACTATACAGCTCTACACCACATTCTATACTATGTACCACAATACACCAAATTATATACTATGTACCACTATACATCTCAACACCACATTCTATACTATGTTTCTCTATACACCAAATTCTATACTATGTACCTCTATACACCATATTCTATACTATGTACCACTATACACCATATTCTATACTATGTATCACAATACACCATATTCTATACTATGTACCACTATACACCATATTCTATACTATGTACCACTAAACACACCATATTCTATACTATGTACCTCTATACACCATATTCTATACTATGTACCACTATACACCACATTCTATGCTATGTACCACTATACACCATATTCTAAACTATGCACCACAATACACCATATTCTATACTATGTACTACTATACACCACATTCTATGCTATGTACCACTATACACCATATTCTATTCTGTGTTCCACTATACACCATATTCTATACTATGTACCAATATACAGTTCTATACCAAATTCAATACTATGTACCATTATACAGCTCTACACCACATTCTATACTATGTACCACTATACATCATATTCTATTCTATGTACCACTATACAGCTCTACATCACATTCTATACTATGTACCACTATCCACTATACACCATATTCTAGACTATGTAATACTATACACCATATTCTAGACTATGTACCTCTATACACCATATTCTATACTATGTACCTCTATACACCATATTATATACCATGTACCACTATACACCACATTCTATACTATGTACCACTATACACCATATTGTATACTATGTACCACTATACACCACATTCTATACTATGTACCATTTTTACGCTTTACACCACAATATATACTATGTACCACTATACAACATATTCTATACTATTTACCACTATAAAGCTCTACACCACATTCTATACTATGTACCACTATACACCATATTCTATACTATGTACAACTATACACCACATTCTATACTATGTACCATTATACAGCTTTACACCACAATCTATACTATGTACCACTATAAAACATATTCTATACTATTTACCACTATACAGCTCTACACCACATTCTATAATATGTACCTCTGTACACTATATTCTATACTATATACCACTATACACCACATTCTATACTATGTACCACTATACACCACATTCTATACTATGTACCATTATACAGCTTTACACCACAATCTATACTATGTACCACTATACAACATATTCTATACTATGTACCACTATACAGCTCTACACCAAATTCTATACTATGTACCACTATACACCACATTCTATACTATGTACCACTATACACCATATTCTATACTTTGTACCTCTATATACCATATTCTATACAATGTACCAAAATACACCATATTCTATACTATGTACAAATATACACCGTATTCCATACTATGTACCTCTATACACCATTTTCTTTACTATGTACCGCTATACACCATATTCTATACTATGTACCACAAT
The DNA here is from genome assembly GCA_031769625.1 of Taudactylus pleione. NCBI lineage: Eukaryota > Metazoa > Chordata > Amphibia > Anura > Myobatrachidae > Taudactylus > Taudactylus pleione. Next base: position 203,959 of record JAUIMM010002364.1, read on the forward strand.
ACAGCTCTACACTATTTTCTATACTATGTATCACTATACAACACTACACCATATTCGATACTATGTACCACTATACAGCTCTACACCATATTCTATACTATGTACTACTATACACCATATTCTATACTATGTACCACTATACACCATATTTTATACTATGTACCACTATACAGCTCTACACCACATTCTATACTATGTACCACTATACAGCTCTACACCGTATTCAATACTATGTACTGCTATACACCACATTCTATACTATGTACCACTATACAGCTCTACACCATATACCTCTATACACCACATTCTATACTATGTACCACTACACCACATTCTATACTATGTACCACTATGTACCACTATACACCACATTCTATACTATGTACCATTGTACACCATAATCTGGACTATGTACCTCTATACACCAGATTCTACACTATGTACCACTATACACCATATTCTATACTATGTACCACTATACAGCTCTACACCACATTCTATACTATATGACACTATATATCATATTCTATACTATGTAGCACTATACACCATATTCTACACTCTGCACCACTATACAGGTCTACACCATATTCTATGCTATGTATCACTATACACAATACTCTATACTATGCACCACTATACATCTCTACACCAAATTCTATACTATGTACCTCTATATACCATATTCTATACTATGTACACTATACACCATATTCTATAATATGTACCACAATACAGCTCTACACCATATTGTATACTTTGTACCACTATACAACACTACACCATATTCTATACTATGTACCACTATACAGCTCAACACCATATTCTATACTATGTACCACTATACACCTTATTCTATACTATTTACCACTATACACCATATTCTATACTATGTACCAATATACAGCTCTACAACACATTCTATACTATGTACTACTATACACCATATTCTATACTATGTACCACTATACAGCTCTACACCACATTCTATACTATGTACCACTATACAACTCTACACCGTATTCTATACTATGTACTACTATACTCCACATTCTATACTATGTACCACTATACAGCTCTAAACCATATACATCTATACACCACATTCTATACTATGTACCGCTATACCACATTCTATACTATGTACCACTATACACCATATTCTATACTACGTACCTCTATACACCATATTCTACACAATGTACCACAGTACACCATATTCTATACAATGTACCACTATACAGCACTACACCATATTCTATACTATGTACCACTATACACCATATTCTATACTATGTACCACTATACACCATATTCTATACTATGTACCACTACACACTATATTCTATACTATGTACCACTATACACCACATTCTATACTATGTACCACTATACACCATATTCTATACTATGTACCACTATACACTATATTCTATACTATGTACCACTATACACCACATTCTAAACTATGTACCATTGTACAGCTTTATACCACATTCTATACTATATACCACTATACACCACACTAAATACTATGTTCCACTATACAGCTCTACACCACATTCTATACTATGTTCCTCTATACACCACATTCTATACTATGTACCACTATACAGCTCTACACCACATTCTATACAATGTACCACAATACACCAAATTCTATACTATGTACCACTATACATCTCTACACCACATTCTATACTATGTTTCTCTATACACCAAATTCTATACTATGTACCTCTATACACCATATTCTATACTATGTACCACTATACACCATATTCTATACTATGTACTACTATACACCATATTCTATACTATGTACCTCTATACACCATATTCTATACTATGTACAACTATACACCATATTCTATACTATGTATCACAATACACCGTATTCTATACTATGTACCACTATACAGCTCTACACCACATTCTATACAATGTACCACTATACAGCTCTACACCGTATTCAATACTATGTACTGCTATACACCACATTCTATACTGTGCACCACTATACAGCTCTACACCATATACCTCTATGCACCACATTCTATACTATGTAGCACTACACCACATTCTATACTATGTACCACTATGTACCACTATACACCACATTCTATACTATGTACCATTGTACACCATAATCTGGACTATGTACCTCTATACACCATATTCTACACTATGTACCACTATACACCATATTCTATACTATGTACCACTATACAGCTCTACACCACATTCTATACTATATGACACTATATATCATATTCTATACTATGTAGCACTATACACCATATTCTACACTCTGCACCACTATACAGCTTTACACCATATTCAATGCTATGTATCACTATACACAATACTCTATACTATGCACCACTATACATCTCTACACCAAATTCTATACTATGTACCTCTATATACCATATTCTATACTATGTACCACTATACACCATATTCTATAATATGTACCACAATACAGCTCTACACCATATTGTATACTTTGTACCACTATACAACACTACACCATATTCTATACTATGTACCACTATACAGCTCAACACCATATTCTATACTATGTACCACTATACACCTTATTCTATACTATTTACCACTATACACCATATTCTATACTATGTACCAATATACAGCTCTACAACACATTCTATACTATGTACTACTATACACCATATTCTATACTATGTACCACTATACAGCTCTACACCACATTCTATACTATGTACCACTATACAGCTCTACACCGTATTCTATACTATGTACTACTATACTCCACATTCTATACTATGTACCACTATACAGCTCTAAACCATATACATATATATTCACCACATTCTATACTATGTACCGCTATACCACATTCTATACTATGTACCACTATACACCATATTCTATACTACGTACCTCTATACACCATATTCTACACAATGTACCACAGTACACCATATTCTATATTATGTACCACTATACAGCACTACACCATATTCTATACTATGTACCACTATACACCATATTCTATACTATGTACCACTATACACCATATTCTATACTATGTACCACTACACACTATATTCTATACTATGTACCACTATACACCACATTCTATACTATGTACCACTATACACCATATTCTATACTATGTACCACTATACACTATATTCTATACTATGTACCACTATACACCGCATTCTATACTATGTACCATTGTACAGCTTTATACCACATTCTATACTATATACCACTATACACCACACTAAATACTATGTTCCACTATACAGCTCTACACCACATTCTATACTATGTTCCTCTATACACCACCTTCTATACTATGTACCACTATACAGCTCTACACCACATTCTATACAATGTACCACAATACACCAAATTCTATACTATGTACCACTATACATCTCTACACCACATTCTATACTATGTTTCTCTATACACCAAATTCTATACTATGTACCTCTATACACCATATTCTATACTATGTACCACTATACACCATATTCTATACTATGTATCACAATACACCGTATTCTATACTATGTACCACTATACAGCTCTACACCATATTCTATACTATGTACTACTATACACCATATTCTATACTATGTACCACTATACACCATATTTTATACTATGTACCACTATACAGCTCTACACCACATTCTATACTATGTACCACTATACAGCTCTACACCGTATTCAATACTATGTACTGCTATACACCACATTCTATACTATGTACCACTATACAGCTCTACACCATATACCTCTATACACCACATTCTATACTATGTACCACTACACCACATTCTATACTATGTACCACTATGTACCACTATACACCACATTCTATACTATGTACCATTGTACACCATAATCTGGACTATGTACCTCTATACACCATATTCTATACTATGTACCACTATACACCATATTCTATACTATGTACCACTATACAGCTCTACACCACATTCTATACTATATGACACTATATATCATATTCTATACTATGTAGCACTATACACCATATTCTACACTCTGCACCACTATACAGCTCTACACCATATTCTATGCTATGTATCACTATACACAATACTCTATACTATGCACCACTATACATCTCTACACCAAATTCTATACTATGTACCTCTATATACCATATTCTATACTATGTACCACTATACACAATATTCTATAATATGTACCACAATACAGCTCTACACCATATTGTATACTTTGTACCACTATACAACACTACACCATATTCTATACTATGTACCACTATACAGCTCAACACCATATTCTATACTATGTACCACTATACACCATATTCTATACTATTTACCACTATACACCATATTCTATACTATGTACCAATATACAGCTCTACAACACATTCTATACTATGTACTACTATACACCATATTCTATACTATGTACCACTATACAGCTCTACACCACATTCTATACTATGTACCACTATACAGCTCTACACCGTATTCTATACTATGTACTACTTTACACCACATTCTATACTATGTACCACTATACAGCTCTAAACCATATACATCTATACACCACATTCTATACTATGTACCACTATACCACATTCTATACTATGTACCACTATACACCATATTCTATACTACGTACCTCTATACACCATATTCTACACAATGTACCACAGTACACCATATTCTATACTATGTACCACTATACAGCACTACACCATATTCTATACTATGTACCACTATACACCATATTCTATACTATGTACCACTATACACCATATTCTATACTATGTACCACTATACACTATATTCTATACTATGTACCACTATACACCACATTCTATACTATGTACCACTATGCACCATATTCTATACTATGTACCACTATACACTATATTCTATACTATGTACCACTATACACCACATTCTATACTATATACAATTGTACAGCTTTATACCACATTCTATACTATATACCACTATACACCACACTCTATACTATGTTCCACTATACAGCTCTACACCACATTCTATACTATATACCTCTATACACCATATTCTATACTATGTACCACTATACACCACATTCTATGCTATGTACCACTATACACCATATTCTAAACTATGCACCACAATACACCATATTCTATACTATGTACTACTATACACCACATTCTATGCTATGTACCACTATACACCATATTCTATTCTGTGTTCCACTATACACCATATTCTATACTATGTACCACTATACAGTTCTATACCAAATTCAATACTATGTACCATTATACAGCTCTACACCACATTCTATACTATGTACCACTATACATCATATTCTATTCTATGTACCACTATACAGCTCTACATCACATTCTATACTATGTACCACTATCCACTATACACCATATTCTAGACTATGTAATACTATACACCATATTCTAGACTATGTACCTCTATACACCATATTCTATACTATGTACCTCTATACACCATATTATATACCATGTACCACTATACACCACATTCTATACTATGTACCACTATACACCATATTGTATACTATGTACCACTATACACCACATTCTATACTATGTACCATTTTTACGCTTTACACCACAATATATACTATGTACCACTATACAACATATTCTATACTATTTACCACTATAAAGATCTACACCACATTCTATACTATGTACCACTATACACCATATTCTATACTATGTACAACTATACACCACATTCTATACTATGTACCATTATACAGCTTTACACCACAATCTATACTATGTACCACTATAAAACATATTCTATACTATTTACCACTATACAGCTCTACACCACATTCTATAATATGTACCTCTGTACACTATATTCTATACTATATACCACTATACACCACATTCTATACTATGTACCACTATACACCACATTCTATACTATGTACCATTATACAGCTTTACACCACAATCTATACTATGTACCACTATACAACATATTCTATACTATGTACCACTATACAGCTCTACACCAAATTCTATACTATGTACCACTATACACCACATTCTATACTATGTACCACTATACACCATATTCTATACTTTGTACCTCTATATACCATATTCTATACAATGTACCAAAATACACCATATTCTATACTATGTACAAATATACACCGTATTCCATACTATGTACCTCTATACACCATTTTCTTTACTATGTACCGCTATACACCATATTCTATACTATGTACCACAATACAGCTCTACACTATTTTCTATACTATGTATCACTATACAACACTACACCATATTCGATACTATGTACCACTATACAGCTCTACACCATATTCTATACTATGTACTACTATACACCATATTCTATACTATGTACCACTATACACCATATTTTATACTATGTACCACTATACAGCTCTACACCACATTCTATACTATGTACCACTATACAGCTCTACACCGTATTCAATACTATGTACTGCTATACACCACATTCTATACTATGTACCACTATACAGCTCTACACCATATACCTCTATACACCACATTCTATACTATGTACCACTACACCACATTCTATACTATGTACCACTATGTACCACTATACACCACATTCTATACTATGTACCATTGTACACCATAATCTGGACTATGTACCTCTATACACCAGATTCTACACTATGTACCACTATACACCATATTCTATACTATGTACCACTATACAGCTCTACACCACATTCTATACTATATGACACTATATATCATATTCTATACTATGTAGCACTATACACCATATTCTACACTCTGCACCACTATACAGGTCTACACCATATTCTATGCTATGTATCACTATACACAATACTCTATACTATGCACCACTATACATCTCTACACCAAATTCTATACTATGTACCTCTATATACCATATTCTATACTATGTACACTATACACCATATTCTATAATATGTACCACAATACAGCTCTACACCATATTGTATACTTTGTACCACTATACAACACTACACCATATTCTATACTATGTACCACTATACAGCTCAACACCATATTCTATACTATGTACCACTATACACCTTATTCTATACTATTTACCACTATACACCATATTCTATACTATGTACCAATATACAGCTCTACAACACATTCTATACTATGTACTACTATACACCATATTCTATACTATGTACCACTATACAGCTCTACACCACATTCTATACTATGTACCACTATACAGCTCTACACCGTATTCTATACTATGTACTACTATACTCCACATTCTATACTATGTACCACTATACAGCTCTAAACCATATACATCTATACACCACATTCTATACTATGTACCGCTATACCACATTCTATACTATGTACCACTATACACCATATTCTATACTACGTACCTCTATACACCATATTCTACACAATGTACCACAGTACACCATATTCTATACAATGTACCACTATACAGCACTACACCATATTCTATACTATGTACCACTATACACCATATTCTATACTATGTACCACTATACACCATATTCTATACTATGTACCACTACACACTATATTCTATACTATGTACCACTATACACCACATTCTATACTATGTACCACTATACACCATATTCTATACTATGTACCACTATACACTATATTCTATACTATGTACCACTATACACCACATTCTAAACTATGTACCATTGTACAGCTTTATACCACATTCTATACTATATACCACTATACACCACACTAAATACTATGTTCCACTATACAGCTCTACACCACATTCTATACTATGTTCCTCTATACACCACATTCTATACTATGTACCACTATACAGCTCTACACCACATTCTATACAATGTACCACAATACACCAAATTCTATACTATGTACCACTATACATCTCTACACCACATTCTATACTATGTTTCTCTATACACCAAATTCTATACTATGTACCTCTATACACCATATTCTATACTATGTACCACTCTACACCATATTCTATACTATGTACTACTATACACCATATTCTATACTATGTACAACTATACACCATATTCTATACTATGTATCACAATACACCGTATTCTATACTATGTACCACTATACAGCTCTACACCACATTCTATACAATGTACCACTATACAGCTCTACACCGTATTCAATACTATGTACTGCTATACACCACATTCTATACTGTGCACCACTATACAGCTCTACACCATATACCTCTATGCACCACATTCTATACTATGTAGCACTACACCACATTCTATACTATGTACCACTATGTACCACTATACACCACATTCTATACTATGTACCATTGTACACCATAATCTGGACTATGTACCTCTATACACCATATTCTACACTATGTACCACTATACACCATATTCTATACTATGTACCACTATACAGCTCTACACCACATTCTATACTATATGACACTATATATCATATTCTATACTATGTAGCACTATACACCATATTCTACACTCTGCACCACTATACAGCTTTACACCATATTCAATGCTATGTATCACTATACACAATACTCTATACTATGCACCACTATACATCTCTACACCAAATTCTATACTATGTACCTCTATATACCATATTCTATACTATGTACCACTATACACCATATTCTATAATATGTACCACAATACAGCTCTACACCATATTGTATACTTTGTACCACTATACAACACTACACCATATTCTATACTATGTACCACTATACAGCTCAACACCATATTCTATACTATGTACCACTATACACCTTATTCTATACTATTTACCACTATACACCATATTCTATACTATGTACCAATATACAGCTCTACAACACATTCTATACTATGTACTACTATACACCATATTCTATACTATGTACCACTATACAGCTCTACACTACATTCTATACTATGTACCACTATACAGCTCTACACCGTATTCTATACTATGTACTACTATACTCCACATTCTATACTATGTACCACTATACAGCTCTAAACCATATACATATATATTCACCACATTCTATACTATGTACCGCTATACCACATTCTATACTATGTACCACTATACACCATATTCTATACTACGTACCTCTATACACCATATTCTACACAATGTACCACAGTACACCATATTCTATATTATGTACCACTATACAGCACTACACCATATTCTATACTATGTACCACTATACACCATATTCTATACTATGTACCACTATACACCATATTCTATACTATGTACCACTACACACTATATTCTATACTATGTACCACTATACACCACATTCTATACTATGTACCACTATACACCATATTCTATACTATGTACCACTATACACTATATTCTATACTATGTACCACTATACACCGCATTCTATACTATGTACCATTGTACAGCTTTATACCACATTCTATACTATATACCACTATACACCACACTAAATACTATGTTCCACTATACAGCTCTACACCACATTCTATACTATGTTCCTCTATACACCACATTCTATACTATGTACCACTATACAGCTCTACACCACATTCTATACAATGTACCACAATACACCAAATTCTATACTATGTACTACTATACTCCACATTCTATACTATGTACCACTATACAGCTCTAAACCATATACATCTATACACCACATTCTATACTATGTACCGCTATACCACATTCTATACTATGTACCACTATACACCATATTCTATACTACGTACCTCTATACACCATATTCTACACAATGTACCACAGTACACCATATTCTATACAATGTACCACTATACAGCACTACACCATATTCTATACTATGTACCACTATACACCATATTCTATACTATGTACCACTATACACCATATTCTATACTATGTACCACTACACACTATATTCTATACTATGTACCACTATACACCACATTCTATACTATGTACCACTATACACCATATTCTATACTATGTACCACTATACACTATATTCTATACTATGTACCACTATACACCACATTCTAAACTATGTACCATTGTACAGCTTTATACCACATTCTATACTATATACCACTATACACCACACTAAATACTATGTTCCACTATACAGCTCTACACCACATTCTATACTATGTTCCTCTATACACCACATTCTATACTATGTACCACTATACAGCTCTACACCACATTCTATACAATGTACCACAATACACCAAATTCTATACTATGTACCACTATACATCTCTACACCACATTCTATACTATGTTTCTCTATACACCAAATTCTATACTATGTACCTCTATACACCATATTCTATACTATGTACCACTATACACCATATTCTATACTATGTACTACTATACACCATATTCTATACTATGTACCTCTATACACCATATTCTATACTATGTACAACTATACACCATATTCTATACTATGTATCACAATACACCGTATTCTATACTATTTACCACTATACAGCTCTACACCACATTCTATACAATGTACCACTATACAGCTCTACACCGTATTCAATACTATGTACTGCTATACACCACATTCTATACTGTGCACCACTATACAGCTCTACACCATATACCTCTATGCACCACATTCTATACTATGTAGCACTACACCACATTCTATACTATGTACCACTATGTACCACTATACACCACATTCTATACTATGTACCATTGTACACCATAATCTGGACTATGTACCTCTATACACCATATTCTACACTATGTACCACTATACACCATATTCTATACTATGTACCACTATACAGCTCTACACCACATTCTATACTATATGACACTATATATCATATTCTATACTATGTAGCACTATACACCATATTCTACACTCTGCACCACTATACAGCTTTACACCATATTCAATGCTATGTATCACTATACACAATACTCTATACTATGCACCACTATACATCTCTACACCAAATTCTATACTATGTACCTCTATATACCATATTCTATACTATGTACCACTATACACCATATTCTATAATATGTACCACAATACAGCTCTACACCATATTGTATACTTTGTACCACTATACAACACTACACCATATTCTATACTATGTACCACTATACAGCTCAACACCATATTCTATACTATGTACCACTATACACCTTATTCTATACTATTTACCACTATACACCATATTCTATACTATGTACCAATATACAGCTCTACAACACATTCTATACTATGTACTACTATACACCATATTCTATACTATGTACCACTATACAGCTCTACACTACATTCTATACTATGTACCACTATACAGCTATACACTGTATTCTATACTATGTACTACTATACTCCACATTCTATACTATGTACCACTATACAGCTCTAAACCATATACATATATATTCACCACATTCTATACTATGTACCGCTATACCACATTCTATACTATGTACCACTATACACCATATTCTATACTACGTACCTCTATACACCATATTCTACACAATGTACCACAGTACACCATATTCTATATTATGTACCACTATACAGCACTACACCATATTCTATACTATGTACCACTATACACCATATTCTATACTATGTACCACTATACACCATATTCTATACTATGTACCACTACACACTATATTCTCTACTATGTACCACTATACACCACATTCTATACTATGTACCACTATACACCATATTCTATACTATGTACCACTATACACTATATTCTATACTATGTACCACTATACACCGCATTCTATACTATGTACCATTGTACAGCTTTATACCACATTCTATACTATATACCACTATACACCACACTAAATACTATGTTCCACTATACAGCTCTACACCACATTCTATACTATGTTCCTCTATACACCACATTCTATACTATGTACCACTATACAGCTCTACACCACATTCTATACAATGTACCACAATACACCAAATTCTATACTATGTACCACTATACATCTCTACACCACATTCTATACTATGTTTCTCTATACACCAAATTCTATACTATGTACCTCTATACACCATATTCTATACTATGTACCACTATACACCATATTCTATACTATGTATCACAATACACCATATTCTATACTATGTACCACTATACACCGTATTCTATACTATGTACCACTATACAGCTCTACACCATATTCTATACTATGTACTACTATACACCATATTCTATACTATGTACCACTATACACCATATTTTATACTATGTACCACTATACAGCTCTACACCACATTCTATACTATGTACCACTATACAGCTCTACACCGTATTCAATACTATGTACTGCTATACACCACATTCTATACTATGTACCACTATACAGCTCTACACCATATACCTCTATACACCACATTCTATACTATGTACCACTACACCACATTCTATACTATGTACCACTATGTACCACTATACACCACATTCTATACTATGTACCATTGTACACCATAATCTGGACTATGTACCTCTATACACCATATTCTATACTATGTACCACTATACACCATATTCTATACTATGTACCACTATACAGCTCTACACCACATTCTATACTATATGACACTATATATCATATTCTATACTATGTAGCACTATACACCATATTCTACACTCTGCACCACTATACAGCTCTACACCATATTCTATGCTATGTATCACTATACACAATACTCTATACTATGCACCACTATACATCTCTACACCAAATTCTATACTATGTACCTCTATATACCATATTCTATACTATGTACCACTATACACAATATTCTATAATATGTACCACAATACAGCTCTACACCATATTGTATACTTTGTACCACTATACAACACTACACCATATTCTATACTATGTACCACTATACAGCTCAACACCATATTCTATACTATGTACCACTATACACCATATTCTATACTATTTACCACTATACACCATATTCTATACTATGTACCAATATACAGCTCTACAACACATTCTATACTATGTACTACTATACACCATATTCTATACTATGTACCACTATACAGCTCTACACCACATTCTATACTATGTACCACTATACAGCTCTACACCGTATTCTATACTATGTACTACTTTACACCACATTCTATACTATGTACCACTATACAGCTCTAAACCATATACATCTATACACCACATTCTATACTATGTACCACTATACCACATTCTATACTATGTACCACTATACACCATATTCTATACTACGTACCTCTATACACCATATTCTACACAATGTACCACAGTACACCATATTCTATACTATGTACCACTATACAGCACTACACCATATTCTATACTATGTACCACTATACACCATATTCTATACTATGTACCACTATACACCATATTCTATACTATGTACCACTATACACTATATTCTATACTATGTACCACTATACACCACATTCTATACTATGTACCACTATGCACCATATTCTATACTATGTACCACTATACACTATATTCTATACTATGTACCACTATACACCACATTCTATACTATATACAATTGTACAGCTTTATACCACATTCTATACTATATACCACTATACACCACACTCTATACTATGTTCCACTATACAGCTCTACACCACATTCTTTACTATATACCTCTATACACCATATTCTATACTATGTACCACTATACACCACATTCTATGCTATGTACCACTATACACCATATTCTAAACTATGCACCACAATACACCATATTCTATACTATGTACTACTATACACCACATTCTATGCTATGTACCACTATACACCATATTCTATTCTGTGTTCCACTATACACCATATTCTATACTATGTACCACTATACAGTTCTATACCAAATTCAATACTATGTACCATTATACAGCTCTACACCACATTCTATACTATGTACCACTATACATCATATTCTATTCTATGTACCACTATACAGCTCTACATCACATTCTATACTATGTACCACTATCCACTATACCCAATATTCTAGACTATGTAATACTATACACCATATTCTAGACTATGTACCTCTATACACCATATTCTATACTATGTACCTCTATACACCATATTATATACTATGTACCACTATACACCACATTCTATACTATGTACCACTATACACCATATTGTATACTATGTACCACTATACACCACATTCTATACTATGTACCATTATTACGCTTTACACCACAATATATACTATGTACCACTATACAACATATTCTATACTATTTACCACTATAAAGCTCTACACCACATTCTATACTATGTACCACTATACACCATATTCTATACTATGTACAACTATACACCACATTCTATACTATGTACCATTATACAGCTTTACACCACAATCTATACTATGTACCACTATAAAACATATTCTATACTATTTACCACTATACAGCTCTACACCACATTCTATAATATGTACCTCTGTACACTATATTCTATACTATATACCACTATACACCACATTCTATACTATGTACCACTATACACCACATTCTATACTATGTACCATTATACAGCTTTACACCACAATCTATACTATGTACCACTATACACCATATTCTATACTATGTACCACTAAACACACCATATTCTATACTATGTACCTCTATACACCATATTCTATACTATATACCACTATACACCACATTCTATGCTATGTACCACTATACACCATATTCTAAACTATGTACCACAATACACCATATTCTATACTATGTACTACTATACACCAAATTCTATGCTATGTACCACTATAAACCATATTCTATTCTGTGTTCCACTATACACCATATTCTATACTATGTACCACTATACAGTTCTATACCAAATTCAATACTATGTACCATTATACAGCTCTACACCACATTCTATACTATGTACCACTATACATCATATTCTATTCTATGTACCACTATACAGCTCTACATCACATTCTATACTATGTACCACTATCCACTATACACCATATTCTAGACTATGTAATACTATACACCATATTCTAGACTATGTACCTCTATACACCATATTCTATACTATGTACCTCTATACACCATATTATATACCATGTACCACTATACACCACATTCTATACTATGTACCACTATACACCATATTGTATACTATGTACCACTATACACCACATTCTATACTATGTACCATTTTTACGCTTTACACCACAATATATACTATGTACCACTATACAACATATTCTATACTATTTACCACTATAAAGCTCTACACCACATTCTATACTATGTACCACTATACACCATATTCTATACTATGTACAACTATACACCACATTCTATACTATGTACCATTATACAGCTTTACACCACAATCTATACTATGTACCACTATAAAACATATTCTATACTATTTACCACTATTCAGCTCTACACCACATTCTATAATATGTACCTCTGTACACTATATTCTATACTATATACCACTATACACCACATTCTATACTATGTACCACTATACACCACATTCTATACTATGTACCATTATACAGCTTTACACCACAATCTATACTATGTACCACTATACAACATATTCTATACTATGTACCACTATACAGCTCTACACCAAATTCTATACTATGTACCACTATACACCACATTCTATACTATGTACCACTATACACCATATTCTATAATTTGTACCTCTATATACCATATTCTATACAATGTACCAAAATACACCATATTCTATACTATGTACAAATATACACCGTATTCCATACTATGTACCTCTATACACCATTTTCTTTACTATGTACCGCTATACACCATATTCTATACTATGTACCACAATACAGCTCTACACTATTTTCTATACTATGTATCACTATACAACACTACACCATATTCGATACTATGTACCACTATACAGCTCTACAACATATTCTATACTATGTACTTCTATACACCATATTCTATACTATGTACCACTATACACCATATTTTATACTATGTACCACTATACAGCTCTACACCACATTCTATACTATGTACCACTATACAGCTCTACACCGTATTCAATACTATGTACTGCTATACACCACATTCTATACTATGTACCACTATACAGCTCTACACCATATACCTCTATACACCACATTCTATACTATGTACCACTACACCACATTCTATACTATGTACCACTATGTACCACTATACACCACATTCTATACTATGTACCATTTTACACCATAATCTGGACTATGTACCTCTATACACCATATTCTACACTATGTACCACTATACACCATATTCTATACTATGTACCACTATACAGCTCTACACCACATTCTATACTATATGACACTATATATCATATTCTATACTATGTAGCACTATACACCATATTCTACACTCTGCACCACTATACAGGTCTACACCATATTCTATGCTATGTATCACTATACACAATACTCTATACTATGCACCACTATACATCTCTACACCAAATTCTATACTATGTACCTCTATATACCATATTCTATACTATGTACACTAAACACCATATTCTATAATATGTACCACAATACAGCTCTACACCATATTGTATACTTTGTACCACTATACAACACTACACCATATTCTATACTATGTACCACTATACAGCTCAACACCATATTCTATACTATGTACCAATATACACCTTATTCTATACTATTTACCACTATACACCATATTCTATACTATGTACCAATATACAGCTCTACAACACATTCTATACTATGTACTACTATACACCATATTCTATACTATGTACCACTATACAGCTCTACACCACATTCTATACTATGTACCACTATACAGCTCTACACCATATTCTATACTATGTACTACTATACTCCACATTCTATACTATGTACCACTATACAGCTCTAAACCATATACATCTATACACCACATTCTATACTATGTACCGCTATACCACATTCTATACTATGTACCACTATACACCATATTCTATACTACGTACCTCTATACACCATATTCTACACAATGTACCACAGTACACCATATTCTATACAATGTACCACTATACAGCACTACACCATATTCTATACTATGTACCACTATACACCATATTCTATACTATGTACCACTATACACCATATTCTATACTATGTACCACTACACACTATATTCTATACTATGTACCACTATACATCACATTCTATACTATGTACCACTATACACCATATTCTATACTATGTACCACTATACACTATATTCTATACTATGTACCACTATACACCGCATTCTATACTATGTACCATTGTACAGCTTTATACCACATTCTATACTATATACCACTATACACCACACTAAATACTATGTTCCACTATACAGCTCTACACCACATTCTATACTATGTTCCTCTATACACCACATTCTATACTATGTACCACTATACAGCTCTACACCACATTCTATACAATGTACCACAATACACCAAATTCTATACTATGTACCACTATACATCTCTACACCACATTCTATACTATGTTTCTCTATACACCAAATTCTATACTATGTACCTCTATACACCATATTCTATACTATGTACCACTATACACCATATTCTATACTATGTATCACAATACACCATATTCTATACTATGTACCACTATACACCGTATTCTATACTATGTACCACTATACAGCTCTACACCATATTCTATACTATGTACTACTATACACCATATTCTATACTATGTACCACTATACACCATATTTTATACTATGTACCACTATACAGCTCTACACCACATTCTATACTATGTACCACTATACAGCTCTACACCGTATTCAATACTATGTACTGCTATACACCACATTCTATACTATGTACCACTATACAGCTCTACACCATATACCTCTATACACCACATTCTATACTATGTACCACTACACCACATTTTATACTATGTACCACTATGTACCACTATACACCACATTCTATACTATGTACCATTGTACACCATAATCTGGACTATGTACCTCTATACACCATATTCTATACTATGTACCACTATACACCATATTCTATACTATGTACCACTATACAGCTCTACACCACATTCTATACTATATGACACTATATATCATATTCTATACTATGTAGCACTATACACCATATTCTACACTCTGCACCACTATACAGCTCTACAAAATATTCTATGCTATGTATCACTATACACAATACTCTATACTATGCACCACTATACATCTCTACACCAAATTCTATACTATGTACCTCTATATACCATATTCTATACTATGTACCACTATACACCATATTCTATAATATGTACCACAATACAGCTCTACACCATATTCTATACTTTGTACCACTATACAACACTACACCATTTTCTATACTATGTACCACTATACAGCTCAACACCATATTCTATACTATGTACCACTATACAGCTCAACACCATATTCTATACTATGTACCACTATACACCATATTCTATACTATTTACCACTATACACCATATTCTATACTATGTACCAATATACAGCTCTACAACACATTCTATACTATGTACTACTATACACCGTATTCTATACTATGTACCACTATACAGCTCTACACAGTATTCTATACTATGTACTACTATACACCACATTCTATACTATGTACCACTATACAGCTCTAAACCATATACATCTATACACCACATTCTATACTATGTACCGCTATACCACATTCTATACTATGTACCACTATACACCATATTCTATACTACGTACCTCTATACACTATATTCTACACAATGTACCACAGTACACCATATTCTATACTATGTACCACTAATACACCATATTTTATACTTTGTACCTCTATAGACCATATTCTATTCTATGTACCACTATACACCATATTCTATACTATGTACCACTATACAGCTCTACACCATATTCTATACTATGTCCCACTAAACAACACTACACCATATTCTCTACTATGTACCACTATACAGCTCAACACCATATTCTATACTATGTACCACTATACACCATATTCTATACTATGTACCACTATACAGCTCTACAACACATTCTATACTATGTACTTCTACACACCATATTCTATACTATGTACCACTATACAGCTCTACACTACATTCTATACTATGTACCACTATACAGCTCTACACCGTATTCTATACTATGTACTACTATACACCACATTCTATACAATGTACCACTATACAGCTCTACACCATACACCACTATACACCACATTCTACATATGTACCACTACACCACATTCTATACTATTTACCACTATGTACCACTATACACCACATTCTATACTATGTACCACTATACCCCATATTCTATACTATGTACCTCTATACACCATATTCTATATTATGAACCACTATACACCATATTCTATACGATGTACCACTATATAGCTCTACACCAGATTCTATACTATATACCACTATACTCCCCATTCTAGACTATGTACTACTATACACCATATTCTATACAATGTACCTCTATACACCTTAATCTATACTATATACCACTATACACCACATCCTATACTATGTACCATTATACAGCTCTACACCATATTCTATACTATTTACCACTATACGCCATATTCTATACTATGTACCACTATAAACCTCTACACTATATTCTATGCTATGTACCACTATACAGCTCTATACCACATTCTATACTATGTACAACTGTACAGGTCTACACTATATTCTATACTTAATACTACTATAGACCACATTCTATACTAAGTACCTCTATACACCATATTCTATAGTATGTAGCACTATACACCACATTCTATACTATGTACCACTATACAGCTCTACACCATATTCTATACTATGTACCACTATACACCATATTCTATATGATATATAACTATACAGCTCTACCCCATATTCTGTACTATGTATATACCACTATACACCATATTCTATACTATGAACCACTATACAGCTCTACACCATATTCTATACTATTTACCACTATACACCATATTCTATACTATGTACCACTATAAACCTCTACACTATATTCTATGCTATGTACCACTATACAGCTCTATACCACATTCTATACTATGTACAACTGTACAGGTCTATACTATATTCTATACTTAATACTACTATAGACCACATTCTATACTAAGTACCTCTATACACTATATTTTATAGTATGTAGCACTATACACCACATTCTATACTATGTACCACTATACAGCTCTACACCATATTCTATACTATGTACCACTATACACCACATCCTATACTATGTACCATTATACAGCTCTTCACCACATTCTATACTATGTACCACTATACACCATATTCTATACTATTTACCTCTAAACACCATATTCTATACTATATACCACTATTAACAATATTCTATACAATGTACCACTATACACCATATTCTATACGATGTACAACTATACAGCTCTACCCCATATTCTGTACTATGTATATACCACTATACACCATATTCTATACTATGAACCACTATACAGCTCTACACCATATTCTATACTATTTACCACTATATACCATATTCTATACTATGTACCACTATAAACCTCTACACTATATTCTATGCTATGTACCACTATACAGCATATTCTATACTAAGTACCTCTATACACCATATTCTATAGTATGTAGCACTATACACCACATTCTATACTATGTACCACTATACAGCTCTACACCATATTCTATACTATGTACCACTATACACCTTATTATATACTTTGTACCACTATTCAGCTCTACACCACATTCTACATATGTACCACTACACCACATTCTATACTATGTACCACTATGTACCACTATACACCACATTCTATACTATGTACCACTATACCCCATTTTCTATACTATGTACCTCTATACACCATATTCTATACTATGTACCACTATACACTATATTCTATATGATGTACCACTATATAGCTCTACACCACATTCTATACTATATACCACTATACTCCACATTCTAGGCTATGTACTACTATACTCCATATTCTATACTATGTACCTCTATACACCATAATCTATACTATATACCACTATACACCACATCCTATACTATGTACCATTATACAGCTCTTACCACATTCTATACTATGTACCACTATACACCATATTCTATACTATTTATGTCTATACACCATATTCTATACTATATACCACTTTTAACCATATTCTATACAATGTACCACTATACACCATATTCTATATGATATACAACTATACAGCTCTACCCCATATTCTGTACTATGTATATACCACTATACACCATATTCTATACTATGAACCACTATACAGCTCTACACCATATTCTATACTATTTACCACTATACGCCATATTCTATACTATGTACCACTATAAACCTCTACACTATATTCTATGCTATGTACCACTATACTGCTCTATACCACATTCTATACTATGTACAACTGTACAGGTCTACACTATATTCTATACTTAATACTACTATAGACCACATTCTATACTAAGTACCTCTATACACCATATTCTATAGTATGTAGCACTATACACCACATTCTATACTATGTACCACTATACAGCTCTACACCATATTCTATACTATGTACCACTATACACCATATTCTATACTATGTACCACTATACACCACATCCTATACTATGTACCATTAAACAGCTCTACATCACATTCTATACTATGTACCACTATACACCATATTCTATACTATGTACCTCTATACACCATATTCTATACTATGTACCTCTATACAACATATTCTAGACTATGTTCCACTTTACACCATATTCTATACTATATACCACTATACAGCTCTACCCCATATTCTATGCCATGTACCACTATACAGCTCTGCACCACATTCTATACTATGTACCACTGTACAGCTCTACACCATATTCTATACTATATACTACTATACACCACATTCTATACTATGTACCACTATAAACCATATTCTATACTATGTAACACTATACACCACATTCTATACTATGTACCACTATACAGCTCTACACCATGTTCTATACTATATACCACTATACACCATATTCTATACTATGTACCACTATAAACAACATTCTATACTATGTACCACTATACACCATATTCTATACTATGTACCACTATACACCATATTCTATACTATATACCACTATACAACATATTCTAGACTATGTACCACTTTACACCATATTCTACACTATATACCACATAACAGCTCTACCCCATATTCTATGCCATGTACCACTATACAGCTCTGTACCACATTCTATACTATGTACCACTATACTGCTCTACACCAAATTCTATACAATGTACCACTATACACAACATTCTATACTATGTACCACTATCCACCATATACTGTACTATGTACCTCTATACACCATATTCTATACAATTTACCACAATACACCATATTCTATACTATATACCACTATACACCATATTCTATACTATGTACCTGTATACACCATATTATATACTATGTACCACTGTACACCATATTCTATACTATGTACCACTATACAGTTCTACACCAAATTGTATACTATATACCACTATACACCATATTCTGTAATATGTAGCACTATACACCATATTCTATTCTCTGCACCACTGTACAGCTCTACACCATATTCTATGCTACGTATCACTCTACACAATACTCTATACTATGCAACACTATACAGCTCTACACCAAATTCTATACTATGTACCTCTATATACCATATTCTATACTATGTACCACTATACAGCTCTACACCACATTCTATACTATGTACCACTATACATCATATTCTATACTATGTACCACTATACAGCTCTACATCACATTCTATAATATGTACCACTATACACCATATTCTATACTATGTACCTCTATACACAATATTCTATACTATGTACCTCTATACAACATATTCTAGACTATGTACCACTTTACACCATATTCTATACTATATACCACTATACAGATCTACCCCATATTCTTTGCCATGTACCACTATACAGCTCTGCACCACATTCTTTACTATGTACCACTGTACAGCTCTACACCATATTCTATACTATATACTACTATACACCACATTCTATACTATGTACCACTATAAACCATATTCTATACTATGTGACACTATACACCACATTCTATACTATGTACCACTATACAGCTCTACACCATATTTTATACTATGTACCAATATTCAGCTCTACACCATGTTCTATACTATATACCACTATACACCATATTCTAAACTATGTACCACTGTAAACAACATTCTTTACTATGTACCACTATACACCATATTCTATACTATGTACCACTATACACCATATTCTATACTATATACCACTATACAACATATTCTAGACTATGTACCACTTTACACCATATTCTGTACTATATACCACTTAGCAGCTCTACCCCATATTCTATGCCATGTACCACTATACAGCTCTGTACCACATTCTATACTATGTACCACTATACAGCTCTATACCACATTCTATATGATGTACCATTATACAGCTCTACACCACATTCTATACTATGTACCACTATACACCACATTCTATACTATGTACCAATATACAGCTTTAAACCACATTCTATACAATGTACCACAATACACCATATTCTATGTACCACTATACACCATGTTCTACACTATGTACCTCTATACACCATATTCTATACTATAGACCACTATACACCATATTCTATACTATATACGACACAGCTCTACCCTGTAATCTATAGCAAGTACCACTATACACCATATTCTATACTATGTATCACTATACACCATATTCTATACTATGTATCACTATACACCATATTCTATACTATGTACCACTATACAGCTCTACACCATATTTTATGCTATGTACCACAAACTATACACCATATTCTATACTATGTACCACTATACAGCACTACACCATATTCTATACTATGTACCACTATACAGCTCTACACCATGTTCTATACTATGTTCCACTATACACCACATTCTATGCTATGTACCACTATACACCATATTCTAAACTATGTACCACTATACACCATATTCTATACTATGTACCACTATACACCACATTCTATGCTATGTACCACTATACACCATATTCTATACTGTGTACCACTATACACCATATTCTATACTATATACCACTATACACCATATTCTATACTATGTACCACTATACAGCTCCACACCATATTCTATACTATGTATCTCTATACACCAAATTCTATACTATATACCACTATACAGTTCTATACCATATTCTATACTATATACGACTATACACCATATTCTATACTATGTACCACTATACAGTTCTATACCAAATTCAATACTATGTACCCTTATACAGCTCTACACCACATTCTATACTTTGTACCACTATACATCATATTCTATACTATGTACCACTATACAGCTCTACATCACATTCTATACTATGTAGCACTATACACCATATTCTATACTTTGTACCTCTATACACCATATTCTATACTATGTACCTCTATACAACATATTCTAGACTATGTACCACTTTACACCATATTCTGAAATGGTTTTTCTCCCATGTTGCGTTTAAGAGAAAACAGCAAATGCACGTTTTAGGCCAAAATGCTTTGAAAGCAATGAAAACAACAAAAGCGCATACTTTGTGATATCTCCTCTTGTAGCAAACACAGACAGCTCAAAATTTCACTGGATGTGTTGAAGACCAAGACCCACAAATGTGATGTGAAATGGTTTTTCTCCCATGTTGCGTTTAAGAGAAAACAGCAAATGCTCGTTTTATGCCAAAATGCATTGAAAGCAATGGAAACAACAAAAGCGCATACTTTGTGATATCTCCTCTTGTAGCAAACAAAGACAGCTCAAAATTTCACTGGATGTGTTGAAGACCAAGACCCACAAATGTGATGTGAAATGGTTTTTCTCCCATGTTGCTTTCAAGAGAAAACAGCAAATGCAAGTTTTAGGCCAAAATGCATTGAAAGCAATGGAAATAACAAAAGTCCATACTTTGTGATATCTCCTCTTGTAGCAAACACAGACAGCTCAAAATTGCACTGGATGTGTTGAAGACCAAGACCCACAAATATGATGTGAAAAGGTTTTTCTCCCATGTTGCGTTTAAGAGAAAACAGCAAATGCACGTTTTAGGCCAAAATGCATTGAAAGCAATGGAAACAAAAAAGTGCATACTTTGTGATATCTCCTCTTGTAGCAAACACAGACAGCTCAAAATTTCACTGGATGTGTTGAAGACCAAGACCCACAAATGTGATGTGAAATGGTTTTTCTCCCATGTTGCGTTTAAGAGAAAACAGCAAATGCACGTTTTAGGCCAAAATGCTTTGAAAGCAATGGAAACAACAAAAGCGCATACTTTGTGATATCTCCTCTTGTAGCAAACACAGACAGCTCAAAATTTCACTGGATGTGTTGAAGACCAAGACCCACAAATGTGATGTGAAATGGTTTTTCTCCCATGTTGCGTTTAAGAGAAAACAGCAAATGCACGTTTTAGGCCAAAATGCATTGAAAGCAATGGAAACAACAAAAGAGCATACTTTGTGTAATCTCCTCTTGTAGCAAACACAGACAGCTCAAAATTTCACTGGATGTGTTGAAGACCAAAACCCACAAATGTGATGTGAAATGGTTTTTCTCCCATGTTGCATTTAAGAGAAAACAGCAAATGCAAGTTTTAGGCCAAAATGCATTGAAAGCAATGGAAATAACAAAAGCGCATACTTTGTGATATCTCCTCTTGTAGCAAACACAGACAGCTCAAAATTTCACTGGATGTGTTGAAGACCAAGACCCACAAATGTGATGTGAAATGGTTTTTCTCCCATGTTGCGTTTAAGAGAAAACAGCAAAAGCACGTTTTAGGCCAAAATGCTTTGAAAGCAATGGAAACAACAAAAGCGCATACTTTGTGATATCTCCTCTTGTAGCAAACACAGAAAGCTCAAAATTTCACTGGATGTGTTGAAGACCAAGACCCACAAATGTGATGTGAAATGGTTTTTCTCCCATGTTGCTTTTAAGAGAAAACAGCAAATGCAAGTTTTAGGCCAAAATGCATTGAAAGCAATGGAAATAACAAAAGTCCATACTTTGTGATATCTCCTCTTGTAGCAAACACAGACAGCTCAAAATTGCACTGGATGTGTTGAAGACCAAGACCCACAAATGTGATGTGAAATGGTTTTTCTCCCATGTTGCGTTTAAGAGAAAACAGCAAATGCACGTTTTAGGCCAAAATGCTTTGAAAGCAATGGAAACAACAAAAGCGCATACTTTGTGATATCTCCTCTTGTAGCAAACACAGACAGCTCAAAATTGCACTGGATGTGTTGAAGACCAAGACCCACAAATGTGATGTGAAATGGTTTTTCTCCCATGTTGCGTTTAAGAGAAAACAGCAAATGCACGTTTTAGGCCAAAATGCTTTGAAAGCAATGGAAACAACAAAAGCGCATACTTTGTGATATCTCCTCTTGTAGCAAACACAGACAGCTCAAAATTTCACTGGATGTGTTGAAGACCAAGACCCACAAATGTGATGTGAAATGGTTTTTCTCCCATGTTGCGTTTAAGAGAAAACAGCAAATGCACGTTTTAGGCCAAAATGCATTGAAAGCAATGGAAACAACAAAAGAGCATACTTTGTGTTATCTCCTCTTGAGGCAAACACAGACAGCTCAAAATTTCACTGGATGTGTTGAAGACCAAAACCCACAAATGTGATGTGAAATGGTTTTTCTCCCATGTTGCATTTAAGAGAAAACAGCAAATGCAAGTTTTAGGCCAAAATGCATTGAAAGCAATGGAAATAACAAAAGCACATACTTTGTGATATCTCCTCTTGTAGCAAACACAGACAGCTCAAAATTTCACTGGATGTGTTGAAGACCAAGACCCACAAATGTGATGTGAAATGGTTTTTCTCCCATGTTGCGTTTAAGAGAAAACAGCAAATGCAAGTTTTAGGCCAAAATGCATTGAAAGCAATGGAAATAACAAAAGCGCATACTTTGTGTTATCTCCTCTTGTAGCAAACACAGACAGCTCAAAATTTCACTGGATGTGTTGAAGACCAAAACCCACAAATGTGATGTGAAATGGTTTTTCTGCCATGTTGCGTTTAAGAGAAAACAGCAAATGCACGTTTTAGGCCAAAATACATTGAAAGCAATGGAAACAACAAAAGCGCATACTTTGTGATATCTCCTCTTGTAGCAAACACAGACAGCTCAAAATTTCACTGGATGTGTTGAAGACCAAGACCCACAAATGTGATGTGAAATGGTTTTTCTCCCATGCTGCGTTTAAGAGAAAACAGCAAATGCAAGTTTTAGGCCAAAATGCATTGAAAGCAATGGAAATAACAAAAGCGCATACTTTGTGATATCTCCTCTTGTAGCAAACACAGACAGCTCAAAATTTCACTGGATGTGTTGAAGACCAAGACCCACAAATGTGATGTGAAATGGTTTTTCTCCCATGTTGCGTTTAAGAGAAAACAGCAAATGCACGTTTTAGGCCAAAATTCATTGAAAGCAATGGAAACAACAAAAGCGCATACTTTGTGTTATCTCCTCTTGTAGCAAACACAGACAGCTCAAAATTTCACTGGATGTGTTGAAGACCAAAACCCACAAATGTGATGTGAAATGGTTTTTCTCCCATGTTGCATTTAAGAGAAAACAGCAAATGCACGTTTTAGGCCAAAATGCATTGAAAGCAATGGAAATAACAAAAGTGCATACTTTGTGATATCTCCTCTTGTAGCAAACACAGACAGCTCAAAATTTCACTGGATGTGTTGAAGACCAAGACCCACAAATGTGATGTGAAATGGTTTTTCTCCCATGTTGCGTTTAAGAGAAAACAGCAAATGCACGTTTTAGGCCAAAATGCATTGAAAGCAATGAAAACACAAAAGCGCATACTTTGTGTTATCTCCTCTTGTAGCAAACACAGACAGCTCAAAATTTCACTGGATGTGTTGAAGACCAAGACCCACAAATGTGATGTGAAATGGTTTTTCTCCCATGTTGCGTTTAAGAGAAAACAGCAAATGCAAGTTTTAGGCCAAAATGCATTGAAAGCAATGGAAATAACAAAAGCGCATACTTTGTGATATCTCCTCTTGTAGCAAACACAGACAGCTCAAAATTTCACTGGATGTGTTGAAGACCAAGACCCACAAATGTGATGTGAAATGGTTTTTCTCCCATGTTGCGTTTAAGAGAAAACAGCAAATGCAAGTTTTAGGCCAAAATGCATTGAAAGCAATGGAAATAACAAAAGCGCATACTTTGTGATATCTCCTCTTGTAGCAAACACAGACAGCTCAAAATTTCACTGGATGTGTTGAAGACCAAGACCCACAAATGTGATGTGAAATGGTTTTTCTCCCATGTTGCGTTTAAGAGAAAACAGCAAATGCACGTTTTAGGCCAAAATGCATTGAAAGCAATGGAAACAACAAAAGCGCATACTTTGTGTTATCTCCTCTTGTAGCAAACACAGACAGCTCAAAATTTCACTGGATGTGTTGAAGACCAAAACCCACAAATGTGATGTGAAATGGTTTTTCTCCCATGTTGCATTTAAGAGAAAACAGCAAATGCACGTTTTAGGCCAAAATGCATTGAAAGCAATGGAAATAACAAAAGCGCATACTTTGTGATATCTCCTCTTGTAGCAAACACAGACAGCTCAAAATTTCACTGGATGTGTTGAAGACCAAGACCCACAAATGTGATGTGAAATGGTTTTTCTCCCATGTTGCGTTTAAGAGAAAACAGCAAATGCACGTTTTAGGCCAAAATGCATTGAAAGCAATGAAAACACAAAAGCGCATACTTTGTGTTATCTCCTCTTGTAGCAAACACAGACAGCTCAAAATTTCACTGGATGTGTTGAAGACCAAGACCCACAAATGTGATGTGAAATGGTTTTTCTCCCATGTTGCGTTTAAGAGAAAACAGCAAATGCAAGTTTTAGGCCAAAATGCATTGAAAGCAATGGAAATAACAAAAGCGCATACTTTGTGATATCTCCTCTTGTAGCAAACACAGACAGCTCAAAATTTCACTGGATGTGTTGAAGACCAAGACCCACAAATGTGATGTGAAATGGTTTTTCTCCCATGTTGAGTTTAAGAGAAAACAGCAAATGCACGTTTTAGGCCAAAATGCTTTGAAAGCAATGAAAACAACAAAAGCGCATACTTTGTGATATCTCCTCTTGTAGCAAACACAGACAGCTCAAAATTTCACTGGATGTGTTGAAGACCAAGACCCACAAATGTGATGTGAAATGGTTTTTCTCCCATGTTGTTTTTAAGAGAAAACAGCAAATGCAAGTTTTAGGCCAAAATGCATTGAAAGCAATGGAAATAACAAAAGTCCATACTTTGTGATATCTCCTCTTGTAGCAAACACAGACAGCTCAAAATTGCACTGGATGTGTTGAAGACCAAGACCCACAAATATGATGTGAAAAGGTTTTTCTCCCATGTTGCGTTTAAGAGAAAACAGCAAATGCACGTTTTAGGCCAAAATGCATTGAAAGCAATGGAAACAACAAAAGTGCATACTTTGTGATATCTCCTCTTGTAGCAAACACAGACAGCTCAAAATTTCACTGAATGTGTTGAAGACCAAGACCCACAAATGTGATGTGAAATGGTTTTTCTCCCATGTTGCTTTTAAGAGAAAACAGCAAATGCAAGTTTTAGGCCAAAATGCATTGAAAGCAATGAAAACACAAAAGCGCATACTTTGTGTTATCTCCTCTTGTAGCAAACACAGACAGCTCAAAATTTCACTGGATGTGTTGAAGGCCAAGACCCACAAATGTGATGTGAAATGGTTTTTCTCCCATGTTGCGTTTAAGAGAAAACAGCAAATGCACGTTTTAGGCCAAAATGCATTGAATGCAATGGAAATAACAAAAGCGCATACTTTGTGATATCTCCTCTTGTAGCAAACACAGACAGCTCAAAATTTCACTGGATGTGTTGAAGACCAAGACCCACACATGTGATGTGAAATGGTTTTTCTCCCATGTTGCGTTTAAGAGAAAACAGCAATTGCACGTTTTAGGCCAAAATGCATTAGACCAAGACCCACAAATGTGATGTGAAATGGTTTTTCTCCCATGTTGCGTTTAAGAGAAAACAGCAAATGCTCGTTTTATGCCAAAATGCATTGAAAGCAATGGAAACAACAAAAGCGCATACTTTGTGATATCTCCTCTTGTAGCAAACAAAGACAGCTCAAAATTTCACTGGATGTGTTGAAGACCAAGACCCGCAAATGTGATGTGAAATGGTTTTTCTCCCATGTTGCTTTCAAGAGAAAACAGCAAATGCAAGTTTTAGGCCAAAATGCATTGAAAGCAATGGAAATAACAAAAGTCCATACTTTGTGATATCTCCTCTTGTAGCAAACACAGACAGCTCAAAATTGCACTGGATGTGTTGAAGACCAAGACCAACAAATATGATGTGAAAAGGTTTTTCTCCCATGTTGCGTTTAAGAGAAAACAGCAAATGCACGTTTTAGGCCAAAATGCATTGAAAGCAATGGAAACAACAAAAGTGCATACTTTGTGATATCTCCTCTTGTAGCAAACACAGACAGCTCAAAATTTCACTGAATGTGTTGAAGACCAAGACCCACAAATGTGATGTGAAATGGTTTTTCTTCCATGTTGCTTTTAAGAGAAAACAGCAAATGCAAGTTTTAGGCCAAAATGCATTGAAAGCAATGGAAATAACAAAAGCGCATACTTTGTGATATCTCCTCTTGTAGCAAACACAGACAGCTCAAAATTTCACTGGATGTGTTGAAGACCAAGACCCACAAATGTGATGTGAAATGGTTTTTCTCCCATGTTGCGTTTAAGAGAAAACAGCAAATGCACGTTTTAGGCCAAAATGCATTGAAAGCAATGAAAACACAAAAGCGCATACTTTGTGTTATCTCCTCTTGTAGCAAACACAGACAGCTCAAAATTTCACTGGATGTGTTGAAGACCAAGACCCACAAATGTGATGTGAAATGTTTTTTCTCCCATGTTGCGTTTAAGAGAAAACAGCAAATGCAATTTTTAGGCCAAAATGCATTGAAAGCAATGGAAATAACAAAAGCGCATACTTTGTGATATCTCCTCTTGTAGCAAACACAGACAGCTCAAAATTTCACTGGATGTGTTGAAGACCAAGACCCACAAATGTGATGTGAAATGGTTTTTCTCCCATGTTGCGTTTAAGAGAAAACAGCAAATGCACGTTTTAGGCCAAAATGCTTTGAAAGCA
This sequence comes from Taudactylus pleione, assembly GCA_031769625.1. Classification (NCBI taxonomy): domain Eukaryota; kingdom Metazoa; phylum Chordata; class Amphibia; order Anura; family Myobatrachidae; genus Taudactylus; species Taudactylus pleione. Next base: position 235,589 of record JAUIMM010002364.1, read on the forward strand.
ATGAAAACTACAAAAGCGCATACTTTGTGATATCTCCTCTTGTAGCAAAAACACAGACAGCTCAAAATTTCACTGGATGTGTTGAAGACCAAGACCCACAAATGTGATGTGAAATGGTTTTTCTCCCATGTTGCATTTAAGAGAAAACAGCAAATGCTCATTTTATGCCAAAATGCATTGAAAGCAATGGAAACAACAAAAGTGCATACTTTGTGATATCTCCTCTTGTAGCAAACACAGACAGCTCAAAATTTCACTGGATGTGTTGAAGACCAAGACCCACAAATGTGATGTGAAATGGTTTTTCTCCCATGTTGCGTTTAAGAGAAAACAGCAAATGCACGTTTTAGGCCAAAATGCATTGAAAGCAATGGAAACAACAAAAGCGCATACTTTGTGTTATCTCCTCTTGTAGCAAACACAGACAGCTCAAAATTTCACTGGATGTGTTGAAGACCAAAACCCACAAATGTGATGTGAAATGGTTTTAATCCCATGTTGCATTTAAGAGAAAACAGCAAATGCACGTTTTAGGCCAAAATGCATTGAAAGCAATGGAAATAACAAAAGCGCATACTTTGTGATATCTCCTCTTGTAGCAAACACAGACAGCTCAAAATTTCACTGGATGTGTTGAAGACCAAGACCCACAAATGTGATGTGAAATGGTTTTTCTCCCATGTTGCGTTTAAGAGAAAACAGCAAATGCACGTTTTAGGCCAAAATGCATTGAAAGCAATGAAAACACAAAAGCGCATACTTTGTGTTATCTCCTCTTGTAGCAAACACAGACAGCTCAAAATTTCACTGGATGTGTTGAAGACCAAGACCCACAAATGTGATGTGAAATGGTTTTTCTCCCATGTTGCGTTTAAGAGAAAACAGCAAATGCAAGTTTTAGGCCAAAATGCATTGAAAGCAATGGAAATAACAAAAGCACATACTTTGTGATATCTCCTCTTGTAGCAAACACAGACAGCTCAAAATTTCACTGGATGTGTTGAAGACCAAGACCCACAAATGTGATGTGAAATGGTTTTTCTCCCATGTTGCGTTTAAGAGAAAACAGCAAAAGCACGTTTTAGGCCAAAATGCTTTGAAAGCAATGAAAACAACAAAAGCGCATACTTTGTGATATCTCCTCTTGTAGCAAACACAGACAGCTCAAAATTTCACTGGATGTGTTGAAGACCAAGACCCACAAATGTGATGTGAAATGGTTTTTCTCCCATGTTGTTTTTAAGAGAAAACAGCAAATGCAAGTTTTAGGCCAAAATGCATTGAAAGCAATGGAAATAACAAAAGTCCATACTTTGTGATATCTCCTCTTGTAGCAAACACAGACAGCTCAAAATTGCACTGGATGTGTTGAAGACCAAGACCCACAAATATGATGTGAAAAGGTTTTTCTCCCATGTTGCGTTTAAGAGAAAACAGCAAATGCACGTTTTAGGCCAAAATGCATTGAAAGCAATGGAAACAACAAAAGTGCATACTTTGTGATATCTCCTCTTGTAGCAAACACAGACAGCTCAAAATTTCACTGAATGTGTTGAAGACCAAGACCCACAAATGTGATGTGAAATGGTTTTTCTCCCATGTTGCTTTTAAGAGAAAACAGCAAATGCAAGTTTTAGGCCAAAATGCATTGAAAGCAATGGAAATAACAAAAGTGCATACTTTGTGATATCTCCTCTTGTAGCAAACACAGACAGCTCAAAATTTCACTGGATGTGTTGAAGACCAAGACCCACAAATGTGATGTGAAATGGTTTTTCTCCCATGTTGTGTTTAAGAGAAAACAGCAAATGCACGTTTTAGGCCAAAATGCATTGAAAGCAATGAAAACACAAAAGCGCATACTTTGTGTTATCTCCTCTTGTAGCAAACACAGACAGCTCAAAATTTCACTGGATGTGTTGAAGACCAAGACCCACAAATGTGATGTGAAATGGTTTTTCTCCCATGTTGCGTTTAAGAGAAAACAGCAAATGCACGTTTTAGGCCAAAATGCATTGAAAGCAATGGAAATAACAAAAGTCCATACTTTGTGATATCTCCTCTTGTAGCAAACACAGACAGCTCAAAATTGCACTGGATGTGTTGAAGACCAAGACCCACAAATATGATGTGAAAAGGTTTTTCTCCCATGTTGCGTTTAAGAGAAAACAGCAAATGCACGTTTTAGGCCAAATGCATTGAAAGCAATGGAAACAACAAAAGTGCATACTTTGTGATATCTCCTCTTGTAGCAAACACAGACAGCTCAAAATTTCACTGAATGTGTTGAAGACCAAGACCCACAAATGTGATGTGAAATGGTTTTTCTCCCATGTTGCTTTTAAGAGAAAACAGCAAATGCAAGTTTTAGGCCAAAATGCATTGAAAGCAATGGAAATAACAAAAGCGCATACTTTGTGATATCTCCTCTTGTAGCAAACACAGACAGCTCAAAATTTCACTGGATGTGTTGAAGACCAAGACCCACAAATGTGATGTGAAATGGTTTTTCTCCCATGTTGCGTTTAAGAGAAAACAGCAAATGCACGTTTTAGGCCAAAATGCATTGAAAGCAATGAAAACACAAAAGCGCATACTTTGTGTTATCTCCTCTTGTAGCAAACACAGACAGCTCAAAATTTCACTGGATGTGTTGAAGACCAAGACCCACAAATGTGATGTGAAATGTTTTTTCTCCCATGTTGCGTTTAAGAGAAAACAGCAAATGCAAGTTTTAGGCCAAAATGCATTGAAAGCAATAGAAATAACAAAAGCACATACTTTGTGATATCTCCTCTTGTAGCAAACACAGACAGCTCAAAATTTCACTGGATGTGTTGAAGACCAAGACCCACAAATGTGATGTGAAATGGTTTTTCTCCCATGTTGCGTTTAAGAGAAAACAGCAAATGCAAGTTTTAGGCCAAAATGCATTGAAAGCAATGGAAACAACTAAAGCGCATACTTTGTGTTATCTCCTCTTGTAGCAAACACAGACAGCTCAAAATTTCACTGGATGTGTTGAAGACCAAAACCCACAAATGTGATGTGAAATGGTTTTTCTGCCATGTTGCGTTTAAGAGAAAACAGCAAATGCACGTTTTAGGCCAAAATACATTGAAAGCAATGGAAACAACAAAAGCGCATACTTTGTGATATCTCCTCTTGTAGCAAACACAGACAGCTCAAAATTTCACTGGATGTGTTGAAGACCAAGACCCACAAACGTGATGTGAAATGGTTTTTCTCCCATGTTGCGTTTAAGAGAAAACAGCAAATGCAAGTTTTAGGCCAAAATGCATTGAAAGCAATGGAAATAACAAAAGCGCATACTTTGTGATATCTCCTCTTGTAGCAAACACAGACAGCTCAAAATTTCACTGGATGTGTTGAAGACCAAGACCCACAAATGTGATGTGAAATGGTTTTTCTCCCATGTTGCGTTTAAGAGAAAACAGCAAATGCACGTTTTAGGCCAAAATGCATTGAAAGCAATGGAAACAACAAAAGCGCATACTTTGTGTTATCTCCTCTTGTAGCAAACACAGACAGCTCAAAATTTCACTGGATGTGTTGAAGACCAAAACCCACAAATGTGATGTGAAATGGTTTTTCTCCCATGTTGCATTTAAGAGAAAACAGCAAATGCACGTTTTAGGCCAAAATGCATTGAAAGCAATGGAAATAACAAAAGCGCATACTTTGTGATATCTCCTCTTGTAGCAAACACAGACAGCTCAAAATTTCACTGGATGTGTTGAAGACCAAGACCCACAAATGTGATGTGAAATGGTTTTTCTCCCATGTTGCGTTTAAGAGAAAACAGCAAATGCACGTTTTAGGCCAAAATGCATTGAAAGCAATGAAAACACAAAAGCGCATACTTTGTGTTATCTCCTCTTGTAGCAAACACAGACAGCTCAAAATTTCACTGGATGTGTTGAAGACCAAGACCCACAAATGTGATGTGAAATGGTTTTTCTCCCATGTTGCGTTTAAGAGAAAACAGCAAATGCAAGTTTTAGGCCAAAATGCATTGAAAGCAATGGAAATAACAAAAGCGCATACTTTGTGATATCTCCTCTTGTAGCAAACACAGACAGCTCAAAATTTCACTGGATGTGTTGAAGACCAAGACCCACAAATGTGATGTGAAATGGTTTTTCTCCCATGTTGAGTTTAAGAGAAAACAGCAAATGCACGTTTTAGGCCAAAATGCATTGAAAGCAATGGAAACAACAAAAGTGCATACTTTGTGATATCTCCTCTTGTAGCAAACACAGACAGCTCAAAATTTCACTGAATGTGTTGAAGACCAAGACCCACAAATGTGATGTGAAATGGTTTTTCTCCCATGTTGCTTTTAAGAGAAAACAGCAAATGCAAGTTTTAGGCCAAAATGCATTGAAAGCAATGAAAACACAAAAGCGCATACTTTGTGTTATCTCCTCTTGTAGCAAACACAGACAGCTCAAAATTTCACTGGATGTGTTGAAGACCAAGACCCACAAATGTGATGTGAAATGTTTTTTCTCCCATGTTGCGTTTAAGAGAAAACAGCAAATGCAATTTTTAGGCCAAAATGCATTGAAAGCAATGGAAATAACAAAAGCGCATACTTTGTGATATCTCCTCTTGTAGCAAACACAGACAGCTCAAAATTTCACTGGATGTGTTGAAGACCAAGACCCACAAATGTGATGTGAAATGGTTTTTCTCCCATGTTGCGTTTAAGAGAAAACAGCAAATGCACGTTTTAGGCCAAAATGCTTTGAAAGCAATGAAAACTACAAAAGCGCATACTTTGTGATATCTCCTCTTGTAGCAAAAACACAGACAGCTCAAAATTTCACTGGATGTGTTGAAGACCAAGACCCACAAATGTGATGTGAAATGGTTTTTCTCCCATGTTGCGTTTAAGAGAAAACAGCAAATGCTCATTTTATGCCAAAATGCATTGAAAGCAATGGAAACAACAAAAGTGCATACTTTGTGATATCTCCTCTTGTAGCAAACACAGACAGCTCAAAATTTCACTGGATGTGTTGAAGACCAAGACCCACAAATGTGATGTGAAATGGTTTTTCTCCCATGTTGCGTTTAAGAGAAAACAGCAAATGCACGTTTTAGGCCAAAATGCATTGAAAGCAATGGAAACAACAAAAGCGCATACTTTGTGTTATCTCCTCTTGTAGCAAACACAGACAGCTCAAAATTTCACTGGATGTGTTGAAGACCAAAACCCACAAATGTGATGTGAAATGGTTTTAATCCCATGTTGCATTTAAGAGAAAACAACAAATGCACGTTTTAGGCCAAAATGCATTGAAAGCAATGGAAATAACAAAAGCGCATACTTTGTGATATCTCCTCTTGTAGCAAACACAGACAGCTCAAAATTTCACTGGATGTGTTGAAGACCAAGACCCACAAATGTGATGTGAAATGGTTTTTCTCCCATGTTGCGTTTAAGAGAAAACAGCAAATGCACGTTTTAGGCCAAAATGCATTGAAAGCAATGAAAACACAAAAGCGCATACTTTGTGTTATCTCCTCTTGTAGCAAACACAGACAGCTCAAAATTTCACTGGATGTGTTGAAGACCAAGACCCACAAATGTGATGTGAAATGGTTTTTCTCCCATGTTGCGTTTAAGAGAAAACAGCAAATGCAAGTTTTAGGCCAAAATGCATTGAAAGCAATGGAAATAACAAAAGCACATACTTTGTGATATCTCCTCTTGTAGCAAACACAGACAGCTCAAAATTTCACTGGATGTGTTGAAGACCAAGACCCACAAATGTGATGTGAAATGGTTTTTCTCCCATGTTGCGTTTAAGAGAAAACAGCAAAAGCACGTTTTAGGCCAAAATGCTTTGAAAGCAATGAAAACAACAAAAGCGCATACTTTGTGATATCTCCTCTTGTAGCAAACACAGACAGCTCAAAATTTCACTGGATGTGTTGAAGACCAAGACCCACAAATGTGATGTGAAATGGTTTTTCTCCCATGTTGTTTTTAAGAGAAAACAGCAAATGCAAGTTTTAGGCCAAAATGCATTGAAAGCAATGGAAATAACAAAAGTCCATACTTTGTGATATCTCCTCTTGTAGCAAACACAGACAGCTCAAAATTGCACTGGATGTGTTGAAGACCAAGACCCACAAATATGATGTGAAAAGGTTTTTCTCCCATGTTGCGTTTAAGAGAAAACAGCAAATGCACGTTTTAGGCCAAAATGCATTGAAAGCAATGGAAACAACAAAAGTGCATACTTTGTGATATCTCCTCTTGTAGCAAACACAGACAGCTCAAAATTTCACTGAATGTGTTGAAGACCAAGACCCACAAATGTGATGTGAAATGGTTTTTCTCCCATGTTGCTTTTAAGAGAAAACAGCAAATGCAAGTTTTAGGCCAAAATGCATTGAAAGCAATGGAAATAACAAAAGTGCATACTTTGTGATATCTCCTCTTGTAGCAAACACAGACAGCTCAAAATTTCACTGGATGTGTTGAAGACCAAGACCCACAAATGTGATGTGAAATGGTTTTTCTCCCATGTTGTGTTTAAGAGAAAACAGCAAATGCACGTTTTAGGCCAAAATGCATTGAAAGCAATGAAAACACAAAAGCGCATACTTTGTGTTATCTCCTCTTGTAGCAAACACAGACAGCTCAAAATTTCACTGGATGTGTTGAAGACCAAGACCCACAAATGTGATGTGAAATGGTTTTTCTCCCATGTTGCGTTTAAGAGAAAACAGCAAATGCACGTTTTAGGCCAAAATGCATTGAAAGCAATGGAAATAACAAAAGTCCATACTTTGTGATATCTCCTCTTGTAGCAAACACAGACAGCTCAAAATTGCACTGGATGTGTTGAAGACCAAGACCCACAAATATGATGTGAAAAGGTTTTTCTCCCATGTTGCGTTTAAGAGAAAACAGCAAATGCACGTTTTAGGCCAAATGCATTGAAAGCAATGGAAACAACAAAAGTGCATACTTTGTGATATCTCCTCTTGTAGCAAACACAGACAGCTCAAAATTTCACTGAATGTGTTGAAGACCAAGACCCACAAATGTGATGTGAAATGGTTTTTCTTCCATGTTGCTTTTAAGAGAAAACAGCAAATGCAAGTTTTAGGCCAAAATGCATTGAAAGCAATGGAAATAACAAAAGCGCATACTTTGTGATATCTCCTCTTGTAGCAAACACAGACAGCTCAAAATTTCACTGGATGTGTTGAAGACCAAGACCCACAAATGTGATGTGAAATGGTTTTTCTCCCATGTTGCGTTTAAGAGAAAACAGCAAATGCACGTTTTAGGCCAAAATGCATTGAAAGCAATGAAAACACAAAAGCGCATACTTTGTGTTATCTCCTCTTGTAGCAAACACAGACAGCTCAAAATTTCACTGGATGTGTTGAAGACCAAGACCCACAAATGTGATGTGAAATGTTTTTTCTCCCATGTTGCGTTTAAGAGAAAACAGCAAATGCAAGTTTTAGGCCAAAATGCATTGAAAGCAATAGAAATAACAAAAGCACATACTTTGTGATATCTCCTCTTGTAGCAAACACAGACAGCTCAAAATTTCACTGGATGTGTTGAAGACCAAGACCCACAAATGTGATGTGAAATGGTTTTTCTCCCATGTTGCGTTTAAGAGAAAACAGCAAATGCAAGTTTTAGGCCAAAATGCATTGAAAGCAATGGAAACAACTAAAGCGCATACTTTGTGTTATCTCCTCTTGTAGCAAACACAGACAGCTCAAAATTTCACTGGATGTGTTGAAGACCAAAACCCACAAATGTGATGTGAAATGGTTTTTCTGCCATGTTGCGTTTAAGAGAAAACAGCAAATGCACGTTTTAGGCCAAAATACATTGAAAGCAATGGAAACAACAAAAGCGCATACTTTGTGATATCTCCTCTTGTAGCAAACACAGACAGCTCAAAATTTCACTGGATGTGTTGAAGACCAAGACCCACAAACGTGATGTGAAATGGTTTTTCTCCCATGTTGCGTTTAAGAGAAAACAGCAAATGCAAGTTTTAGGCCAAAATGCATTGAAAGCAATGGAAATAACAAAAGCGCATACTTTGTGATATCTCCTCTTGTAGCAAACACAGACAGCTCAAAATTTCACTGGATGTGTTGAAGACCAAGACCCACAAATGTGATGTGAAATGGTTTTTCTCCCATGTTGCGTTTAAGAGAAAACAGCAAATGCACGTTTTAGGCCAAAATGCATTGAAAGCAATGGAAACAACAAAAGCGCATACTTTGTGTTATCTCCTCTTGTAGCAAACACAGACAGCTCAAAATTTCACTGGATGTGTTGAAGACCAAAACCCACAAATGTGATGTGAAATGGTTTTTCTCCCATGTTGCATTTAAGAGAAAACAGCAAATGCACGTTTTAGGCCAAAATGCATTGAAAGCAATGGAAATAACAAAAGCGCATACTTTGTGATATCTCCTCTTGTAGCAAACACAGACAGCTCAAAATTTCACTGGATGTGTTGAAGACCAAGACCCACAAATGTGATGTGAAATGGTTTTTCTCCCATGTTGCGTTTAAGAGAAAACAGCAAATGCACGTTTTAGGCCAAAATGCATTGAAAGCAATGAAAACACAAAAGCGCATACTTTGTGTTATCTCCTCTTGTAGCAAACACAGACAGCTCAAAATTTCACTGGATGTGTTGAAGACCAAGACCCACAAATGTGATGTGAAATGGTTTTTCTCCCATGTTGCGTTTAAGAGAAAACAGCAAATGCAAGTTTTAGGCCAAAATGCATTGAAAGCAATGGAAATAACAAAAGCGCATACTTTGTGATATCTCCTCTTGTAGCAAACACAGACAGCTCAAAATTTCACTGGATGTGTTGAAGACCAAGACCCACAAATGTGATGTGAAATGGTTTTTCTCCCATGTTGAGTTTAAGAGAAAACAGCAAATGCACGTTTTAGGCCAAAATGCATTGAAAGCAATGGAAACAACAAAAGTGCATACTTTGTGATATCTCCTCTTGTAGCAAACACAGACAGCTCAAAATTTCACTGAATGTGTTGAAGACCAAGACCCACAAATGTGATGTGAAATGGTTTTTCTCCCATGTTGCTTTTAAGAGAAAACAGCAAATGCAAGTTTTAGGCCAAAATGCATTGAAAGCAATGAAAACACAAAAGCGCATACTTTGTGTTATCTCCTCTTGTAGCAAACACAGACAGCTCAAAATTTCACTGGATGTGTTGAAGACCAAGACCCACAAATGTGATGTGAAATAGTTTTTCTCCCATGTTGCGTTTAAGAGAAAACAGCAAATGCACGTTTTAGGCCAAAATGCATTGAAAGCAATGGAAATAACAAAAGCGCATACTTTGTGATATCTCCTCTTGTAGCAAACACAGACAGCTCAAAATTTCACTGGATGTGTTGAAGACCAAGACCCACACATGTGATGTGAAATGGTTTTTCTCCCATGTTGCGTTTAAGAGAAAACAGCAAATGCACGTTTTAGGCCAAAATGCATTGAAAGCAATGAAAACACAAAAGCGCATACTTTGTGTTATCTCCTCTTGTAGCAAACACAGACAGCTCAAAATTTCACTGGATGTGTTGAAGACCAAGACCCACAAATGTGATGTGAAATGGTTTTTCTCCCATGTTGCGTTTAAGAGAAAACAGCAAATGCACGTTTTAGGCCAAAATGCTTTGAAAGCAATGAAAACAACAAAAGCGCATACTTTGTGATATCTCCTCTTGTAGCAAACACAGACAGCTCAAAATTTCACTGGATGTGTTGAAGACCAAGACCCACAAATGTGATGTGAAATGGTTTTTCTCCCATGTTGCGTTTAAGAGAAAACAGCAAATGCTCGTTTTATGCCAAAATGCATTGAAAGCAATGGAAACAACAAAAGCGCATACTTTGTGATATCTCCTCTTGTAGCAAACACAGACAGCTCAAAATTTCACTGGATGTGTTGAAGACCAAGACCCACAAATGTGATGTGAAATGGTTTTTCTCCCATGTTGCTTTCAAGAGAAAACAGCAAATGCAAGTTTTAGGCCAAAATGCATTGAAAGCAATGGAAATAACAAAAGTCCATACTTTGTGATATCTCCTCTTGTAGCAAACACAGACAGCTCAAAATTGCACTGGATGTGTTGAAGACCAAGACCAACAAATATGATGTGAAAAGGTTTTTCTCCCATGTTGCGTTTAAGAGAAAACAGCAAATGCACGTTTTAGGCCAAAATGCATTGAAAGCAATGGAAACAACAAAAGTGCATACTTTGTGATATCTCCTCTTGTAGCAAACACAGACAGCTCAAAATTTCACTGAATGTGTTGAAGACCAAGACCCACAAATGTGATGTGAAATGGTTTTTCTTCCATGTTGCTTTTAAGAGAAAACAGCAAATGCAAGTTTTAGGCCAAAATGCATTGAAAGCAATGGAAATAACAAAAGCGCATACTTTGTGATATCTCCTCTTGTAGCAAACACAGACAGCTCAAAATTTCACTGGATGTGTTGAAGACCAAGACCCACAAATGTGATGTGAAATGGTTTTTCTCCCATGTTGCGTTTAAGAGAAAACAGCAAATGCACGTTTTAGGCCAAAATGCATTGAAAGCAATGAAAACACAAAAGCGCATACTTTGTGTTATCTCCTCTTGTAGCAAACACAGACAGCTCAAAATTTCACTGGATGTGTTGAAGACCAAGACCCACAAATGTGATGTGAAATGTTTTTTCTCCCATGTTGCGTTTAAGAGAAAACAGCAAATGCAATTTTTAGGCCAAAATGCATTGAAAGCAATGGAAATAACAAAAGCGCATACTTTGTGATATCTCCTCTTGTAGCAAACACAGACAGCTCAAAATTTCACTGGATGTGTTGAAGACCAAGACCCACAAATGTGATGTGAAATGGTTTTTCTCCCATGTTGCGTTTAAGAGAAAACAGCAAATGCACGTTTTAGGCCAAAATGCTTTGAAAGCAATGAAAACTACAAAAGCGCATACTTTGTGATATCTCCTCTTGTAGCAAAAACACAGACAGCTCAAAATTTCACTGGATGTGTTGAAGACCAAGACCCACAAATGTGATGTGAAATGGTTTTTCTCCCATGTTGCGTTTAAGAGAAAACAGCAAATGCTCATTTTATGCCAAAATGCATTGAAAGCAATGGAAACAACAAAAGTGCATACTTTGTGATATCTCCTCTTGTAGCAAACACAGACAGCTCAAAATTTCACTGGATGTGTTGAAGACCAAGACCCACAAATGTGATGTGAAATGGTTTTTCTCCCATGTTGCGTTTAAGAGAAAACAGCAAATGCACGTTTTAGGCCAAAATGCATTGAAAGCAATGGCAACAACAAAAGCGCATACTTTGTGTTATCTCCTCTTGTAGCAAACACAGACAGCTCAAAATTTCACTGGATGTGTTGAAGACCAAAACCCACAAATGTGATGTGAAATGGTTTTAATCCCATGTTGCATTTAAGAGAAAACAGCAAATGCACGTTTTAGGCCAAAATGCATTGAAAGCAATGGAAATAACAAAAGCGCATACTTTGTGATATCTCCTCTTGTAGCAAACACAGACAGCTCAAAATTTCACTGGATGTGTTGAAGACCAAGACCCACAAATGTGATGTGAAATGGTTTTTCTCCCATGTTGCGTTTAAGAGAAAACAGCAAATGCACGTTTTAGGCCAAAATGCATTGAAAGCAATGAAAACACAAAAGCGCATACTTTGTGTTATCTCCTCTTGTAGCAAACACAGACAGCTCAAAATTTCACTGGATGTGTTGAAGACCAAGACCCACAAATGTGATGTGAAATGGTTTTTCTCCCATGTTGCGTTTAAGAGAAAACAGCAAATGCAAGTTTTAGGCCAAAATGCATTGAAAGCAATGGAAATAACAAAAGCACATACTTTGTGATATCTCCTCTTGTAGCAAACACAGACAGCTCAAAATTTCACTGGATGTGTTGAAGACCAAGACCCACAAATGTGATGTGAAATGGTTTTTCTCCCATGTTGCGTTTAAGAGAAAACAGCAAAAGCACGTTTTAGGCCAAAATGCTTTGAAAGCAATGAAAACAACAAAAGCGCATACTTTGTGATATCTCCTCTTGTAGCAAACACAGACAGCTCAAAATTTCACTGGATGTGTTGAAGACCAAGACCCACAAATGTGATGTGAAATGGTTTTTCTCCCATGTTGTTTTTAAGAGAAAACAGCAAATGCAAGTTTTAGGCCAAAATGCATTGAAAGCAATGGAAATAACAAAAGTCCATACTTTGTGATATCTCCTCTTGTAGCAAACACAGACAGCTCAAAATTGCACTGGATGTGTTGAAGACCAAGACCCACAAATATGATGTGAAAAGGTTTTTCTCCCATGTTGCGTTTAAGAGAAAACAGCAAATGCACGTTTTAGGCCAAAATGCATTGAAAGCAATGGAAACAACAAAAGTGCATACTTTGTGATATCTCCTCTTGTAGCAAACACAGACAGCTCAAAATTTCACTGAATGTGTTGAAGACCAAGACCCACAAATGTGATGTGAAATGGTTTTTCTCCCATGTTGCTTTTAAGAGAAAACAGCAAATGCAAGTTTTAGGCCAAAATGCATTGAAAGCAATGGAAATAACAAAAGTGCATACTTTGTGATATCTCCTCTTGTAGCAAACACAGACAGCTCAAAATTTCACTGGATGTGTTGAAGACCAAGACCCACAAATGTGATGTGAAATGGTTTTTCTCCCATGTTGTGTTTAAGAGAAAACAGCAAATGCACGTTTTAGGCCAAAATGCATTGAAAGCAATGAAAACACAAAAGCGCATACTTTGTGTTATCTCCTCTTGTAGCAAACACAGACAGCTCAAAATTTCACTGGATGTGTTGAAGACCAAGACCCACAAATGTGATGTGAAATGGTTTTTCTCCCATGTTGCGTTTAAGAGAAAACAGCAAATGCACGTTTTAGGCCAAAATGCATTGAAAGCAATGAAAACACAAAAGCGCATACTTTGTGTTATCTCCTCTTGTAGCAAACACAGACAGCTCAAAATTTCACTGGATGTGTTGAAGACCAAGACCCACAAATGTGATGTGAAATGGTTTTTCTCCCATGTTGCGTTTAAGAGAAAACAGCAAATGCACGTTTTAGGCCAAAATGCTTTGAAAGCAATGAAAACAACAAAAGCGCATACTTTGTGATATCTCCTCTTGTAGCAAACACAGACAGCTCAAAATTTCACTGGATGTGTTGAAGACCAAGACCCACAAATGTGATGTGAAATGGTTTTTCTCCCATGTTGCGTTTAAGAGAAAACAGCAAATGCTCGTTTTATGCCAAAATGCATTGAAAGCAATGGAAACAACAAAAGCGCATACTTTGTGATATCTCCTCTTGTAGCAAACACAGACAGCTCAAAATTTCACTGGATGTGTTGAAGACCAAGACCCACAAATGTGATGTGAAATGGTTTTTCTCCCATGTTGCTTTCAAGAGAAAACAGCAAATGCAAGTTTTAGGCCAAAATGCATTGAAAGCAATGGAAATAACAAAAGTCCATACTTTGTGATATCTCCTCTTGTAGCAAACACAGACAGCTCAAAATTGCACTGGATGTGTTGAAGACCAAGACCCACAAATATGATGTGAAAAGGTTTTTCTCCCATGTTGCGTTTAAGAGAAAACAGCAAATGCACGTTTTAGGCCAAAATGCATTGAAAGCAATGGAAACAACAAAAGTGCATACTTTGTGATATCTCCTCTTGTAGCAAACACAGACAGCTCAAAATTTCACTGAATGTGTTGAAGACCAAGACCCACAAATGTGATGTGAAATGGTTTTTCTCCCATGTTGCTTTTAAGAGAAAACAGCAAATGCAAGTTTTAGGCCAAAATGCATTGAAAGCAAAGGAAATAACAAAAGCGCATACTTTGTGATATCTCCTCTTGTAGCAAACACAGACAGCTCAAAATTTCACTGGATGTGTTGAAGACCAAGACCCACAAATGTGATGTGAAATGGTTTTTCTCCCATGTTGCGTTTAAGAGAAAACAGCAAATGCACGTTTTAGGCCAAAATGCATTGAAAGCAATGAAAACACAAAAGCGCATACTTTGTGTTATCTCCTCTTGTAGCAAACACAGACAGCTCAAAATTTCACTGGATGTGTTGAAGACCAAAACCCACAAATGTGATGTGAAATGGTTTTTCTCCCATGTTGCGTTTAAGAGAAAACAGCAAATGCAATTTTTAGGCCAAAATGCATTGAAAGCAATGGAAATAACAGAAGCGCATACTTTGTGATATCTCCTCTTGTAGCAAACACAGACAGCTCAAAATTTCACTGGATGTGTTGAAGACCAAGACCCACAAATGTGATGTGAAATGGTTTTTCTCCCATGTTGCGTTTAAGAGAAAACAGCAAATGCACGTTTTAGGCCAAAATGCTTTGAAAGCAATGAAAACTACAAAAGCGCATACTTTGTGATATCTCCTATTGTAGCAAAAACACAGACAGCTCAAAATTTCACTGGATGTGTTGAAGACCAAGACCCACAAATGTAATGTGAAATGGTTTTTCTCCCATGTTGCGTTTAAGAGAAAACAGCAAATGCTCATTTTATGCCAAAATGCATTGAAAGCAATGGAAACAACAAAAGCGCATACTTTGTGATATCTCCTCTTGTAGCAAACACAGACAGCTCAAAATTTCACTGGATGTGTTGAAGACCAAGACCCACAAATGTGATGTGAAATGGTTTTTCTCCCATGTTGCTTTTAAGAGAAAACAGCAAATGCAAGTTTTAGGCCAAAATGCATTGAAAGCAATGGAAATAACAAAAGTCCATACTTTGTGATATCTCCTCTTGTAGCAAACACAGAAAGCTCAAAATTGCACTGGATGTGTTGAAGACCAAGACCCACAAATATGATGTGAAAAGGTTTTTCTCCCATGTTGCGTTTAAGAGAAAACAGCAAATGCACGTTTTAGGCCAAAATGCATTGAAAGCAATGGAAACAACAAAAGCGCATACTTTGTGATATCTCCTCTTGTAGCAAACACAGACAGCTCAAAATTTCACTGGATGTGTTGAAGACCAAGACCCACAAATGTGATGTGAAATGGTTTTTCTCCCATGTTGCTTTTAAGAGAAAACAGCAAATGCAAGTTTTAGGCCAAAATGCATTGAAAGCAATGGAAATAACAAAAGTCCATACTTTGTGATATCTCCTCTTGTAGCAAACACAGACAGCTCAAAATTGCACTGGATGTGTTGAAGACCAAGACCCACAAATGTGATGTGAAATGGTTTTTCTCCCATGTTGCATTTAAGAGAAAACAGCAAATGCACGTTTTAGGCCAAAATGCTTTGAAAGCAATGGAAACAACAAAAGCGCATACTTTGTGATATCTCCTCTTGTAGCAAACACAGACAGCTCAAAATTTCACTGGATGTGTTGAAGACCAAGACCCACAAATGTGATGTGAAATGGTTTTTCTCCCATGTTGCGTTTAAGAGAAAACAGCAAATGCACGTTTTAGGCCAAAATGCATTGAAAGCAATGGAAACAACAAAAGAGCATACTTTGTGTTATCTCCTCTTGTAGCAAACACAGACAGCTAAAAATTTCACTGGATGTGTTGAAGACCAAAACCCACAAATGTGATGTGAAATGGTTTTTCTCCCATGTTGCATTTAAGAGAAAACAGCAAATGCAAGTTTTAGGCCAAAATGCATTGAAAGCAATGGAAATAACAAAAGCGCATACTTTGTGATATCTCCTCTTGTAGCAAACACAGACAGCTCAAAATTTCACTGGATGTGTTGAAGACCAAGACCCACAAATGTGATGTGAAATGGTTTTTCTCCCATGTTGCGTTTAAGAGAAAACAGCAAATGCACGTTTTAGGCCAAAATGCTTTGAAAGCAATGGAAACAACAAAAGCGCATACTTTGTGATATCTCCTCTTGTAGCAAACACAGACAGCTCAAAATTTCACTGGATGTGTTGAAGACCAAGACCCACAAATGTGATGTGAAATGGTTTTTCTCCCATGTTGCTTTTAAGAGAAAACAGCAAATGCAAGTTTAAGGCCAAAATGCATTGAAAGCAATGGAAATAACAAAAGTCCATACTTTGTGATATCTCCTCTTGTAGCAAACACAGACAGCTCAAAATTGCACTGGATGTGTTGAAGACCAAGACCCACAAATATGATGTGAAAAGGTTTTTATCCCATGTTGCGTTTAAGAGAAAACAGCAAATGCACGTTTTAGGCCAAAATGCATTGAAAGCAATGGAAACAACAAAAGCGCATACTTTGTGATATCTCCTCTTGTAGCAAACACAGACAGCTCAAAATTTCACTGGATGTGTTGAAGACCAAGACCCACAAATGTGATGTGAAATGGTTTTTCTCCCATGTTGCTTTTAAGAGAAAACAGCAAATGCAAGTTTTAGGCCAAAATGCATTGAAAGCAATGGAAATAACAAAAGTCCATACTTTGTGATATCTCCTCTTGTAGCAAACACAGACAGCTCAAAATTGCACTGGATGTGTTGAAGACCAAGACCCACAAATGTGATGTGAAATGGTTTTTCTCCCATGTTGCGTTTAAGAGAAAACAGCAAATGCACGTTTTAGGCCAAAATGCTTTGAAAGCAATGGAAACAACAAAAGCGCATACTTTGTGATATCCCCTCTTGTAGCAAACACAGACAGCTCAAAATTTCACTGGATGTGTTGAAGACCAAGACCCACAAATGTGATGTGAAATGGTTTTTCTCCCATGTTGCGTTTAAGAGAAAACAGCAAATGCACGTTTTAGGCCAAAATGCATTGAAAGCAATGGAAACAACAAAAGAGCATAATTTGTGTTATCTCCTCTTGTAGCAAACACAGACAGCTCAAAATTTCACTGGATGTGTTGAAGACCAAAACCCACAAATGTGATGTGAAATGGTTTTTCTCCCATGTTGCATTTAAGAGAAAACAGCAAATGCAAGTTTTAGGCCAAAATGCATTGAAAGCAATGTAAATAACAAAAGCGCATACTTTGTGATATCTCCTCTTGTAGCAAACACAGACAGCTCAAAATTTCACTGGATGTGTTGAAGACCAAGACCCACAAATGTGATGTGAAATGGTTTTTCTCCCATGTTGCGTTTAAGAGAAAACAGCAAATGCATGTTTTAGGCCAAAATGCATTGAAAGCAATGGAAACAACAAAAGAGCATACTTTATGTTATCTCCTCTTGTAGCAAACACAGACAGCTCAAAATTTCACTGGATGTGTTGAAGACCAAGACCCACAAATGTGATGTGAAATGGTTTTTCTCCCATGTTGCGTTTAAGAGAAAACAGCAAATGCACGTTTTAGGCCAAAATGCATTGAAAGCAATGAAAACAACAAAAGCGCATACTTTGTGATATCTCCTCTTGTAGCAAACACAGACAGCTCAAAATTTCACTGGATGTGTTGAAGACCAAGACCCACAAATGTGATGTGAAATGGTTTTTCTCCCATGTTGCGTTTAAGAGAAAACAGCAAATGCAAGTTTTAGGCCAAAATGCTTTGAAAGCAATGGAAACAACAAAAGCGCATACTTTGTGATATCTCCTCTTGTAGCAAACACAGACAGCTCAAAATTTCACTGGATGTGTTGAAGACCAAGACCCACAAATGTGATGTGAAATGGTTTTTCTCCCATGTTGCGTTTAAGAGAAAACAGCAAATGCACGTTTTAGGCCAAAATGCATTGAAAGCAATGAAAACACAAAAGCGCATACTTTGTGTTATCTCCTCTTGTAGCAAACACAGACAGCTCAAAATTTCACTGGATGTGTTGAAGACCAAGACCCACAAATGTGATGTGAAATGGTTTTTCTCCCATGTTGCGTTTAAGAGAAAACAGCAAATGCACGTTTTAGGCCAAAATGCTTTGAAAGCAATGAAAACAACAAAAGCGCATACTTTGTGATATCTCCTCTTGTAGCAAACACAGACAGCTCAAAATTTCACTGGATGTGTTGAAGACCAAGACCCACAAATGTGATGTGAAATGGTTTTTCTCCCATGTTGCGTTTAAGAGAAAACAGCAAATGCTCGTTTTATGCCAAAATGCATTGAAAGCAATGGAAACAACAAAAGCGCATACTTTGTGATATCTCCTCTTGTAGCAAACACAGACAGCTCAAAATTTCACTGGATGTGTTGAAGACCAAGACCCACAAATGTGATGTGAAATGGTTTTTCTCCCATGTTGCTTTCAAGAGAAAACAGCAAATGCAAGTTTTAGGCCAAAATGCATTGAAAGCAATGGAAATAACAAAAGTCCATACTTTGTGATATCTCCTCTTGTAGCAAACACAGACAGCTCAAAATTTCACTGGATGTGTTGAAGACCAAGACCCACAAATATGATGTGAAAAGGTTTTTCTCCCATGTTGCGTTTAAGAGAAAACAGCAAATGCACGTTTTAGGCCAAAATGCATTGAAAGCAATGGAAACAACAAAAGTGCATACTTTGTGATATCTCCTCTTGTAGCAAACACAGACAGCTCAAAATTTCACTGAATGTGTTGAAGACCAAGACCCACAAATGTGATGTGAAATGGTTTTTCTCCCATGTTGCTTTTAAGAGAAAACAGCAAATGCAAGTTTTAGGCCAAAATGCATTGAAAGCAAAGGAAATAACAAAAGCGCATACTTTGTGATATCTCCTCTTGTAGCAAACACAGACAGCTCAAAATTTCACTGGATGTGTTGAAGACCAAGACCCACAAATGTGATGTGAAATGGTTTTTCTCCCATGTTGCGTTTAAGAGAAAACAGCAAATGCACGTTTTAGGCCAAAATGCATTGAAAGCAATGAAAACACAAAAGCGCATACTTTGTGTTATCTCCTCTTGTAGCAAACACAGACAGCTCAAAATTTCACTGGATGTGTTGAAGACCAAGACCCACAAATGTGATGTGAAATGTTTTTTCTCCCATGTTGCGTTTAAGAGAAAACAGCAAATGCAATTTTTAGGCCAAAATGCATTGAAAGCAATGGAAATAACAAAAGCGCATACTTTGTGATATCTCCTCTTGTAGCAAACACAGACAGCTCAAAATTTCACTGGATGTGTTGAAGACCAAGACCCACAAATGTGATGTGAAATGGTTTTTCTCCCATGTTGCGTTTAAGAGAAAACAGAAAATGCACGTTTTAGGCCAAAATGCTTTGAAAGCAATGAAAACTACAAAAGCGCATACTTTGTGATATCTCCTCTTGTAGCAAAAACACAGACAGCTCAAAATTTCACTGGATGTGTTGAAGACCAAGACCCACAAATGTAATGTGAAATGGTTTTTCTCCCATGTTGCGTTTAAGAGAAAACAGCAAATGCTCATTTTATGCCAAAATGCATTGAAAGCAATGGAAACAACAAAAGCGCATACTTTGTGATATCTCCTCTTGTAGCAAACACAGACAGCTCAAAATTTCACTGGATGTGTTGAAGACCAAGACCCACAAATGTGATGTGAAATGGTTTTTCTCCCATGTTGCTTTTAAGAGAAAACAGCAAATGCAAGTTTTAGGCCAAAATGCATTGAAAGCAATGGAAATAACAAAAGTCCATACTTTGTGATATCTCCTCTTGTAGCAAACACAGAAAGCTCAAAATTGCACTGGATGTGTTGAAGACCAAGACCCACAAATATGATGTGAAAAGGTTTTTCTCCCATGTTGCGTTTAAGAGAAAACAGCAAATGCACGTTTTAGGCCAAAATGCATTGAAAGCAATGGAAACAACAAAAGCGCATACTTTGTGATATCTCCTCTTGTAGCAAACACAGACAGCTCAAAATTTCACTGGATGTGTTGAAGACCAAGACCCACAAATGTGATGTGAAATGGTTTTTCTCCCATGTTGCTTTTAAGAGAAAACAGCAAATGCAAGTTTTAGGCCAAAATGCATTGAAAGCAATGGAAATAACAAAAGTCCATACTTTGTGATATCTCCTCTTGTAGCAAACACAGACAGCTCAAAATTGCACTGGATGTGTTGAAGACCAAGACCCACAAATGTGATGTGAAATGGTTTTTCTCCCATGTTGCATTTAAGAGAAAACAGCAAATGCACGTTTTAGGCCAAAATGCTTTGAAAGCAATGGAAACAACAAAAGCGCATACTTTGTGATATCTCCTCTTGTAGCAAACACAGACAGCTCAAAATTTCACTGGATGTGTTGAAGACCAAGACCCACAAATGTGATGTGAAATGGTTTTTCTCCCATGTTGCGTTTAAGAGAAAACAGCAAATGCACGTTTTAGGCCAAAATGCATTGAAAGCAATGGAAACAACAAAAGAGCATACTTTGTGTTATCTCCTCTTGTAGCAAACACAGACAGCTCAAAATTTCACTGGATGTGTTGAAGACCAAAACCCACAAATGTGATGTGAAATGGTTTTTCTCCCATGTTGCATTTAAGAGAAAACAGCAAATGCAAGTTTTAGGCCAAAATGCATTGAAAGCAATGGAAATAACAAAAGCGCATACTTTGTGATATCTCCTCTTGTAGCAAACACAGACAGCTCAAAATTTCACTGGATGTGTTGAAGACCAAGACCCACAAATGTGATGTGAAATGGTTTTTCTCCCATGTTGCGTTTAAGAGAAAACAGCAAATGCACATTTTAGGCCAAAATGCTTTGAAAGCAATGGAAACAACAAAAGCGCATACTTTGTGATATCTCCTCTTGTAGCAAACACAGACAGCTCAAAATTTCACTGGATGTGTTGAAGACCAAGACCCACAAATGTGATGTGAAATGGTTTTTCTCCCATGTTGCTTTTAAGAGAAAACAGCAAATGCAAGTTTAAGGCCAAAATGCATTGAAAGCAATGGAAATAACAAAAGTCCATACTTTGTGATATCTCCTCTTGTAGCAAACACAGACAGCTCAAAATTGCACTGGATGTGTTGAAGACCAAGACCCACAAATATGATGTGAAAAGGTTTTTATCCCATGTTGCGTTTAAGAGAAAACAGCAAATGCACGTTTTAGGCCAAAATGCATTGAAAGCAATGGAAACAACAAAAGTGCATACTTTGTGATATCTCCTCTTGTAGCAAACACAGACAGCTCAAAATTTCACTGGATGTGTTGAAGACCAAGACCCACAAATGTGATGTGAAATGGTTTTTCTCCCATGTTGCTTTTAAGAGAAAACAGCAAATGCAAGTTTTAGGCCAAAATGCATTGAAAGCAATGGAAATAACAAAAGTCCATACTTTGTGATATCTCCTCTTGTAGCAAACACAGACAGCTCAAAATTGCACTGGATGTGTTGAAGACCAAGACCCACAAATGTGATGTGAAATGGTTTTTCTCCCATGTTGCGTTTAAGAGAAAACAGCAAATGCACGTTTTAGGCCAAAATGCATTGAAAGCAATGGAAACAACAAAAGAGCATAATTTGTGTTATCTCCTCTTGTAGCAAACACAGACAGCTCAAAATTTCACTGGATGTGTTGAAGACCAAAACCCACAAATGTGATGTGAAATGGTTTTTCTCCCATGTTGCATTTAAGAGAAAACAGCAAATGCAAGTTTTAGGCCAAAATGCATTGAAAGCAATGTAAATAACAAAAGCGCATACTTTGTGATATCTCCTCTTGTAGCAAACACAGACAGCTCAAAATTTCACTGGATGTGTTGAAGACCAAGACCCACAAATGTGATGTGAAATGGTTTTTCTCCCATGTTGCGATTAAGAGAAAACAGCAAATGCACGTTTTAGGCCAAAATGCATTGAAAGCAATGGAAACAACAAAAGAGCATACTTTGTGTTATCTCCTCTTGTAGCAAACACAGACAGCTCAAAATTTCACTGGATGTGTTGAAGACCAAAACCCACAAATGTGATGTGAAATGGTTTTTCTCCCATGTTGCATTTAAGAGAAAACAGCAAATGCAAGTTTTATGCCAAAATGCATTGAAAGCAATGGAAACAACAAAAGCGCATACTTTGTGATATCTCCTCTTGTAGCAAACACAGACAGCTCAAAATTTCACTGGATGTGTTGAAGACCAAGACCCACAAATGTGATGTGAAATGGTTTTTCTCCCATGTTGCTTTTAAGAGAAAACAGCAAATGCAAGTTTTAGGCCAAAATGCATTGAAAGCAATGGAAATAACAAAAGTCCATACTTTGTGATATCTCCTCTTGTAGCAAACACAGAAAGCTCAAAATTGCACTGGATGTGTTGAAGACCAAGACCCACAAATATGATGTGAAAAGGTTTTTCTCCCATGTTGCGTTTAAGAGAAAACAGCAAATGCACGTTTTAGGCCAAAATGCATTGAAAGCAATGGAAACAACAAAAGCGCATACTTTGTGATATCTCCTCTTGTAGCAAACACAGACAGCTCAAAATTTCACTGGATGTGTTGAAGACCAAGACCCACAAATGTGATGTGAAATGGTTTTTCTCCCATGTTGCTTTTAAGAGAAAACAGCAAATGCAAGTTTTAGGCCAAAATGCATTGAAAGCAATGGAAATAACAAAAGTCCATACTTTGTGATATCTCCTCTTGTAGCAAACACAGACAGCTCAAAATTGCACTGGATGTGTTGAAGACCAAGACCCACAAATGTGATGTGAAATGGTTTTTCTCCCATGTTGCATTTAAGAGAAAACAGCAAATGCACGTTTTAGGCCAAAATGCTTTGAAAGCAATGGAAACAACAAAAGCGCATACTTTGTGATATCTCCTCTTGTAGCAAACACAGACAGCTCAAAATTTCACTGGATGTGTTGAAGACCAAGACCCACAAATGTGATGTGAAATGGTTTTTCTCCCATGTTGCGTTTAAGAGAAAACAGCAAATGCACGTTTTAGGCCAAAATGCATTGAAAGCAATGGAAACAACAAAAGAGCATACTTTGTGTTATCTCCTCTTGTAGCAAACACAGACAGCTCAAAATTTCACTGGATGTGTTGAAGACCAAAACCCACAAATGTGATGTGAAATGGTTTTTCTCCCATGTTGCATTTAAGAGAAAACAGCAAATGCAAGTTTTAGGCCAAAATGCATTGAAAGCAATGGAAATAACAAAAGCGCATACTTTGTGATATCTCCTCTTGTAGCAAACACAGACAGCTCAAAATTTCACTGGATGTGTTGAAGACCAAGACCCACAAATGTGATGTGAAATGGTTTTTCTCCCATGTTGCTTTTAAGAGAAAACAGCAAATGCAAGTTTAAGGCCAAAATGCATTGAAAGCAATGGAAATAACAAAAGTCCATACTTTGTGATATCTCCTCTTGTAGCAAACACAGACAGCTCAAAATTGCACTGGATATGTTGAAGACCAAGACCCACAAATATGATGTGAAAAGGTTTTTATCCCATGTTGCGTTTAAGAGAAAACAGCAAATGCACGTTTTAGGCCAAAATGCATTGAAAGCAATGGAAACAACAAAAGTGCATACTTTGTGATATCTCCTCTTGTAGCAAACACAGACAGCTCAAAATTTCACTGGATGTGTTGAAGACCAAGACCCACAAATGTGATGTGAAATGGTTTTTCTCCCATGTTGCTTTTAAGAGAAAACAGCAAATGCAAGTTTTAGGCCAAAATGCATTGAAAGCAATGGAAATAACAAAAGTCCATACTTTGTGATATCTCCTCTTGTAGCAAACACAGACAGCTCAAAATTGCACTGGATGTGTTGAAGACCAAGACCCACAAATGTGATGTGAAATGGTTTTTCTCCCATGTTGCGTTTAAGAGAAAACAGCAAATGCACGTTTTAGGCCAAAATGCATTGAAAGCAATGGAAACAACAAAAGAGCATAATTTGTGTTATCTCCTCTTGTAGCAAACACAGACAGCTCAAAATTTCACTGGATGTGTTGAAGACCAAAACCCACAAATGTGATGTGAAATGGTTTTTCTCCCATGTTGCATTTAAGAGAAAACAGCAAATGCAAGTTTTAGGCCAAAATGCATTGAAAGCAATGTAAATAACAAAAGCGCATACTTTGTGATATCTCCTCTTGTAGCAAACACAGACAGCTCAAAATTTCACTGGATGTGTTGAAGACCAAGACCCACAAATGTGATGTGAAATGGTTTTTCTCCCATGTTGCGTTTAAGAGAAAACAGCAAATGCACGTTTTAGGCCAAAATGCATTGAAAGCAATGGAAACAACAAAAGAGCATACTTTGTGTTATCTCCTCTTGTAGCAAACACAGACAGCTCAAAATTTCACTGGATGTGTTGAAGACCAAAACCCACAAATGTGATGTGAAATGGTTTTTCTCCCATGTTGCATTTAAGAGAAAACAGCAAATGCAAGTTTTAGGCCAAAATGCATTGAAAGCAATGGAAATAACAAAAGCGCATACTTTGTGATATCTCCTCTTGTAGCAAACACAGACAGCTCAAAATTTCACTGGATGTGTTGAAGACCAAGACCCACAAATGTGATGTGAAATGGTTTTTCTCCCATGTTGTGTTTAAGAGAAAACAGCAAATGCACGTTTTAGGCCAAAATGCTTTGAAAGCAATGGAAACAACAAAAGCGCATACTTTGTGATATCTCCTCTTGTAGCAAACACAGACAGCTCAAAATTTCACTGGATGTGTTGAAGACCAAGACCCACAAATGTGATGTGAAATGGTTTTTCTCCCATGTTGCTTTTAAGAGAAAACAGCAAATGCAAGTTTTAGGCCAAAATGCATTGAAAGCAATGGAAATAACAAAAGTCCATACTTTGTGATATCTCCTCTTGTAGCAAACACAGAGAGCTCAAAATTGCACTGGATGTGTTGAAGACCAAGACCCACAAATGTGATGTGAAATGGTTTTTCTCCCATGTTGCGTTTAAGAGAAAACAGCAAATGCACGTTTTAGGCCAAAATGCATTGAAAGCAATGAAAACAACAAAAGCGCATACTTTGTGATATCTCCTCTTGTAGCAAACACAGACAGCTCAAAATTGCACTGGATGTGTTGAAGACCAAGACCCACAAATGTGATGTGAAATGGTTTTTCTCCCATGTTGCGTTTAAGAGAAAACAGCAAATGCAAGTTTTAGGCCAAAATGCTTTGAAAGCAATGGAAACAACAAAAGCGCATACTTTGTGATATCTCCTCTTGTAGCAAACACAGACAGCTCAAAATTTCACTGGATGTGTTGAAGACCAAGACCCACAAATCTGATGTGAAATGGTTTTTCTCTCATGTTGCGTTTAAGAGAAAACAGCAAATGCATGTTTTAGGCCAAAATGCTTTGAAAGCAATGGAAACAACAAAAGCGCATACTTTGTGATATCTCCTCTTGTAGCAAACACAGACAGCTCAAAATTTCACTGGATGTGTTGAAGACCAAGACCCACAAATGTGATGTGAAATGGTTTTTCTCCCATGTTGCGTTTAAGAGAAAACAGCAACTGCACGTTTTAGGCCAAAATGCTTTGAAAGCAATGGAAACAACAAAAGCGCATACTTTGTGATATCTCCTCTTGTAGCAAACACAGACAGCTCAAAATTTCACTGGATGTGTTGAAGACCAAGACCCACAAATGTGATGTGAAATGGTTTTTCTCCCATGTTGCGTTTAAGAGAAAACAGCAAATGCACGTTTTAGGCCAAAATGCATTGAAAGCAATGGAAATAACAAAAGTCCATACTTTGTGATATCTCCTCTTGTAGCAAACACAGACAGCTCAAAATTGCACTGGATGTGTTGAAGACCAAGACCCACAAATGTGATGTGAAATGGTTTTTCTCCCATGTTGCGTTTAAGAGAAAACAGCAAATGCAAGTTTTAGGCCAAAATGCATTGAAAGCAATGAAAACAACAAAAGCTCATACTTTGTGATATCTCCTCTTGTAGCAAACACAGACAGCTCAAAATTTCACTGGATGTGTTGAAGACCAAGTCCCACAAATGTGATGTGAAATGGTTTTTCTCCCATGTTGCGTTTAAGAGAAAACAGCAAATGCACGTTTTAGGCCAAAATGCTTTGAAAGCAATGGAAACAACAAAAGCGCATACTTTGTGATATCTCCTCTTGTAGCAAACACAGACAGCTCAAAATTTCACTGGATGTGTTGAAGACCAAGACCCACAAATGTGATGTGAAATGGTTTTTCTCCCATGTTGCGTTTAAGAGAAAACAGCAAATGCACGTTTTAGGCCAAAATGCATTGAAAGCAATGGAAACAACAAAAGAGCATACTTTGTGTTATCTCCTCTTGTAGCAAACACAGACAGCTCAAAATTTCACTGGATGTGTTGAAGACCAAAACCCACAAATGTGATGTGAAATGGTATTCTCCCATGTTGCATTTAAGAGAAAACAGCAAATGCAAGTTTTAGGCCAAAATGCATTGAAAGCAATGGAAATAACAAAAGCGCATACTTTGTGATATCTCCTCTTGTAGCAAACACAGACAGCTCAAAATTTCACTGGATATGTTGAAGACCAAGACCCACAAATGTGATGTGAAATGGTTTTTCTCCCATGTTGCGTTTAAGAGAAAACAGCAAATGCTCATTTTATGCCAAAATGCATTGAAAGCAATGGAAACAACAAAAGCGCATACTTTGTGATATCTCCTCTTGTAGCAAACACAGACAGCTCAAAATTTCACTGGATGTGTTGAAGACCAAGACCCACAAATGTGATGTGAAATGGTTTTTCTCCCATGTTGTTTTTAAGAGAAAACAGCAAATGCAAGTTTAAGGCCAAAATGCATTGAAAGCAATGGAAATAACAAAAGTCCATACTTTGTGATATCTCCTCTTGTAGCAAACACAGACAGCTCAAAATTGCACTGGATGTGTTGAAGACCAAGACCCACAAATATGATGTGAAAAGGTTTTTCTCCCATGTTGCGTTTAAGAGAAAACAGCAAATGCACGTTTTAGGCCAAAATGCATTGAAAGCAATGGAAACAACAAAAGCGCATACTTTGTGATATCTCCTCTTGTAGCAAACACAGACAGCTCAAAATTTCACTGGATGTGTTGAAGACCAAGACCCACAAATGTGATGTGAAATGGTTTTTCTCCCATGTTGCTTTTAAGAGAAAACAGCAAATGCAAGTTTTAGGCCAAAATGCATTGAAAGCAATGGAAATAACAAAAGTCCATACTTTGTGATATCTCCTCTTGTAGCAAACACAGACAGCTCAAAATTGCACTGGATGTGTTGAAGACCAAGACCCACAAATGTGATGTGAAATGGTTTTTCTCCCATGTTGCGTTTAAGAGAAAACAGCAAATGCACGTTTTAGGCCAAAATGCTTTGAAAGCAATGGAAACAACAAAAGCGCATACTTTGTGATATCCCCTCTTGTAGCAAACACAGACAGCTCAAAATTTCACTGGATGTGTTGAAGACCAAGACCCACAAATGTGATGTGAAATGGTTTTTCTCCCATGTTGTGTTTAAGAGAAAACAGCAAATGCACGTTTTAGGCCAAAATGCTTTGAAAGCAATGGAAACAACAAAAGCGCATACTTTGTGATATCTCCTCTTGTAGCAAACACAGACAGCTCAAAATTTCACTGGATGTGTTGAAGACCAAGACCCACAAATGTGATGTGAAATGGTTTTTCTCCCATGTTGCGTTTAAGAGAAAACAGCAAATGCACGTTTTAGGCCAAAATGCATTGAAAGCAATGGAAACAACAAAAGCGCAAACTTTGTGTTATATCCTCTTGTAGCAAACACAGACAGCTCAAAATTTCACTGGATGTGTTGAAGACCAAAACCCACAAATGTGATGTGAAATGGTTTTTCTCCCATGTTGCGTTTAAGAGAAAACAGCAAATGCAAGTTTTAGGCCAAAATGCATTGAAAGCAATGGAAATAACAAAAGTGCATACTTTGTGATATCTCCTCTTGTAGCAAACACAGACAGCTCAAAATTTCACTGGATGTGTTGAAGACCAAGACCCACAAATGTGATGTGAAATGTTTTTCTCCCATGTTGCGTTTAAGAGAAAACAGCAAATGCACGTTTTAGGCCAAAATGCATTGAAAGCAATGGAAACAACAAAAGCGCATACTTTGTGTTATCTCCTCTTGTAGCAAACACAGACAGCTCAAAATTTCACTGGATGTGTTGAAGACCAAAACCCACAAATGTGATGTGAAATGGTTTTTCTCCCATGTTGCGTTTAAGAGAAAACAGGTAGTGTTGTATAGTGGTACATAGTATAGAATGTGGTGTATAGAGGAACATAGTATAGAATGTGGTCTAGAGATGTACATAGTATAGAATATGGTGTTTAGTGGTACATAGTTTAGATTATGGTGTATAGTGGTATATAGTATAGAATATGGTGTATAGAGGTACATAGTATAGAATATGGTGTATAGTGGTACATAGTATAGAATGTGGTGAAGAGCTGTATAGTGGTACATAGTATAGAATATGATGTATAGTGGTACATAGTATAGAATGTGGTGTATAGTGTTACATAGTATAGAATATGGTTTATAGTGGTACATAGTATAGAATGTGGTGTATAGTAGTATATAGTATAGAATATTGTGTAGAGCTGTACAGTGGTACATAGTATAGAATGTGGTGCAGAGCTGTATAGTGGTACATGGCATAGAATATGGGGTAGAGCTGTATAGTGGTATATAGTATAGAATATGGTGTAAAGTGGTACATAGTCTAGAATATGTTGTATAGAGGTACATAGTATAGAATATGGTGTATAGAGGTACATAGTATAGAATATGGTGTATAGTGGTACATAGTATAGAATGTGATGTAGAGCTGTATAGTGGTACATAGTATAGAATATGATGTATAGAGGTACATAGTATAGAATATGGTGTATAGAGGTACATAGTATAGAATATGGTGTATAGTGGTACATAGTATAGAATGTGGTGTATAGTGGTATATAGTGGTACATAGTATAGAATGTGGTGTAGTGGTACATAGTATAGAATGTGGTGTATAGTAGTACATAGTATAGAATACAGTGTAGAGCTGTATATTAGTACATAGTATAGAATATGGTGTAGTGTTGTATAGTGGTAAATAGTATAGAATATGGTGTAGAGTTGTATAGTGGTACATAGTATAGAAAATGTTGTATAGAGGGAAAAAGTATAGAATGTGGTGTATAGTGGTACATAGTATAGAATATAGTGTATAAAGACACATAGTATAGAATATGGTGTATAGTGGTACATAGTATAGAATGAGTTGTATAGTGGTACATAGTATATAATATGGTGCATAGTGGTACACAGAATATGATGTATAGTGGTACATAGTATAGAATGTGGTGTATAGTGGTACATAGTATGTAATATGGTGTATAGAGGTACATAGTATAGAATATGGTGTATAGTGTTACATAGTCTAGAATATGGTGTATAGTGGTACACAGAATATGATGTATAGCAGTACATAGTATAGAATGTGGTGTAGAGCTGAATAGTGGTACATAGTATAGAATATGGTGTATAGTGGTACATAGTATAGAATATGGTGTAGAGCTGTATAGTGGTAAATAGTATAGAATGTGGTGTATAGTGCTACATACTATAGAATATGGTGTATAGAGGTACTTAGTATAGAATATGCTGTATAGTGGTACATAGCATAGAATATAGTGTAGAGGTTTATAGTGGTACATAGTATAGAATATGGTGTATAGTGGTAAATAGTATAGAATATGGTGTAGAGCTGTATAGTGGTTCATAGTATGGAATATGGTGTATAGTGGTATATACATAGTACAGAATATGGGGTAGAACTGTAAAGTTGTATATCGTATAGAATATGGTGTATAGTGGTACATTGTATAGAATATTGTTAAGAGTGGTATATAGTATAGAATATGGTGTATAGAGGTAAATAGTATAGAATATGGTGTATAGTGGTACATAGTATAGAATGTGGTGAAGAGCTGTACAATGGTACATAGTATAGGATGTGGTGTATAGTGGTACATAGTATAGAATATGGTGTATAGTGGTACATAGTATAGAATATGGTGTAGAGCTGTATAGTGGTACATAGTATAGAATGTGGTGTATAGTGCTACATACTATAGAATATGGTGTAAAGAGGTACTTAGTATAGAATGTGGTCTATAGTAGTATTAAGTATAGAATATAGTGTAGACCTGTACAGTTGTACATAGTATAGAATGTGGTATAGAGCTGTATAGTGGTACATAGCATAGAATATAGTGTAGAGGTTTACAGTGGTACATAGTATAGAATATGGCGTATAGTGGTAAATAGTATAGAATATGGTGTAGAGCTGTATAGTAGTTCATAGTATAGAATATGGTGTATAGTGGTATATACATAGTACAGAATATGGGGTAGAGCTGTATAGTTGTATATCATATAGAATATGGTGTATAGTGGTACATTGTATAGAATATGGTTAAAAGTGGTATATAGTATAGAATATGGTGTATAGACGTAAATAGTATAGAATATGGTGTATAATGGTACATAGTATAGGATGTGGTGTATAGTGGTATATAGTATAGATTATGGTGTATAGAGGTACATAGTATAGAATATGGAGTATAGTAGTACATAGCCTAGAATGTGGAGTATAGTGGTATATAGTATAGAATGTGGTGTTGAGCTATATAGTGGTACATCGTATAGAATATAGTGTATAGTGGTACATAGTATAGAATATGGTGTATAGAGGTACATAGTATTGAAAATGGGGTATAGTGGTACATAGTATAGAATGTGGTGTATAGTGGTACATAGTGGTACATAGTATAGAATGTGGTGTAGTGGTACATATGTAGAATGTGGTGTAGAGCTGAATAGTGGTACATAGTATATAATAAGGTGTATAGTGGTACATAGTATAGAATATGGTGTAGAGCTGTATAGTGGTACATAGTATAGAATGTGGTGTATAGTGCTACATACTATAGAACATGGTGTATAGAGGTACTTAGTATAGAATATGCTGTATAGTGGTACATAGCATAGAATATAGTGTAGAGGTTTATAGTGGTACATA
This sequence comes from Taudactylus pleione, assembly GCA_031769625.1. NCBI lineage: Eukaryota > Metazoa > Chordata > Amphibia > Anura > Myobatrachidae > Taudactylus > Taudactylus pleione. The sequence goes on from JAUIMM010002364.1 coordinate 266,715, forward strand.
GTATAGAATATGGTGTATAGTGGTAAATAGTATAGAATATGGTGTAGAGCTGTATAGTGGTTCATAGTATAGAAAATGGTGTATAGTGGTATATACATAGTACAGAATATGGGGTAGAGCTGTATAGTTGTACATCGTATAGAATATGGTGTATAGTGGTACATTGTATAAAATATTGTTAATAGTGGTATATAGTATAGAATAAGGTGTTTAGAGGTAAATAGTATAGAATATGGTGTATAGTGGTACATAGTATAGAATGTGGTGAAGAGCTGTATAATGGTACATAGTATAGGATGTGGTGTATAGTGGTACATAGTATAGAATATGGTGTAGAGCTGTATAGTGGTACATAGTATAGAATGTGGTGTATAGTGCTACATACTATAAAATATAGTGTATAGAGGTACTTAGTATAGAATGTGGTCTATAGTAGTATTAAGTATAGAATATAGTATAGACCTGTACAGTTGTACATAGTATAGAATGTGGTATAGAGCTGTATAGTGGTACATAGCATAGAAAATAGTGTAGAGGTTTATAGTGGTACATAGAATAGAATATGGTGTATAGTGGTAAATAGTATAGAATATGGTGTAGAGCTGTATAGTGGTTCATAGTATAGAATATGGTGTATAGTGGTATATACATAGTACAGAATATGGGGTAGAGCTGTATAGTTATATATCGTATAGAATATGGTGTATAGAGGTAAATAGTATAGAATATGGTGTATAGTGGTACATAGTATAGAATGTGGTGAAGAGCTGTATAATGGTACATAGTATAGGATGTGGTGTATAGTGGTCTATAGTATAGATTATGGTGTATAGAGGTACATTGTATAGAATATGGTGTATAGTAGTACATAGTCTAGAATGTGGAGTATAGTGGTATATAGTATAGAATGTGGTGAAGAGCTATATAGTGGTTCATAATATAGAATATGGTGTATAGAGGTACATAGTATAGAATTTGGGGTATAGTGGTACATAGTATAGAATGTGGTGTATAGTGGTACATAGTGGTAAATAGTATAGAATGTGGTGTAGTGGTACATATGTAGAATGTGGTGTATAGTGGTGTATGGTGTAGAGCTGTATAGTGGTACATTGTATAGAATGTGGTGTATAGTAGTACATAGTATAGAATATGGTGTAGAGCTGTATAGTGGTACATAGTATAGAATGTAGTGTAGAGCTGTATAGTGGTACATAGTATAGAATATGGTGTGTAGAAGTACATAGTATATAATGTGTTGTAGAGCTGTATAGTGGTACATAGTATAGAATATGGTGTATAGTGGTATATAGTATAGAATATGGTGTTGAGCTGTATAGTGGTACATAGTAGAGAATATGGTGTAGTGTTGTTTAGTGGGACATAGTATAGAATATGGTGTAGAGCTGTATTGTGGTACATAGTATAGAATATGGTGTATAGTGGTACATAGAATAGAATATGGTCTATAGAGGTACATAGTATAAAATATGGTGTATTAGTGGTACATAGTATAGAATATGGTGTACTGTGGTACATTGTGTAGAATATGGTGTATAGAGGTACGTAGTATAGAATATGGTGTATAGTGGTACATAGTATAGAATGTGGTATAGCGGTACATAGTATAGAATGTGGTGTATAGATGTATATGGTTTGGAGCTGTATAGTGGTACATAGTATAGAATGTGGTGTATAGTAGTACATAGTATAGAATACGGTGTAGAGCTGTATAGTGGTACATAGTATAGAATGTGGTGTAGAGCTGTATAGTGGTACATAGTATAGAATATGGTGTATAGTAGTACATAGTATAGAATGTGTTGTAGAGCTGTATATTGGTACATAGTATAGAATATGGTGTATAGTGGTAAATAGTATAGAATATGGTGTATAGTGGTACATAGTATAGAATATGGTGTTGAGCTGTATAGTGGTACATAGTATAGAATATGGTGAAGTGTTGTATAGTGGTACAAAGTATAGAATATGGTGTAGAGCTGTATTGTGGTACATATTATAGAATATGGTGTATAGTGGTACATAGTATAGAATATGGTATATAGAGGTACATAGTATAGAATTTGGTGTAGAGATGTATAGTGGTGCATAGTATAGAGTATTGTGTATAGTGATACATAGCATAGAATATGGTGTAGAGCTGTATAGTTGTGCAGAGTGTAGAATATGGTGTATAGTGCTACATAGTATAGAATATGATATATAGTGTCATATAGTATAGAATGTGGTGTAGAGCTGTATAGTGGTACATAGTATAGAATATGGTGTATAGTGGTACATAGTATAGAATATGGTGTATAGTGCTACATAGTATAGAATATGATATATAGTGTCATATATTATAGAATGTGGTGTAGAGCTGTATAGTGGTACATAGTATAGAATGTGGTGTAGTGGTACATAGTATAGAATGTGGTGTATAGAGGTATATGGTGTAGAGCTGTATAGTGGTACATAGTATAGAATGTGGTGTATAGCAGTACATAGTATTGAATACGGTGTAGAGCTGTATAGTGGTACATAGTATAGAATGTGGTGTAGAGCTGTATAGTGGTACATAGTATAAAATATGGTGTATAGTGGTACATAGTATAGAATAAGGTGTATAGTAGTACATAGTATAGAATATGGTGTAGAGCTGCATAGTGGTACATAGTATAGAATATGGTGTAGTGTTGTATAGTGGTACATAGTATAGAAAATAGTGTAGAGCTGTATTGTGGTACATAGTATAGAATATGGTGTATAGCGGTACATAGTAAAGAAAATGGTGTATAGAGGTACATAGTATGGAATACGGTGTATAGTTGTACATAGTATAGAATATGGTGGATTGTGGTACATTGTATAGAATATGGTATATAGAGGTACAAAGTATAGAATATGGTGTATAGTGGTACATAGTATAGAATGTGGTGTCTAGTGGTACATAGTATAGAATTTGGTGTAGAGCTGTATATTGGTACCTAGTATAGAATATGTTGTATAGTGGTACATAGTATAGATTGTGGTGTAAAGCTGTATAATGGTACATAGTATAGAATGTGGTGTATAGTGGTACATAGTATAGAATGTGGTGTATAGTGGTATATAGTATAGAATATAGTGTACAGAGGTACATATAATAGAATGTGGTGTAGAGCTGTATAGTGGTAAATAGTATAGAATATGTTTTATAGTGGTACATAGTATAGATTGTGGTGTAAAGCTGTATAATGGTACATAGTATAGAATGTGGTGTATAGTTGTACATAGTATAGAATATGGTGTATAGTGGTACATATTATAGAATGTGGTGTAGAGCTGTATAGTGGTAAATAGTATAGAATATGTTGTATAGTGGTACATAGTATATATTGTGGTGTAAAGCGTAATAATGGTACATAGTATAGAATGTGGTGTATAGTGGTACATAGTATAGAATATGGTGTATAGTGGTACATAGTATAGAATGTGGTGTATAGCGGTACATAGTATATAATATGGTGTAAAGAGGTACATAGTATAGAATATGGTGTATAGAGGTACATAGTCTAGGATATGGTGTATAGTATTACATAGTCTAGAATATGGTGTATAGTGGATAGTGGTACATAGTATAGAATGTGATGTAGAGCTGTATAGTGGTACATAGAATAGAATATGATGTATAGTGGTACATAGTATAGAATGTGGTGTAGAGCTGTATAATGGTACATAGTATTGAATTTGGTATAGAACTGTATAGTGGTACATAGTATAGAATATGGTGTATAGAGGTACATAGTATAGAATATGGTGTGTTTAGTGGTACATAGTATAGAATACGGTGTTTAGTGGTACATAGTATAGAATATGGTGTATTGTGATATATAGTATAGAATATGTTGTATAGTGGTACATAGTATAGAATATGGTGTATAGAGGTACATAGTATAGAATTTGGTGTATAGAGAAACATAGTATAGAATGTGGTGTAGAGATGTATAGTGGTACATAGTATAGAATTTGGTGTATTGTGGTACATTGTATAGAATGTGGTGTAGAGCTGTATAGTGGAACATAGTATAGAGTGTGGTGTATAGTGGTATATAGTATAGAATGTGGTAATAAGCTATACAATGGTACATAGTATAGAATGTGGTGTATAGTGGTACATAGAATAGAATATAGTGTATAGTGGTCCATAGTAAAGAATATGGTGTATAGTGGTACATAGTATAGAATGTGGTGTATAGTGGTACATAGTATAGAATATAGTGTATAGTGGTACATAGTATAGAATTTGGTGTATAGTGGTACATAGTATAGAATATGGTGTATAGTGGTACATAGTATAGAATATGGTGTAGTGCTGTATAGTGGTACATAGTATAGAATATGGTGTACTGTGGTACATTGTGTAGAATATGGTGTATAGAGGTACGTAGTATAGAATATGGTGTATAGTGGTACATAGCATAGAATGTGGTATAGCGGTACATAGTATAGAATGTGGTGTATAGATGTATATGGTTTAGAGCTGTATAGTGGTACATAGTATAGAATGTGGTGTATAGTAGTACATAGTATAGAATACGGTGTAGAGCTGTATAGTGGTACATAGTATAGAATGTGGTGTAGAGCTGTATAGTGGTACATAGTATAGAATATGGTGTATAGTAGTATATAGTATAGAATGTGTTGTAGAGCTGTATATTGGTACATAGTATAGAATAAGGTGTATAGTGGTAAATAGTATAGAATATGGTGTATAGTGGTACATAGTATAAAATATGGTGTTGAGCTGTATAGTGGTACAAAGTATACAATATGGTGTAGAGCTGTATTGTGGTACATATTACAGAATATGGTGTATAGTGGTACATAGTATAGAATATGGTATATAGAGTTACATAGTATAGAATTTGGTGTAGAGATGTATAGTGGTGCATAGTATAGAGTATTGTGTATAGTGATACATAGCATAGAATATGGTGTAGAGCTGTATAGTGGTGCAGAGTGTAGAATATGGTGTATAGTGCTACATAGTATGGAATATGATATATAGTGTCATATAGTATAGAATGTGGTGTAGAGCTGTATAGTGGTACATAGTATAGAATATGGTTTATAGTGGTACATAGTATAGAATATGGTGTATAGAGGTACATAGTCCAGATTATGGTGTACAATGGTACATAGTATAGAATGTGGTGTATAGTGGTACATAGTGGTACATAGTATAGAATGTGGTGTAGTGGTACATAGTATAGAATGTGGTGTATAGAGGTATATGGTGTAGAGCTGTATAGTGGTACATAGTATAGAATGTGGTGTATAGCAGTACATAGTATTGAATACGGTGTAGAGCTGTATAGTGGTACATAGTATAGAATGTGGTGTAGAGCTGTATAGTGGTACATAGTATAAAATATGGTGTATAGTGGTACATAGTATAGAATATGATGTATAGTAGTACATAGTATAGAATATGGTGTAGAGCTGTATAGTGGTACATAGTATAGAATACGGTGTATAGTGGTACATAGTATAGAATATGGTGTATTGTGATACATAGTATAGAATATGGTGTATAGTGGTACATAGTATAGAATATGGTGTATAGAGGTACATAGTATAGAATTTGGTGTATAGAGAAACATAGTATAGAATGTGGTGTAGAGATGTATAGTGGTACATAGTATAGAATTTGGTGTATTGTGGTACATTGTATAGAATGTGGTGTAGAGCTGTATAGTGGTACATAGTATAGAATGTGGTGTATAGAGGAACATAGTATAGAATGTGGTGTAGAGCTGTATAGTGGAGCATAGTATAGAGTGTGGTGTATAGTGGTATATAGTATAGAATGTGGTATAAAGCTGTAAAATAGTACATAGTATAGAATATATTGTATAGTGGTACATAGTATAGAATGTGGTGTATAGTGGTACATAGTATAGAATATAGTGTATAGTGGTACATAGTATAGAATATGGTGTATAGTGGTACATAGTATAGAATATGGTGTATAGTAGTACATAGTATAGAATATGGTGTAGTGCTGTATAGTGGTACATAGTATAGAATATGGTGTACTGTGGTACATTGTGTAGAATATGGTGTATAGAGGTACGTAGTATAGAATATGGTGTATAGTGGTACATAGTATAGAATGTGGTATAGCGGTACATAGTATAGAATGTGGTGTATAGATGTATATGGTTTAGAGCTGTATAGTGGTACATAGTATAGAATGTGGAGTATAGTAGTACATAGTATAGAATATGGTGTATAGTGGTACATAGTATAGAATGTGGTGTATAGTGGTACATAGTATATAATATGGTGTATAGAGGTACATAGTATAGAATATGGCGTATAGAGGTACATAGTCTAGAATATGGTGTATAGTATTACATAGTCTAGAATATGGTGTATAATGGATAGTGGTACATAGTATAGAATGTGATGTAGAGCTGTATAGTGGTACATAGAATAGAATATGATGTATAGTGGTACATAGTATAGAATGTGGTGTAGAGCTGTATAATGGTACAAAGTATTGAATTTGGTATAGAACTGTATAGTGGTACATAGTATAGAATATGGTGTATAGTGGAACACAGTATAGAATATGGTGTATAGTGGTACATAGCATAGAATGTGGTGTATAGTGGTACATAGTATAGAATATGGTGTATTGTGGTACATAGTTTAGAATATGTTGTATAGTGGTACATAGCATAGAATGTGGTGTATAGTGGTACATAGTATAGAATATGGTGTATAGAGGTACATAGTATAGAATATGGTGTGTTTAGTGGTACATAGTATAGAATATGGTGTATAGTGGTACATAGTATAGAATATTGGTGTATTGTGATACATAGTATAGAATATGGTGTATAGTGGTACATAGTATAGAATATGGTGTATAGAGGTACATAGTATAGAATTTGGTGTATAGAGAAACATAGTATAGAATGTGGTGTAGAGATGTATAGTGGTACATAGTATAGAATTTGGTGTATTGTGGTACATTGTATAGAATGTGGTGTAGAGCTGTATAGTGGTACATAGTATAGAATGTGGTGTATAGTGGTATATAGTATAGAATGTGGTATAAAGCTGTACAATGGTACATAGTATAGAATGTGGTGTATAGTGGTACATAGTATAGAATATAGTGTATAGTGGTACATAGTATAGAAAATGGTGTATAGAGGTACATAGTATAGAATATGGTGTGTATAGAGGTTCATATTATAGAATACGGTGTATAGTGGTACATAGTATAGAATATGGTGTATTGTGATACATAGTATAGAATATGGTGTACAGTGGTACATAGTATAGAATATGGTGTATAGAGATACAAAGTATAGAATATGGTGTATAGTGGAACATAGTATAGAATGTGGTGTATAGTGGAAAAGTATAGAATTTGGTGTAGAGCTATATATTGGTACATAGTATAGAATATGGTGTATAGAGGAACATAGTATAGAATGTGGTGTAGAGATGTATAGTGGTACATAGTATAGAATATGGTGTATTGTGGTACATTGTATAGAATATGGTGTATAGTGGTACATAGTATAGAATATGGTGTATAGAGGTACATAGTGTAGAATATGGTGTATAGTGCTACATAGTATAGAATGTATTGTATAGTGGTACATAGAATAAAATATGGTGTATAGCGGTATATAGTATAGAATATGGTATATAGTGGTAAATAGTATAGAATATGGTGTATTGTGGTACATAGTATAGAATATGGTGTATAGTGGTACACAGTATAGAATATGGTGTATAGAGGTACATAGTATAGAATATGGTGTATAGTGGTACATAATATAGAATGTGGTGTATAGTGGTACATAGTATAAATTATGGTGTATTGAGGTACATAGTATAGAATATGGTGTATAGTGGTACATAGTCTAGAATGTGGTGTATAGTGGTACATAGAATATGGTGTATAGTGGTACAAAGTATAGAATGTGGTGTAGAGCTGTATAGTGGTACATAGTATAGAATATGGTGTATAGTGGTACGTAGTCTAGAATGTGGTGTATAGAGGTACATAGTATAGAATATGGTGTGCAGTGGTTCATAGTATAGAATGTGGTGTAGAGCTGTATAGTGGTATATAATATAGAATGAGGTGTATAGTGTTACATTTTATAGAATATGGTGTATAGTGGTACATAGTATAGAAAGTGGTGTATAGTGGTAAATAGTATAGAATATGGTGCAGAGCTGTATAGTGTTTCATAGTATAGAAAATGGTGTATTTTAGTACATAGTATTGAATATGGGTTGAGATATATAGTTGTTTATAGTATAGAATATGGTTTATAGTGGTACATAGTATAGAATATGGTGTATAGTGGTATAAAGTATAGAATATGGTGTACAGAGGTACATAGTATAAAATATGGTGTATAGATGTACATAGTATAAAATATGGTGTATAGTGGTACATAGTCTAGAATATGGTGTATAGTGGTACAAAATATAGAATGTGGTGTAGAGCTGTATAGTGGTACATAGTATACAACAGTGTGTATAGTGGTATATAGTATAGAATATAGTGTATAGCTGTACAGTGGTGCATAGTATAGAGTATTGTGTATAGTGATACATAGCATATAATATGGTGTAGAGATGTATAGTGGTACATATTATAGAATATGGTGTATAGTGGTATATAGTACAGAATGTGGTGTAGAGCTGTATAGTGGTACATAGTATAGAATATGGTGTATAGTGCTACATCGTATAGAATATGGTGTATAGTGGTACATAGTATATAATGTGGTGTAAAGTGGTACATAGTATAGAATATGGTGTATAGTGGTATATAATATAGAATATGATGTAGAGCTGTATTGTGGTACATAGTATAGAATATGGTGTTTAGTGGTAAATAGTATAGAATATGGTGTAGAGATGTATAGTGGTACATAGTATAGAATAAGTTGTATAGTGGTACATGGTATAGAATATGGGGTAGAGCTGTATAGTGTTATATAGTATAGAATATGGTGTATAGTGGTACATAGTATAGAATATGGTGTATAGAGGTACATAGTAAAGAATATGGTGTATAGTGGTACATAGTATAGAATATGGTGTATAGTGGTACATAGTATATGGTGTATTGTGGTACATTGTATAGAATGTTGTGTAGAGCTGTATAGTTATTCATAGTATAGAATATGGTGTATAGTGGTACATAGTATAGAATATGGTGTATAGTGGTACATAGTATAGAATATAGTGTAGTGCTGTATAGCGGTACATAGTATAGAATATGGTGTAGAGCTGTATTGTGCTACACAGCATAGAATATGGTGTATAGTGGTACATATTATAGAATATGGTGTATAGAGGTACATAGTATAGAATATGGTGTGTATAGTGGTTCATAGTATAGAATACGGTGTATAGTGGTACATAGAATAGAATATGGTGTATTGTGATACATAGTATAGAATATGGTGTACAGTGGTACATGGTATAGAATATGGTGTATAGAGATACAAAGTATAGAATATGGTGTATAGTGGAATATAGTATAGAATGTGGTGTATAGTGGTACATAGTATAGAATTTGGTGTAGAGATGTATAGTGGTACATATTATAGAATATGGTGTATTGTGGTACATTGTATAGAATATGGTGTATAGTGGTACATAGTATAGAATATGGTGTATAGAGGTACATAGTATAGAATAAGGTGTATAGTGCTACATAGTATAGAATGTGTTGTATAGTGGTACATAGAATAAAATATGGTGTATAGCGGTATATAGTATTAAATATGGTATATAGTGGTAAATAGTATAGAATATGGTGTATTGTGGTACATAGTATAGAATATGGTGTATAGTGGTACACAGTATAGAATATGGTGTATAGAGGTACATAGTATAGAATATGGTGTATAGTGGTACATAGTATAGAATGTGGTGTATAGTGGTATATAGTATAAATTATGGTGTATTGAGGTACATAGTATAGAATATGGTGTATAGTGGTACAAAGTATAGAATGTGGTGTAGAGCTGTATAGTGGTACATAGTATAGAATATGGTGTATAGTGGTACGTAGTCTAGAATGTGGTGTATAGAGGTACATAGTATAGAATATGGTGTGCAGTGGTACATAGTATAGAATGTGGTGTAGAGCTGTCTAGTGGTATATAATATGGAATGAGGTGTATAGTGTTACATTTTATAGAATATGGTGTATAGTGGTACATAGTATTGAATGTGGTGTATAGTAGTATATAGTATAGAATATGGTGTAGAGCTGTATAGTGGTACATAGTATAGAATGTGGTATACAGCTGTATAGTGGTACATAGTATAGAATATGGTGTAGAGGTGAATAGTGGTACATAGTTTAGAATATGGTATATAGTGGTATATAGTATAGAATATGGTGTAGAGCTGTATAGTGGTTCATAGTATAGAAAATGGTGTATAGTAGTACATAGTATAGAATATGGGGTGAGATATATAGTTGTTTATAGTATAGAATATTGTTTATAGTGGTACATAGTATAGAATATGGTGTATAGTGGTATAAAGTATAGAATATGGTGTATAGAGGTATGTAGTATAGAATATGGTGTATAGATGTACATAGTATAAAATATGGTGTATAGTGGTACATAGTCTAGAATATGGTGTATAGTGGTACAAAATATAGAATGTCGTGTAGAGCTGTATAGTGGTACATAGTATAGAATATGGTGTAGAGCTGTATAGTGGTACATAGTATACAACAGTGTGTACAGTGGTATATAGTATAGAATATAGTGTATAGCTGTACAGTGGTGCATAGTATAGAGTATTGTGTATAGTGATACATAGCATATAATATGGTGTAGAGATGTATAGTGGTACATATTATAGAATATGGTGTATAGTGGTATATAGTACAGAATGTGGTGTAGAGCTGTATAGTGGTACATAGTATAGAATATGGTGTATATTGCTACATAGTATAGAATATGGTGTATAGTGGTACATAGTATATAATGTGGTGTAAAGTGATACATAGTATAGAATATGGTGTATAGTGGTATATAATATAGAATATGATGTAGAGATGTATTGTGGTACATAGTATAGAATATGGTGTTTAGTGGTACATAGTATAGAATATGGTGTATAGCACATAGTATAGAATAAGTTGTATAGTGGTACATGGTATAGAATATGGGGTAGAGCTGTATAGTGGTATATAGTATAGAATTTGGTGTAGAGATGTATAGTGGTGCATAGTATAGAGTATTGTGTATAGTGATACATAGCATAGAATATGGTGTAGACCTGTATAGTGGTGCAGAGTGTAGAATATGGTGTATAGTGCTACATAGTATAGAATATGATATATAGTGTCATATAGTATAGAATGTGGTGTAGAGCTGTATAGTGGTACATAGTATAGAATATGGTGTATAGTGGTACATAGTGGTACATAGTATAGAATGTGGTGTAGTGGTACATAGTATAGAATGTGGTGTACAGAGGTATATGGTGTAGAGCTGTATAGTGGTACATAGTATAGAATGTGGTGTAGAGCTGTATAGTGGTACATAGTATAAAATATGGTGTATAGTGGTACATAGTATAGAATATGGTGTATAGTAGTACATAGTATAGAATATGGTGTAGAGCTGTATAGTGGTACATAGTATAGAATATGGTGTAGTGTTGTATAGTGATACATAGTATAGAAAATAGTGTAGAGCTGTATTGTGGTACATAGTATAGAATATGGTGTATAGCGGTACATAGTAAAGAAAATGTGTATAGAGGTACATAGTATGGAATACGGTGTATAGTTGTACATAGTATAGAATATGGTGTATTGTGGTACATTGTATAGAATATGGTATATAGAGGTACAAAGTATAGAATATGGTGTATAGTGGTACATAGTATAGAATGTGATGTATAGTGGTACATAGTATAGAATTTGGTGTAGAGCTGTATAGTGGTACATAGTATAGAATAAGTTGTACAGTGGTACATAGTATAGATTGAGGTGTAAAGCTGTATAATGGTACATAGTATAGAATGTGGTGTATAGTGGTACATAGTATAGAATGTGGTGTATAGTGGTATATAGTATAGAATATAGTGTACAGAGGTACATATTATAGAATGTGGTGTAGAGCTGTATAGTGGTAAATAGTATAGAATATGTTTTATAATGGTACATAGTATAGATTGTGGTGTAAAGCTGTATAATGGTACATAGTATAGAATGTGTTGTATAGTTGTACATAGTATAGAATATGGTGTATAGTGGTACATAGTATAGAATGTGGTGTAGAGCCTTATAGTGGTAAATAGTATAGAATATGTTGTTAAGTGGTACATAGTATATATTGTGGTGTAAAGCATAATAATGGTACATAGTATAGAATGTGGTGTATAGTGGTACATAGTATAGAATAGGGTGTATAGTGGTACATAGTATAGAATGTGGTGTATAGTGGTACATAGTATATAATATGGTGTATAGAGGTACATAGTATAGAATATGGCGTATAGAGGTACATAGTGTAGAATATGGTGTATAGTATTACATAGTCTAGAATATGGTGTATAATGGATAGTGGTACATAGTATAGAATGTGATGTAGAGCTGTATAGTGGTACATAGAATAGAATATGATGTATAGTGGTACATAGTATAGAATGTGGTGTAGAGCTGTATAATGGTACATAGTATTGAATTTGGTATAGAACTGTATAGTGGTACATAGTATAGAATATGGTGTATAGTGGAACACAGTATAGAATATTTTGTATAGTGGTACATAGCATAGAATGTGGTGTATAGTGGTACATAGTATAGAATATGGTGTATTGTGGTACATAGTTTAGAATATGTTGTATAGTGGTACATAGCATAGAATGTGGTGTATAGTGGTACATAGTATAGAATATGGTGTATAGAGGTACATAGTATAGAATATGGTGTATAGTGGTACATAGTATAGAATGTGGTGTATAGTGGTATATAGTATAAATTATGGTGTATTGAGGTACATAGTATAGAATATGGTGTATAGTGGTACAAAGTATAGAATGTGGTGTAGAGCTGTATAGTGGTACATAGTATAGAATATGGTGTATAGTGGTACGTAGTCTAGAATGTGGTGTATAGAGGTACATAGTATAGAATATGGTGTGCAGTGGTACATAGTATAGAATGTGGTGTAGAGCTGTCTAGTGGTATATAATATGGAATGAGGTGTATAGTGTTACATTTTATAGAATATGGTGTATAGTGGTACATAGTATTGAATGTGGTGTATAGTAGTATATAGTATAGAATATGGTGTAGAGCTGTATAGTGGTACATAGTATAGAATGTGGTATACAGCTGTATAGTGGTACATAGTATAGAATATGGTGTAGAGGTGAATAGTGGTACATAGTTTAGAATATGGTATATAGTGGTATATAGTATAGAATATGGTGTAGAGCTGTATAGTGGTTCATAGTATAGAAAATGGTGTATAGTAGTACATAGTATAGAATATGGGGTGAGATATATAGTTGTTTATAGTATAGAATATGGTTTATAGTGGTACATAGTATAGAATATGGTGTATAGTGGTATAAAGTATAGAATATGGTGTATAGAGGTACGTAGTATAGAATATGGTGTATAGATGTACATAGTATAAAATATGGTGTATAGTGGTACATAGTCTAGAATATGGTGTATAGTGGTACAAAATATAGAATGTCGTGTAGAGCTGTATAGTGGTACATAGTATAGAATATGGTGTAGAGCTGTATAGTGGTACATAGTATACAACAGTGTGTACAGTGGTATATAGTATAGAATATAGTGTATAGCTGTACAGTGGTGCATAGTATAGAGTATTGTGTATAGTGATACATAGCATATAATATGGTGTAGAGATGTATAGTGGTACATATTATAGAATATGGTGTATAGTGGTATATAGTACAGAATGTGGTGTAGAGCTGTATAGTGGTACATAGTATAGAATATGGTGTATATTGCTACATAGTATAGAATATGGTGTATAGTGGTACATAGTATATAATGTGGTGTAAATTGATACATAGTATAGAATATGGTGTATAGTGGTATATAATATAGAATATGATGTAGAGATGTATTGTGGTACATAGTATAGAATATGGTGTTTAGTGGTACATAGTATAGAATATGGTGTATAGCACATAGTATAGAATAAGTTGTATAGTGGTACATGGTATAGAATATGGGGTAGAGCTGTATAGTGGTATATAGTATAGAATTTGGTGTAGAGATGTATAGTGGTGCATAGTATAGAGTATTGTGTATAGTGATACATAGCATAGAATATGGTGTAGACCTGTATAGTGGTGCAGAGTGTAGAATATGGTGTATAGTGCTACATAGTATAGAATATGATATATAGTGTCATATAGTATAGAATGTGGTGTAGAGCTGTATAGTGGTACATAGTATAGAATATTGTGTATAGTGGTACATAGTGGTACATAGTATAGAATGTGGTGTAGTGGTACATAGTATAGAATGTGGTGTACAGAGGTATATGGTGTAGAGCTGTATAGTGGTACATAGTATAGAATGTGGTGTATAGCAGTACATAGTATTGAATACGGTGTAGAGCTGTATAGTGGTACATAGTATAGAATGTGGTGTAGAGCTGTATAGTGGTACATAGTATAAAATATGGTGTATAGTGGTACATAGTATAGAATATGGTGTATAGTAGTACATAGTATAGAATATGGTGTAGAGCTGTATAGTGGTACATAGTATAGAATATGGTGTAGTGTTGTATAGTGAAACATAGTATAGAAAATAGTGTAGAGCTGTATTGTGGTACATAGTATAGAATATGGTGTATAGCGGTACATAGTAAAGAAAATGGGGTATAGAGGTACATAGTATGGAATACGGTGTATAGTTGTACATAGTATAGAATATGGTGTATTGTGGTACATTGTATAGAATATGGTATATAGAGGTACAAAGTATAGAATATGGTGTATAGTGGTACATAGTATAGAATGTGATGTATAGTGGTACATAGTATAGAATTTGGTGTAGAGCTGTATAGTGGTACATAGTATAGAATAAGTTGTACAGTGGTACATAGTATAGATTGTGGTGTAAAGCTGTATAATGGTACATAGTATAGAATGTGGTGTATAGTGGTACATAGTATAGAATGTGGTGTATAGTGGTATATAGTATAGAATATAGTGTACAGAGGTACATATTATAGAATGTGGTGTAGAGCTGTATAGTGGTAAATAGTATAGAATATGTTTTATAATGGTACATAGTATAGATTGTGGTGTAAAGCTGTATAATGGTACATAGTATAGAATGTTTTGTATAGTTGTACATAGTATAGAATATGGTGTATAGTGGTACATAGTATAGAATGTGGTGTAGAGCCTTATAGTGGTAAATAGTATAGAATATGTTGTTAAGTGGTACATAGTATATATTGTGGTGTAAAGCATAATAATGGTACATAGTATAGAATGTGGTGTATAGTGGTACATAGTATATAATATGGTGTATAGAGGTACATAGTATAGAATATGGCGTATAGAGGTACATAGTGTAGAATATGGTGTATAGTATTACATAGTCTAGAATATGGTGTATAATGGATAGTGGTACATAGTATAGAATGTGATGTAGAGCTGTATAGTGGTACATAGAATAGAATATGATGTATAGTGGTACATAGTATAGAATGTGGTGTAGAGCTGTATAATGGTACATAGTATTGAATTTGGTATAGAACTGTATAGTGGTACATAGTATAGAATATGGTGTATAGTGGAACACAGTATAGAATATTTTGTATAGTGGTACATAGCATAGAATGTGGTGTATAGTGGTACATAGTATAGAATATGGTGTATTGTGGTACATAGTTTAGAATATGTTGTATAGTGGTACATAGCATAGAATGTGGTGTATAGTGGTACATAGTATAGAATATGGTGTATAGAGGTACATAGTATAGAATATGGTGTATAGTGGTACATAGTATAGAATGTGGTGTATAGTGGTATATAGTATAAATTATGGTGTATTGAGGTACATAGTATAGAATATGGTGTATAGTGGTACAAAGTATAGAATGTGGTGTAGAGCTGTATAGTGGTACATAGTATAGAATATGGTGTATAGTGGTACGTAGTCTAGAATGTGGTGTATAGAGGTACATAGTATAGAATATGGTGTGCAGTGGTACATAGTATAGAATGTGGTGTAGAGCTGTCTAGTGGTATATAATATGGAATGAGGTGTATAGTGTTACATTTTATAGAATATGGTGTATAGTGGTACATAGTATTGAATGTGGTGTATAGTAGTATATAGTATAGAATATGGTGTAGAGCTGTATAGTGGTACATAGTATAGAATGTGGTATACAGCTGTATAGTGGTACATAGTATAGAATATGGTGTAGAGGTGAATAGTGGTACATAGTTTAGAATATGGTATATAGTGGTATATAGTATAGAATATGGTGTAGAGCTGTATAGTGGTTCATAGTATAGAAAATGGTGTATAGTAGTACATAGTATAGAATATGGGGTGAGATATATAGTTGTTTATAGTATAGAATATGGTTTATAGTGGTACATAGTATAGAATATGGTGTATAGTGGTATAAAGTATAGAATATGGTGTATAGAGGTACGTAGTATAGAATATGGTGTATAGATGTACATAGTATAAAATATGGTGTATAGTGGTACATAGTCTAGAATATGGTGTATAGTGGTACAAAATATAGAATGTCGTGTAGAGCTGTATAGTGGTACATAGTATAGAATATGGTGTAGAGCTGTATAGTGGTACATAGTATACAACAGTGTGTACAGTGGTATATAGTATAGAATATAGTGTATAGCTGTACAGTGGTGCATAGTATAGAGTATTGTGTATAGTGATACATAGCATATAATATGGTGTAGAGATGTATAGTGGTACATATTATAGAATATGGTGTATAGTGGTATATAGTACAGAATGTGGTGTAGAGCTGTATAGTGGTACATAGTATAGAATATGGTGTATATTGCTACATAGTATAGAATATGGTGTATAGTGGTACATAGTATATAATGTGGTGTAAATTGATACATAGTATAGAATATGGTGTATAGTGGTATATAATATAGAATATGATGTAGAGATGTATTGTGGTACATAGTATAGAATATGGTGTTTAGTGGTACATAGTATAGAATATGGTGTATAGCACATAGTATAGAATAAGTTGTATAGTGGTACATGGTATAGAATATGGGGTAGAGCTGTATAGTGGTATATAGTATAGAATTTGGTGTAGAGATGTATAGTGGTGCATAGTATAGAGTATTGTGTATAGTGATACATAGCATAGAATATGGTGTAGACCTGTATAGTGGTGCAGAGTGTAGAATATGGTGTATAGTGCTACATAGTATAGAATATGATATATAGTGTCATATAGTATAGAATGTGGTGTAGAGCTGTATAGTGGTACATAGTATAGAATATTGTGTATAGTGGTACATAGTGGTACATAGTATAGAATGTGGTGTAGTGGTACATAGTATAGAATGTGGTGTACAGAGGTATATGGTGTAGAGCTGTATAGTGGTACATAGTATAGAATGTGGTGTATAGCAGTACATAGTATTGAATACGGTGTAGAGCTGTATAGTGGTACATAGTATAGAATGTGGTGTAGAGCTGTATAGTGGTACATAGTATAAAATATGGTGTATAGTGGTACATAGTATAGAATATGGTGTATAGTAGTACATAGTATAGAATATGGTGTAGAGCTGTATAGTGGTACATAGTATAGAATATGGTGTAGTGTTGTATAGTGAAACATAGTATAGAAAATAGTGTAGAGCTGTATTGTGGTACATAGTATAGAATATGGTGTATAGCGGTACATAGTAAAGAAAATGGTGTATAGAGGTACATAGTATGGAATACGGTGTATAGTTGTACATAGTATAGAATATGGTGTATTGTGGTACATTGTATAGAATATGGTATATAGAGGTACAAAGTATAGAATATGGTGTATAGTGGTACATAGTATAGAATGTGATGTATAGTGGTACATAGTATAGAATTTGGTGTAGAGCTGTATAGTGGTACATAGTATAGAATAAGTTGTACAGTGGTACATAGTATAGATTGTGGTGTAAAGCTGTATAATGGTACATAGTATAGAATGTGGTGTATAGTGGTACATAGTATAGAATGTGGTGTATAGTGGTATATAGTATAGAATATAGTGTACAGAGGTACATATTATAGAATGTGGTGTAGAGCTGTATAGTGGTAAATAGTATAGAATATGTTTTATAATGGTACATAGTATAGATTGTGGTGTAAAGCTGTATAATGGTACATAGTATAGAATGTTTTGTATAGTTGTACATAGTATAGAATATGGTGTATAGTGGTACATAGTATAGAATGTGGTGTAGAGCCTTATAGTGGTAAATAGTATAGAATATGTTGTTAAGTGGTACATAGTATATATTGTGGTGTAAAGCATAATAATGGTACATAGTATAGAATGTGGTGTATAGTGGTACATAGTATAGAATATGGTGTATAGTGGTACATAGTATAGAATGTGGTGTATAGTGGTACATAGTATAAAATATGGTGTATAGAGGTACATAGTATAGAATATGGTGTATAGTGGTACATAGTATAGAATGTGGTGTATAGTGGTACATAGTATATAATATGGTGTATAGAGGTACATAGTGTAGAATATGGTGTATAGTATTACATAGTCTAGAATATGGTGTATAATGGATAGTGGTACATAGTATAGAATGTGATGTAGAGCTGTATAGTGGTACATAGAATAGAATATGATGTATAGTGGTACATAGTATAGAATGTGGTGTAGAGCTGTATAATGGTACATAGTATTGAATTTGGTATAGAACTGTATAGTGGTACATAGTATAGAATATGGTGTATAGTGGTACATAGTATAGAATGTGGTGTATAGTGGTACATAGTATATAATATGGTGTATAGAGGTACATAGTGTAGAATATGGTGTATAGTATTACATAGTCTAGAATATGGTGTATAATGGATAGTGGTACATAGTATAGAATGTGATGTAGAGCTGTATAGTGGTACATAGAATAGAATATGATGTATAGTGGTACATAGTATAGAATGTGGTGTAGAGCTGTATAATGGTACATAGTATTGAATTTGGTATAGAACTGTATAGTGGTACATAGTATAGAATATGGTGTATAGTGGAACACAGTATAGAATATGGTGTATAGTGGTACATAGCATAGAATGTGGTGTATAGTGGTACATAGTATAGAATATGGTGTATTGTGGTACATAGTTTAGAATATGTTGTATAGTGGTACATAGCATAGAATGTGGTGTATAGTGGTACATAGTATAGAATATGGTGTATAGAGGTACATAGTATAGAATATGGTGTGTTTAGTGGTACATTGTATAGAATATGGTGTATAGTGGTACATAGTATAGAATATTGGTGTATTGTGATACATAGTATAGAATATGGTGTATAGTGGTACATAGTATAGAATATGGTGTATAGAGGTACATAGTATAGAATTTGGTGTATAGAGAAACATACTATAGAATGTGGTGTAGAGATGTATAGTGGTACATAGTATAGAATTTGGTGTATTGTGGTACATTGTATAGAATGTGGTGTAGAGCTGTATAGTGGTACATAGTATAGAATGTGGTGTATAGAGGAACATAGTATAGAATGTGGTGTAGAGCTGTATAGTGGAACATAGTATAGAGTGTGGTGTATAGTGGTATATAATATAGAATGTGGTATAAAGCTGTACAATGGTACATAGTATAGAATGTGGTGTATAGTGGTACATAGTATAGAATATAGTGTATAGTGGTACATAGTATAGAAAATGGTGTATAGAGGTACATAGTATAGAATATGGTGTGTATAGAGGTTCATATTATAGAATACGGTGTATAGTGGTACATAGTATAGAATATGGTGTATTGTGATTCATAGTATAGAATATGGTGTACAGTGGTACATAGTATAGAATATGGTGTATAGAGATACAAAGTATAGAATATGGTGTATAGTGGAACATAGTATAGAATGTGGTGTATAGTGGAAAAGTATAGAATTTGGTGTAGAGCTATATATTGGTACATAGTATAGAATATGGTGTATAGAGGAACATAGTATAGAATGTGGTGTAGAGATGTATAGTGGTAAATAGTATAGAATATGGTGTATTGTGGTACATTGTAAAGAATATGGTGTATAGTGGTACATAGTATAGAATATGGTGTATAGAGGTACATAGTGTAGAATATGGTGTATAGTGCTACATATTATAGAATGTATTGTATAGTGGTACATAGTATAAATTATGGTGTATTGAGGTACATAGTATAGAATATGGTGTATAGTGGTACACAGTATAGAATATGGTGTATAGAGGTACATAGTATAGAATATGGTGTATAGTGGTACATAATATAGAATGTGGTGTATAGTGGTACATAGTATAAATTATGGTGTATTGAGGTACATAGTATAGAATATGGTGTATAGTGGTACATAGTCTAGAATGTGGTGTATAGTGGTACATAGAATATGGTGTATAGTGGTACGTAGTCTAGAATGTGGTGTATAGAGGTACATAGTATAGAATATGGTGTGCAGTGGTTCATAGTATAGAATGTGGTGTAGAGCTGTATAGTGGTATATAATATAGAATGAGGTGTATAGTGTTACATTTTATAGAATATGGTGTATAGTGGTACATAGTATAGAAAGTGGTGTATAATGGTAAATAGTATAGAATATGGTGCAGAGCTGTATAGTGGTTCATAGTATAGAAAATGGTGTATTTTAGTACATAGTATAGAATATGGGGTGAGATATATAGTTGTTTATAGTATAGAATATGGTTTATAGTGGTACATAGTATAGAATATGGTGTATAGTGGTATAAAGTATAGAATATGGTGTACAGAGGTACGTAGTATAAAATATGGTGTATAGATGTACATAGTATAAAATATGGTGTATAGTGGTACATAGTCTAGAATATGGTGTATAGTGGTACAAAATATAGAATGTGGTGTAGAGCTGTATAGTGGTACATAGTATACAACAGTGTGTATAGTGGTATATAGTATAGAATATAGTGTATAGCTGTACAGTGGTGCATAGTATAGAGTATTGTGTATAGTGATACATAGCATATAATATGGTGTAGAGATGTATAGTGGTACATATTATAGAATATGGTGTATAGTGGTATATAGTACAGAATGTGGTGTAGAGCTGTATAGTGGTACATAGTATAGAATATGGTGTATAGTGCTACATAGTATAGAATATGGTGTATAGTGGTACATAGTATATAATGTGGTGTAAAGTGGTACATAGTATAGAATATGGTGTATAGTGGTATATAATATAGAATATGATGTAGAGCTGTATTGTGGTACATAGTATAGAATATGGTGTTTAGTGGTACATAGTATAGAATATGGTGTAGAGATGTATAGTGGTACATAGTATAGAATAAGTTGTATAGTGGTACATGGTATAGAATATGGGGTAGAGCTGTATAGTGTTATATAGTTTAGAATATGGTGTATAGTGGTACATAGTATAGAATATGGTGTATAGAGGTACATAGTAAAGAATATGGTGTATAGTGGTACATAGTATAGAATATGGTGTATAGTGGTACATAGTATATGGTGTATTGTGGTACATTGTATAGAATGTTGTGTAGAGCTGTATAGTTATTCATAGTATAGAATATGGTGTATAGTGGTACATAGTATAGATTATGGTGTATAGTGGTACATAGTATAGAATATAGTGTAGTGCTGTATAGCGGTACATAGTATAGAATATGGTGTAGAGCTGTATTGTGCTACACAGCATAGAATATGGTGTAGAGCTGTATTGTGGTACATAGTATAGAATATGGTGTATAGTGGTACAAAGTATAGAATATGGTCTATAGAGGTACATAGTATAAAATATGGTGTATAGTGGTACATAGTAAGGAATACGGTGTATAGTGGTACATAGTATAGAATATGGTGTATTGTGGTACATTGTATAGAATATGGTGTATAGAGGTACATAGTATAAAATATGGTGTATAGTGGTACATAGTATAGAATGTGGTATAGTGGTACATAGTATAGAATGCGGTGTATAGTTGTATATGGTTTAGAGCTGTATAGTGGTACATAGAATAGAATGTGGTGTATAGTAGTACATAGTATAGAATACGGTGTAGAGCTGTATAGTGGTACATAGTATAGAATGTGGTGTAGAGCTGTATAGTGGTACATAGTATAGAATATGTTGTATAGTAGTACATAGTATAGAATGTGTTGTAGAGCTGTATAGTGGTACATAGCATAGAATATGGTGTATAGTGGTAAATAGTATAGAATATGGTGTATAGTGGTATATAGTATAGAATATGGTGTTGAGCTGTATAGTGGTACATAGTATAGAATATGGTGTAATGTTGTATAGTGGTACAAAGTATAGAATATGGTGTAGAGCTGTATTGTGGTACATATTATAGAATATGGTGTATAGTGGTACATAGTATAGAATATGGTATATAGAGGTACATAGTACAGAATTTGGTGTAGAGCTGTATAGTGGTGCATAGTATAGAGTATTGTGTATAGTGATACATAGCATAGAATATGGTGTATAGAGGTACATAGTCCAGATTATGGTGTACAATGGTACATAGTATAGAATGTGGTGTATAGTGGTACATAGTGGTACATAGTATAGAATGTGGTGTAGTGGTACATAGTTTAAAATGTGGTGTATAGTGGTATATGGTGTAGAGCTGTATAGTGGTACATAGTATAGAATGTGGTGTATAGTAGTACATAGTATAGAATACGGTGTAGAGCTGTATAGTGGTACATAGTATAGAATGTGGTGTAGAGCTGTATAGTGGTACATAGTATAAAATATGGTGTATAGTGGTACATAGTATAGAATATGGTGTATAGTAGTACATAGTATAGAATATGGTGTAGAGCTGTATAGTGGCACATAGTATAGAATATGGTGTAGTGTTGTATAGTGGTACATAGTATAGAAAATAGTGTAGAGCTGTATTGTGGTACATAGTATAGAAAATGGTGTAAAGAGGTACATATTATGGAATACAGTGTATAGTTGTACATAATATAGAATATGGTGTATTGTGGTACATTGTATAGAATATGGTATATAGAGGTACAAAGTATAGAATATGGTGTATAGTCGTACATAGTATAGAATGTGGTGTATAGTGGTACATAGTATAGAATTTGGTGTATAGCTGTATAGTGGTACATAGTATAGAAAATGGTGTATAGAGGTACATATTATAGAATGTGGTGTAGAGCTGTATAGTGGTAAATAGTATAGAATATGCTGTATAGTGGTAGATAGTATAGATTGTGGTGTAAAGCTGTATAATGGTACATAGTATAGAATGTGGTGTATAGTGGTATATAGTATAGAATATAGTGTATAGAGGTACATATTATAGAATGTGGTGTAGAGCTGTATAGTGGTAAATAGTAGAGAATATGTTTTACAGTGGTAGATAGTATAGATTGTGGTGTAAAGCTGTATAATGGTACATAGTATAGAATGTGGTGTATAGTGGTACATAGTATAGAATATGGTGTATAGTGGTACATAGTATAGAATGTGGTGTAGAGCTGTATAGTGGTAAATAGTATAGAATATGTTGTATAGTGGTTCATAGTATATATTGTGGTGTAAAGCGTAATAATGGTACATAGTATAGAATGTGGTTTATAGTGGTACATAGTATAGAATATGGTGTATAGTGGTACATAGTATAGAATGTGGTGTATAGTGGTACATAGTATATAATATGGTGTATAGAGGTACATAGTATAGAATATGGTGTATAGAGGTACATAGTCTAGAATATTGTGTATAGTATTACATAGTCTAGAATATGGTGTATAGCGGTACATAGTATAGAATGTGGTGTAGAGCTGAATAGTAGTACATAGTATAGAATATGGTGAATAGCGGTACATAGTATAGAATGTGGTGTAGAGATGTATAGTTGTACATAGTATAGAATGTGGTGTATAGTGCAACATACTATAGAATATGGTGTATAGAGGTACTTAGTGTAGAATGTGGTCTATAGTAGTATATAGTATAGAATATGGTGTAGAGCTGTACAGTTGTACATAGTATAGAATGTGGTATAGAGCTGTATAGTGGTACATAGCATAGAATATAGTGTTGAGGTTTATAGTGGTACATAGTATAGAATATGGTGTATAGTGGTAAATAGTATAGAATATGGTGTAGAGCTGTATAGTGGTTCATAGTATAGAATATGGTGTATAGTGGTATATACATAGTACAGAATATGGGGTAGAGCTGTATAGTTGTATATCGTATAGAATATGGTGTATAGAGGTAAATAGTATAGATTATGGTGTATAGTGGTACATAGTATAGAATGTGGTGAAGAGCTGTATAATGGTACATAGTATAGGATGTGGTGCATAGTAGTACATAGTCTAGAATGTGGTGAATAGTGGTATATATTATAGAATGTGGTGTAGAGCTGAATAGTGGTACATTGTATAGAATATGGTGTATAGTGGTATATAGTATAGAATATGGTATATAGAGGTACATAGTATAGAATATGGGGTATAGTGGTACATAGTATAGAATGTGGTGTATAGTGGTACAAAGTTGTACATAGTATAGAAGGTGGTGTAGTGGTACATAGTACAACTACATAGTGGTGAATGGTGTAGAGCTGTATAGTGGTACATTGTATAGAATGTGGTCTAGAGCTGTATAGTGGTACAAAGTATTGAATATGGTGTATAGAGGTACATAGTATAGAATGTGTTGTAGAGCTGTATAGTGGTACATACTATAGAATATTGTGTATAATGGTACATAGTATAGAATATGGTGTATAGTGGTACATAGTATAGAATATGGTGTAGATCTGTATTGTGGTACATAGTATAGAATATGGTGTTTAGTGGTACATAGTATAGAATATGGTGTATATAGGTACATAGTATAGAATATGGTGTATAGTGGTACATAGTATGGAATAAGGTGTTTAGTGGTACATAGTATAGAATATGGTGTATAGTGGTACATAG
Source organism: Taudactylus pleione (assembly GCA_031769625.1). NCBI lineage: Eukaryota > Metazoa > Chordata > Amphibia > Anura > Myobatrachidae > Taudactylus > Taudactylus pleione. The sequence continues at coordinate 292,009 of JAUIMM010002364.1, forward strand.
TATAGAACTTGGTGTAGAGCTACATAGTGCTGCATAGTATAGAATGTGGTGTAGAGCTGTATAGTGGTACATAGTATAGAATATGGTGTATAGTGGTACATAGTATAGAATATGTTGTAGAGCAGTATAGTGGTACATAGTATAGAATGTAGTGTATAGTGGTACATAGTATAGAATATGGTGTATAGTCGTACATAGTATAGAATATGGTGTAGAGCTGTATTGTGGTACATAGTAAAGAATATGGTGGATAGTGGTACATAGTATAGAATATGGTATATAGAGGTACATAGTATAGAATTTGGTGTAGAGCTGTATAGTGGTGCATAGTATAGAGTATTGTGTATAGTGATACATAGCATAGAATATGGAGTAGAGCTGTATAGTTGTACGGAGTATAGAAGATGGTGTATAGTGTAACATAGTATAGAATATGGTGTATAGTGGTATATAGTATAGAATGTGGTGTAGAGCTGTATAGTGGTACATAGTATAGAATATGGTGTATAGTGCTATATAGTATAGAATATTGTGTATAGAGGTACATAGTATAGAATATGGTGTACAGTGGTACATAGTATAGAATGTGGTGTAGTGGTACATATTATAGAATGTGGTGTATAGTGGTATATGGTGTAGAGCTGTATAGTGGTACATAGCATAGAATGTGGTGTACAGTATTACATAGTACAGAATACGGTGTAGAGCTGTATAGTGGTACATAGTATAGAATGTGGTGTAGAGCCGTATAGTGGTACATAGTATAGAATATGGTGTATAGTGGTACATAGTATAGAATATGGTTTATAGAAGTACATAGTATAGAAATTGATGTAGAGCTGTACAGTGGTACATAGTATAGAATATAGTGTAAAGCTGTATTGTGGTACATATTATAGAATATGGTGTTTAGTGGTACATAGTATAGAATATGGTGTATAGAGGTACATAGTATAGAATATGGTGTATAGTGGTACATAGTATGGAATACGGTGTATAGTGGTACATAGTATAGAATATGGTGTATTGTGGTACATTGTATAGAATATGGTGTATAGAGGTACAAAGTATAGAATATGGTGTATAATGGTACATAGTATAGAATATGGTGAATAGAGGTACATAGTATAGAATTTGGTGTAGAGCTGTAAAGTGCTAAATAGTATAGAATATGTTGCATAGTGGTACATAGTATAGATTGTGGTGTAAAGCTGTATAATGGTACATAGTATAGAATGTGGTGTATAGTGGTACATAGTATATAATATGGTGTATAGATGTACATAGTATAGAATATGGTGTATAGAGGTACATTGTTTAGAATATGGTGTATAGTGTTACATAGTCTAGAATATGGTGTATAGTGGTACATAGAATATGATGTATAGCGGTACATAGTATAGAATGTGGTGTAGAGCTGAATAGTGGTACATAGTATAGAATATGGTGTATAGTGGTACATAGTATAGAAAGTGGTGTAGAGCTGTATAGTGGTACATAGTATAGAATGTGGTGTATAGTGCTACATAGTATAGAACATGGTGTATAGTGGTACTTAGTATAGAATGTGGTCTATAGTAGTTTATAGTATAGAATATGGTGTAGAGCTGTACAGTTATACATAGTATAGAATGTGGTATAGAGCTGTATAGTGGTACATAGCATAGAATATAGTGTAGAGGTTTATAGTGGTACATAGTATAGAATATGGTGTATAGTGGTAAATAGTATAGAATATGGTGTAGAGCTGTATAGTGGTTCATAGTATAGAATATGGTGTATAGTTGTATATACATAGTATAAAATATGGGGTAGAGCTGTATAGTTGTATATCGTATAGAATATGGTGTATAGTGGTACATTGTATAGAATATGGTTAATAGTGGTATATAGTATAGAATATAGTGTATAGAGGTAAATAGTATAGAATATGGTGTATAGTGGTACATAGTATAGGATGTGGTGAAGAGCTGTATAATGGTACATAGTATAGGATGTGGTGTATAGTGGTATATAGTATAGAATATGGTGTATATAGGAACATAATATTGAATATGGTGTATAGTAGTACATAGTCTAGAATGTGGTGTATAGTGGTACATAGTATTGATTATGGTGTAGAGCTGAATAGTGGTACATAGTATAGGATGTAGAGTATAGTGGTATATAGTATAGAATATGTTGTATAGAGGAACATAATATTGAATATGGTGTATAGTAGTACATATTCTAGAATGTGGTGTATAGTGGTCCATAGTATAGATTATGGTGTAGAGCTGTATAGTGGTACATAGTATAGAATGTGGTATATAGTGGCATATAGTATAGAATGTGGTGTCGAGCTGTATAGTGGTACATAGTATAGAATATGGTGTAGAGCTGTATAGTGGTAGATTGTATAGAATATGGTGTATAGTGGTACATAGTATAGAATATGGTGTAGAGCTGTATAGTGGTACATAGTATAGAATATAATGTATAGTGATACATAGTATAGAATATGGTGTATAATGGTACATAGTATAGAATATGGTGTATTGTGGTATATAGTATAGAATATGGTGTATAGTGGTACATAGTATTGAATATGGTGTATAATGGTACATAGTATAGAATATGGTGTATAGTGGTACCTAATATAGAACAGGGTCATAGCTAGGGTAGTGCTGCCAATGCCATCGCACACTGCACCACAGGTCATGGGGCGCTGGTTGGGCCTACAAAATTTCTATTTATTATCATTCTTGTTTGTAGCTTCCTCTTATTTCATCCCCAGCATCTCCTGGCCTCTCCTATACTTTACCTGGCCCTTCCCCATGAAGCCTTTGCCCTTTTTTGAGAGCATTATGTCCTTTGAAAAATGAGGGGGCCACCAATGAACTTTCTGGCACAGGGCACCAAAAAGTCTAGTTATGGTTCTGGTATAGAATATGTTGTATAGTGGTACATAGTATAGAATATAGTGTAGAGCTGTATAGTGGTATATGGTATAGAATATGATGTATAGTGTTACATAGTACAGAATATGGTGTATAGTGGTGCATAGTACAGAATGTGGTGTATAGTGGTACACATTTTAGAATGTTGTTTATAGTGGTACATAGTATAGAATATGGTGTATAGTGGTATATAGAATAGAACATGGTGTAGAGCTGAATATTGGTACATAGTATAAAATATGGTGTAGAGCTGTATAGTGGTACATAGTATAGAATGTGGTGTATAGTGTTACATAGTATAGAATATGGTTTATAGTGGTACATAGTATAGAATGTGGTGTATAGAAGTATATAGTATAGAATATGGTGCAGAGCTGTACAGTGGTACATAGTATAGAATGTGGTGCAGAGCTGTATAGTGGTACATGGAGTAGAATATGGGGTAGAGCTGTGAAGTGGTATATAGTATAGAGTATGGTGTAAAGTGGTACATAGTCTAGAATATGTTGTATAGAGGTACATAGTATAGAATATGGTGTATAGAGGTACATAGTATAGAATATGGTGTATAGTGGTACATAGTATAGAATGTGATGTAGAGCTGTATAGTGGTACATAGTATAGAATATGATGTATAGAGGTACATAGTATAGAATATGGTGTATAGAGGTACATAGTATAGAATATGGTGTAGTGTTGTATAGTGGTACATAGTATAGAATATGGTGTAGAGCTTTATAGTGGTACATAGTATAGAAAATGGTGTATAGTGGGAAAAAGTATAGAATGTGGTGTATAGTGGTACATAGTATAGAATATAGTGTATAAAGGCACATAGTATAGAATATGGTGTATAGTGGTTCAAAGTATAGAATGTGTTGTATAGTGGTACATAGTATATAATATGGTGTATAGTGGTACACAGAATATGATGTATAGCGGTACATAGTATAGAATGTGGTGTAGAGCAGAATAGTAGTACATAGTATAGAATATGGTGTATAGTGGTAGATAGTATAGAATATGGTGTAGAGCTGAATAGTGGTACATAGTATAGAATGTGGTGTATAGTGCTACATACTATAGAATATGGTGTATAGAGGTACTTAGTATAGAATATGCTGTATAGTGGTACATAGCATAGAATATAGTGTAGAGGTTTATAGTGGTACATAGTATAGAATATGGTGTAAAGTGGTAAATAGTATACAATATGGTGTAGAGCTTTATAGTGGTTCATAGTATAGAATATGGTGTATAGTGGTATATACATAGTACAGAATATGGGGTAGAGCTGTATAGTTGTATATCGTATAGAATATGGTGTATAGTGGTACATTGTATAGAATATTGTTAATAGTGGTATATAGTTTAGAATATGGTGTATAGAGGTAAATAGTATAGAATATGGTGTATAGTGGAACATAGTATAGAATGTGGTGAAGAGCTGTATAATGGTACATAGTATAGGTTGTGGTGTATAGTGGTACATAGAATAGAATATGGTGTATAGTGGTACATAGTATAGAATATGGTGTAGAGCTGTATAGTAGTACATAGTATAGTATGTGGTGTATAGTGCTACATACTATAGAATATGGTGTATAGAGGTACTTAGTATAGAATGTGGTCTATAGTAGTATTAAGTATAGAATACAGTGTAGACCTGTACAGTTGTACATAGTATAGAATGTGGTATAGAGCTGTATAGTGGTACATAGTATAGAATATGGTGTATAGTGGTAAATAGTATAGAATATGGTGTAGAGCTGTATAGTGGTTCATAGTATAGAATATGGTGTATAGTGGTATATACATAGTACAGAATATGGGGTAGAGCTGTATAGTTGTATATCATATAGAATATGGTGTATAGTGGTACATAGTCTAGAATATGTTGTATAGAGGTACATAGTATTGAATATGGTGTATAGAGGTACATAGTATAGAATATGGTGTATAGTGGTACATAGTATAGAATGTGATGTAGAGCTGTATAGTGGTACATAGTTTAGAATATGATGTATAGAGGTACATAGTATAGAATATGGTGTATAGAGGTACATAGTATAGAATATGGTGTATAGTGGTACATAGTATAGAATGTGGTGTATAGTGGTATATAGTGGTACATAGTATAGAATGTGGTGTAGTGGTACATAGTATAGAATGTAGTGTATAGTAGTACATAGTATAGAATACGGTGTAGAGCTGTATATTAGTACATAGTATAGAATATGGTGTAGTGTTGTATAGTGGTACATACTATAGAAAATGGTGTATAGTGGGAAAAAGTATAGAATGTGGTGTATAGTGGTACATAGTATAGAATATAGTGTATAAAGGCACATAGTATAGAATATGGTGTATAGTGGTACATAGTATAGAATGTGTTGTATAGTGGTACATAGTCTAGAATATGGTGTATAGTGGTACACAGAATATGATGTATAGCGGTACATAGTATAGAATGTGGTGTAGAGCAGAATAGTGGTACATAGTATAGAATATGGTGTATAGTGGTACATAGTATAGAATATGGTGTAGAGTTGTATAGTGGTACATAGTATAGAAAGTTGTGTATAGTGCTACATACTTAAGAATATGGTGTATAGAGGTACTTAGGATAGAATATGCTGTTTAGTGGTACATAGCATAGAATATAGTGTAGAGGTTTATAGTGGTACATAGTATAGAATATGGTGTATAGTGGTAAATAGTATAGAATATGGTGTAGAGCTGTATAGTGGTTCATAGTATAGAATATGGTGTATAGTGGTATATACATAGTACAGAATATAGGGTAGAGCTGTATAGTTGTATATCGTATAGAATATGGTGTATAGTGGTACATTGTATAGAATATTGTTAATAGTGGTATATAGTATTAAATATGGTGTATAGAGGTAAATAGTATAGAATATGGTGTATAGTGGTACATAGTATAGAATGTGGTGAAGAGCTGTATAATGGTACATAGTATAGGATGTGGTGTATAGTGGTACATAGTATAGAATATGGTGTATAGTGGTACATAGTATAGAATATGGTGTAGAGCTGTATAGTGGTACATAGTATAGAATGTGGTGTATAGTGCTACATACTATAGAATATGGTGTATAGAGGTACTTAGTATAGAATGTGGTCTATGGTAGTATTAAGTATAGAATATAGTGTAGACCTGTACAGTTGTACATAGTATAGAATGTGGTATAGAGCTGTATGGTGGGACATAGCATAGAATATAGTGTAGAGGTTTATAGTGGTACATAGTATAGAATATGGTGTATAGTGGTAAATAATAGAGAATATGGTGTAGAGCTGTATAGTGGTTCATAGTATAGAATATGGTGTATAGTGGTATATACATAGTACAGAATATGGGGTAGAGCTGTATAGTTGTATATCGTATAGAATATGGTGTATAGTGGTAAAATTGTATAGAATATGGTTAATAGTGGTATATAGTATAGAATAAGGTGTATAGAGGTAAATAGTATAGAATAAGGTGTATAGTGGTACATAGTATAGAATGTGGTGAAGAGCTGTATAATGGTACATAGTATAGGATGTTTTGTATAGTGGTATATAGTATATATTATGGTGTATAGAGGTACATAGTATAGAATATGGTGTATAGTAGTACATAGTCTAGAATGTGGAGTATAGTGGTATATAGTATAGAATGTGGTGTAGAGCTATATAGTGGTACATCGTATAGAATATGGTGTATAGTGGTACATAGTATAGAATATGGTGTATAGAGGTACATAGTATAGAATATGAGGTATAGTGGTACATAGTATAGAATGTGGTGTAGTGGTACATATGTAGAATGTGGTGTATAGTGGTGTATGGTGTAGAGCTGTATAGTGGTACATTGTATACAATGTGGTGTATAGTAGTACATAGTATAGAATACGGTGTAGAGCTGTATAGTGGTACATAGTATAGAATGTGTTGTAGAGCTGTATAGTGGTACATAGTATAGAATATGGTGTATAGTGGTACATAGTATAGAATATGGTGTTGAGCTGTATAGTGGTACATAGTATAGAATATGGTGTAGTGTTGTATAGTGGGACATAGTATAGAATATGGTGCAGAGCTGTATTGTGGTACATAGTATAGAATATGGTGTATAGTGGTACATAGTATAGAATATGGTCTATAGAGGTACATAGTATAAAATATAGTGTATAGTGGTACATAGTATGGAATACGGTGTATAGTGGTACATAGTATAGAATATGGTGTATTGTGGTACATTGTATAGAATATGGTGTATAGAGGTACATAGTATAGAATATGGTGTATAGTGGTACATAGTATAGAATGTGGTATAGTGGTACATAGTATAGAATGTGGTGTATAGTTGTAAATGGTTTAGAGCTGTATAGTGGTACATAGTATAGAATGTGGTGTATAGTAGTACATAGTTTAGAATACGGTGTAGAGCTGTATAGTGGTACATAGTATAGAATGTGGTGTAGAGCTGTATAGTGGTACATAGTATAGAATATGGTGTATAGTAGTACATAGTTTAGAATGTGTTGTAGAGCTGTATAGTGGTACATAGTATAGAATATGGTGTATAGTGGTAAATAGTATAGAATTTGGTGTATAGTGGTACATAGTATAGAATATGGTGTTGAGCTGTATAGTGGTACATAGTATAGAATATGGTGTAGTGTTGTATAGTGGTACAAAGTATAGAATATAGTGTAGAGCTGTATTGTGGTACATATTATAGAATATGGTGTATAGTGGTACATAGTATAGAATATGGTATATAGAGGTACATAGTATAGAATTTGGTGTAGAGCTGTATAGTGGTGCATAGTATATAGTATTGTGTATAGTGATACATAGCATAGAATATGGTGTAGAGCTGTATAGTGGTGCAGAGTGTAGAATATGGTGTATAGTGCTACATAGTATAGAATATGATATATATTGTTATATAGTATAGAATGTGGTGTAGAGCTGTATCGTGGTACATAGTATAGAATATGGTGTATAGTGGTACATAGTATAGAATATGGTGTATAGAGGTACATAGTCCAGATTATGGTGTACAGTGGTACCTAGTATAGAATGTGGTGTATAGTGGTACATAGTGGTACATAGTATAGAATGTGGTGTAGTGGTACATAGTTTAGAATGTGGTGTATAGTGGTATATGGTGTAGAGCTGTATAGTGGTACATAGTATAGAATGTGGTGTATAGTAGTACATAGTATAGAATACAGTGTAGAGCTGTATAGTGGTACATAGTATAGAATGTGGTGTAGAGCTGTATAGTTGTACATAGTATAGAATATGGTGTATAGTGGTACATAGTATAGAATATGGTGTATAGTAGTACATAGTATAGAATATGGTGTAGAGCTGTATAGTGGTAAATAGTATAGAATATGGTGTAGAGCTGTATAGTGGTACATAGTATAGAATATGGTGTAGTGTTGCATAGTGGTACATAGTATAGAAAATAGTGTAGAGCTGTATTTTGGTACATAGTATAGAAAATGGTGTATAGAGGTACATAGTATGGAATACAGTGTATAGTTGTACATAGTATAGAATATGGTGTATTGTGGTACATTGTATAGAATATGGTATATAGAGGTACAAAGTATAGAATATGGTGTATAGTGGTACATAGTATAGAATGTGGTGTATAGTGGTACATAGTATAGAATTTGGTGTAGAGCTGTATAGTGGTACATAGTATAGAATATGGTGTATAGAGGTACATATTATAGAATGTGGTGTAGAGCTGTATAGTGGTAAATAGTATAGAATATGCTGTAAAGTGGTACATAGTATAGATTGTGGTGTAAAGCTGTATAATGGTACATAGTATAGAATGTGGTGAACAGTGTTACATAGTATAGAATGTGGTGTATAGTGGTATATAGTATAGAATATAGTGTATAGAGGTACATATTATAGAATGTGGTGTAGAGCTGTATAGTGGTAAATAGTAGAGAATATGTTTTACAGTGGTAGATAGTATAGATTGTGGTGTAAAGCTGTATAATTGTACATAGTATAGAATGTGGTGTATAGTGGTACATAGTATAGAATATGGTGTATAGTGGTACATAGTATAGAATGTGGTGTAGAGCTGTATAGTGGTAAATAGTATAGAATATGTTGTATAGTGGTTCATAGTATTTATTGTGGTGTAAAGCGTAATAATGGTACATAGTATAGAATGTGGTGTATAGTGGTACATAGTATAGAATATGGTGTATAGAGGTACATAGTATAGAATGTGGTGTATAGTGGTACATAGTATATAATATGGTGTATAGAGGTGCATAGTATAGAATATGGTGTATAGAGGTACATAGTCTAGAATATGGTGTATAGTATTACATAGTCTAGAATATGGTGTATAGTGGTACATAGATTATGATGTATAGCGGTACATAGTATAGAATGTGGTGTAGAGCTGAATAGTAGTACATAGTATAGAATATGGTGAATAGTGGTACATAGTATAGAATGTGGTGTAGAGATGTATAGTTGTACATAGTGTAGAATGTGGTGTATAGTGCAACATACTATAGAATATGGTGTATAGAGGTACTTAGTATAGATTGTGGTCTATAGCAGTATATAGTATAGAATATGGTGTAGAGCTGTACAGTTGTACATAGTATAGAATGTGGTATAGAGCTGTATAGTGGTACATAATATAGAATATGGTGTATAGTGGTAAATAGTATAGAATATGGTGTAGAGCTGTATAGTGATTCATAGTATAGAATATGGTGTATAGTGGTATATACATAGTACAGAATATTGGGTAGGGCTGCCTAGTTGTATATCGTATAGAATATGGTGTATAGAGGTAAATAGTATAGATTATGGTGTATAGTGGTACATAGTATAGAATGTGGTGAAGAGCTGTATAATGGTACATAGTATAGGATGTGGTGCATAGTAGTACATAGTCTAGAATGTGGTGAATAGTGGTATATATTATAGAATGTGGTGTAGAGCTGAATAGTGGTACATCGTATAGAATATGGTGTATAGTGGTATATAGTATAGAATATGGTATATAGAGGTACATAGTATAGAATATGGGGTATAGTAGTACATAGTATAGAATGTGGTGTATAGTGGTACAAAGTGGTACATAGTATAGAAGGTGGTGTAGTGGTACATAGTATAGAATGTGGTGTATAGTGGTGAATGGTGTAGAGCTGTATAGTGGTACATAGTATAGAATATGGTGTATAGTGGTACATAGTATAGAATATGGTGTAGATCTGTATTGTGGTACATAGTATAGAATATGGTGTTTAGTTGTACATAGTATAGAATATGGTGTATAGAGGTACATAGTATAGAATATGGTGTATAGTGGTACATAGTATGGAATAAGGTGTATAGTAGTACATAGTATAGAATATGGTGTAGAGCTGTATAGTGGTAAATAGTATAGAATATGGTGTAGAGCTACATAGTGGTGCATAGTTTAGAATGTGGTGTAGAGCTGTATAGTGGTACATAGTATAGAATATGGTGTATAGTTGTACATAGTATAGAATATGTTGTAGAGCAGTATAGTGGTACATAGTATAGAATATAGTGTATAGTGGTACATAGTATAGAATATGGTGTATAGTGGTACATAGTATAGAATATGGTGTAGAGCTGTATTGTGGTACATAGTAAAGAATATGGTGGATAGTGGTACATAGTATAGAATATGGTATATAGAGGTACATAGTATATAATTTGGTGTAGAGCTGTATAGTGGTGCATAGTATAGAGTATTGTGTATAGTGATACATATCATAGAATATGGAGTAGAGTTGTATAGTTGTACGGAGTATAGAATATGGTGTATAGTGCTACATAGTATAGATTATGGTGTATAGTGGTATGTAGTATAGAATGTGGTGTAGAGCTGTATAGTGGTACATCATATAGAATAAGGTGTATAGTGCTATATAGTATAGAATATTGTGTATAGAGGTACATAGTATAGAATATGGTGTACAGTGGTACATAGTATAGAATGTGGTGTATAGTGGTACATAGTGGTACATAGTATAGAATGTGGTGTAGTGGTACATATTATAGAATGTGGTGTATAGTGGTATATGGTGTAGAGCTGTATAGTGGTACATAGCATAGAATGTGGTGTACAGTATTATATAGTACAGAATACGGTGTAGAGCTGTATAGTGGTATATAGTATAGAATGTGGTGTAGAGCCGTATAGTGGTACATAGTATAGAATATGGTGTGTAGTTGTACATAGTATAGAATATGGTTTATAGAAGTACATAGTATAGAAATTGATGTAGAGCTGTACAGTGGTACATAGTATAGAATATGGTGTAGAGCTGTATTGTGGTACATATTATAGAATATGGTGTTTAGTGGTACGTAGTATATAATATGGTGTAGAGAGGTACATAGTATAGAATATGGTGTATAGTGGTACATAGTATGGAATACGGTGTATAGTGGTACATAGTATAGAATATGGTGTATTGTGGTACATTGTATAGAATATGTTGTATAGAGGTACAAAGTATAGAATATGGTGTATAGTGGTACATAGTATAGAATTTGGTGTAGAGCTGTATAGTGGTACATAGTATAGAATATGGTGTATAGAGGTACATAGTAAAGAATATGGTGTATAGTGGTACATAGTATAGAATATGGTGTATAGTGGTACATAGTATATGGTGTATTGTGGTACATTGTATAGAATGTTGTGTAGAGCTGTATAGTTATTCATAGTATAGAATATGGTGTATAGTGGTACATAGTATAGAATATGGTGTATAGTGGTACATAGTATAGAATATAGTGTAGTGCTGTATAGCGGTACATAGTATAGGATATGGTGTAGAGCTGTATTGTGCTACACAGCATAGAATATGGTGTATAGTGGTACATATTATAGAATATGGTGTATAGAGGTTCATAGTATAGAATATGGTGTGTATAGTGGTTCATAGTATAGAATACGGTGTATAGTGGTACATAGTATAGAATATGGTGTATTATGATACATAGTATAGAATATGGTGTACAGTGGTACATGGTATAGAATATGGTGTATAGAGATACAAAGTATAGAATATGGTGTATAGTGGAACATAGTATAGAATGTGGTGTATAGTGGTACATAGTATAGAATTTGGTGTAGAGATGTATAGTGGTACATAGTATAAAATATGGTGTATTGTGGTACATTGTATAGAATATGGTGTATAGTGGTACATAGTATCGAATATGGTGTATAGAGGTACATAGTATAGAATATGGTGTATAGTGCTACATAGTATAGAATGTGTTGTATAGTGGTACATAGAATAAAATATGGTGTATAGTGGTATATAGTATAGAATATGGTATATAGTGGTAAATAGTATAGAATATGGTGTATTGTGGTATATAGTATAGAATATGGTGTATAGTGGTACACAGTATAGAATATGCTGTATAGAGGTACATAGTATAGAATATGGTGTATAGTGGTACATAGTATAGAATGTGGTGTATAGTGGTATATAGTATCAATTATGGTGTATTGAGGTACATAGTATAGAATATGGTGTATAGTGGTACAAAGTATAGAATGTGGTGTAGAGCTGTATAGTGGTACATAGTATAGAATATGGTGTATAGTGGTTCGTAGTCTAGAATGTGGTGTATAGAGGTACATAGTATAGAATATGGTGTGCAGTGGTACATAGTATAGAATGTGGTGTAGAGCTGTCTAGTGGTATATAATATGGAATGAGGTGTATAGTGTTACATTTTATAGAATATGGTGTATAGTGGTACATAGTATTGAATGTGGTGTATAGTAGTATATAGTATAGAAAATGGTGTAGAGCTGTATAGTGGTACATAGTATAGAATGTGGTATACAGCTGTATAGTGGTACATAGTATAGAATATGGTGTAGAGGTGAATAGTGGTACATAGTTTAGAATATGGTGTATAGTGGTATATAGTATAGAATATGGTGTAGAGCTGTATAGTGGTTCATAGTATAGAAAATGGTGTATAGTAGTACATAGTATAGAATATGGGGTGAGATATATAGTTGTTTATAGTATAGAATATGGTTTATAGTGGTACATAGTATAGAATATGGTGTATAGTGGTATAAAGTATAGAATATGGTGTATAGAGGTACGTAGTATAGAATATGGTGTATAGATGTACATAGTATAAAATATGGTGTATAGTGGTACATAGTCTAGAATATGGTGTATAGTGGTACAAAATATAGAATGTCGTGTACAGCTGTATTGTGGTACATAGTATAGAATATGGTGTAGAGCTGTATAGTGGTACATAGTATACAACAGTGTGTACAGTGGTATATAGTATAGAATATAGTGTATAGCTGTACAGTGGTGCATAGTATAGAGTAATGTGTATAGTGATACATAGCATATAATATGGTGTAGAGATTTATAGTGGTACATATTATAGAATATGGTGTATAGTGGTATATAGTACAGAATGTGGTGTATATCTGTATAGTGGTACATAGTATAGAATATGGTGTATATTGCTACATAGTATAGAATATGGTGTATAGTGGTACATAGTATATAATGTGGTGTAAAGTGATACATAGTATAGAATATGGTGTATAGTGGTATATAATATAGAATATGATGTAGAGATGTATTGTGGTACATAGTATAGAATATGGTGTTTAGTGGTACATAGTATAGAATATGGTGTATAGCACATAGTATAGAATAAGTTGTATAGTGGTACATGGTATAGAATATGGGGTAGAGCTGTATAGTGGTATATAGTATAGAATATGGTGTATAGTGGTACATAGTATAGAAAATGGTGTATAGAGGTACATAGTATAGAATATGGTGTATAGTGGTACATAGTATAGAATATGGTGTATAGTGGTACATAGTATATGGTGTATTGTGGTACATTGTATAGAATGTTGTGTAGAGCTGTATAGTTATTCATAGTATAGAATATGGTGTATAGTGGTACATAGTATAGAATGTGATGAAGAGCTGTATAGTGGTACATAGTATAGAATATGTTGTATATTGGTACATAGTATAGAATGTGGTGTAGAGCTGTATAATGGTACATAGTATAAAATGTGGTATAGAGCTGTATAGTGGTATATAGTATAGAATGTGGTGTATAGTGATACATAGTACAGAAATAGGTGTATAGTGGTATATAGTATAGAATGTCATTTATAGTTGTACATAGTATAGAATATGGTGTATAGTGGTATATAGTATAGAACATGGTGTAGAGCTGAATATTGGTACATAGTATAGAATGTGGTACAGAGCTGTATAGTGGTACATGGCATAGAATATGGGGTAGAGCTATTAAGTGGTATATAGTATAGAATATGGTGTAAAGTGGTACATAGTCTAGAATATGTTGCATAGAGGTACATAGTACAGAATATGGTGTAGAGAGGTACAAAGTATAGAATATGGTGTATAGTGGTAAATAATATAGAATGTGATGTAGAGCTGTATAGTGGTACATAGTATAGAATATGATGTATAGTGGTACATAGTATAGAATGTGGTGTAGAGCTCTATAATGGTACATAGTATTGAATTTGGTATAGAGCTGTATAGTGGTACATAGTATAGAATAAGGCGTATAGTCGTATATAGTATAGAATATGGTATAGAACTGTATAGTGTTATATAGTATAGAATATGTTGTATAGAGATACATAGTATAGAATATGGTGTATAGTAGTACATAGCATAGAATGTGGTGTATAGTGGTACATAGTTTAGAATATGGTGTATAGTGGTACATAGCATAGAATGTGGTGTATAGTGGTACATAGTATAGAACATGGTGTAGAGCTGTATAGTGGTACATAGTATAGAATATGGTGTGTAGAGGGATATAGTATAGATTGTGTTGTAGAGCTGTATAGTGGTACATAGTATAGAATATGGTGTATAGTTGTACATAGTATAGAATATGGTTTATAGAGAAACATAGTATAGAATGTGGTGTAGAGATGTATAGTGGTACATAGTATAGAATATGGTGTATTGTGGTACATTGTATAGAATATGGGGTATAGTGGTACATAGTATAGAATATGGTGTACAGAGGTACATAGTATAGAATATGGTGTATAGTGCTACATAGTATAGAATGTGTTGTATATTGGTACATAGTATAAAATATGGTGTTAAGCGGTATATAGTATAGAATATGGTATATAGTGGTAAATAGTATAGAATATGGTGTATTGTGGTACATAGTATAGAATATGGTGTATAGTGGTACACAGTATAGAATATGGTGTATAGAGGTACATAGTATAGAATATGGTGTACAGTGGTACATAGTATAGAATATGGTGTATAGTACTACATAGTACAGAATGTGGTGTGTAGTGGTACATAGTATAAATTATGGTGTATAGAGGTACATAGTATAGAATATGGGGTATAGTGGTACATAGTCTAGAATGTGGTGTATAGTGGTACATAGTATAGAATGTGGTGTAAAGCTGTATATTGGTACATAGTATAGAATATGGTGTATAGTGGTGCATAGTATAGAATGTGGTGTAGAGCTGTATAATGGTACATAGTATAGAATGTGGTGTATAGTGGTGCATAGTATAGAATGTGATTTAGAGCTGTATAATGGTACATAGTATAGAATATGGTGTATAGTGGTACATAGTCTAGAATGTGGTGTATAGTGGTACATAGTATAGAATATAGTGTACAGTGGTACATAGTATAGAATGTGGTGTAGAGCTGTATAGTGGTACATAGTATATATTGTGGTGTAGAGCTGTATAATGGTACATAGTATAGAATGTGGTGTATAGTAGTATATAGTATAGAATATGGTGTAGAGCTGTATAGTGGTACATAGTATAGAATGTGGTATACATCTGTATAGTGGTACATAGTATAGAATATGGTGTAGAGGTGAATAGTGGTACATAGTATAGAATATGGTGTATAGTGGTATATAGTATAGAATATGGTGTAGAGCTATATAGTGGTTCATAGTATAGAAAATGGTGTATAGTAGTACATAGTATAGAATATGGGGTGAGCTATAGAGTTGTTTATAGTATAGAATATGGTTTATAGTGGTACATAGTTTAGAATATGGTGCATAGTGGTATATAGTATAGAATATGGTGTACAGAGGTACATAGTATAGAATATGGTGTATACATGTACATAGTATAGAATATGGTATATAGTGGTACATAGTCTAGAATATGGTGTAGAGCTGTATAGTGGTACATAGAATAGAATATGGTGTAGAGCTGTATAGTGGTACATAGTATACAATAGGGTGTATAGTGGTATATAGTATAAAATATGGTGTATAGCTGTACAGTGGTGCACAGTATAGAGTATTGTGTACAGTGATACATAGCATAGAATATGGTGTAGAGATGTATAGTGGTACATAGTATAGAATGTGGTGTAGAGCTGTATAGTGGTACATAGTATAGAATATGGTGTGTAGAGGGACATAGTATAGAATGTGTTGTAGAGCTGTATATTGGTACATAGTATAGAATATGGTGTATAGTGCTACATAGTATAGAATATGGTGTATAGTGGCATATAGTACAGAATGTGGTGTAGAGCTGTATAGTGGTACATAGTATAGAATATGGTGTATAGTGGTACATAGTATAGAATATGGTGTATAGTGGTACATAGTATAGAATGTGGTGTAAGTGGTACATAGTATAGAATATGGTGTATAGTGGTATATAATATAGAATATGATGTAGAGCTGTATTGTGGTACATAGTATAGAATATGGTGTATAGTGGTACATAGTATAGAATATGGTGTATAGCACATAGTATAGAATAAGGTGTATAGTGGTACATGGTATAGAATATGGGGTAGAGCTGTATAGTGGTATATAGTATAGAATATGGTGTATAGTGGTACATAGTATAGAATATGGTGTATAGAGGTACATAGTATAGAATATGCTGTATAGTGGTACATAGTATAGAATATGTTGTATAGTGGTACATAGTATAGAATGTGGTATAGAGCTGTATAGTGGTATATTGTATAGAATGTGGTGTATAGTGATACCTAGTATAGAATAAGGTGTACAGTGGTATATAGTATAGAATGTTGTTTATAGTGGTACATAGTATAGAATCTGATGTATAGTATTATATAGTATAGAACATGGTGTAGAGCTGAATATTGGTATATAGTATAAAATATGGTGTAGAGCTGTATAGTGGTACATAGAATAGTATGTGGTGTATAGTAGTATATAGTATAGAATGTTGTACAGAGCTGTATAGTGGTACATGGCATAGATTATGGGGTAGAGCTGTTAAGTGGTATATAGTATAGAATATGGTGTAAAGTGGTACATTGTCTAGAATATGTTGTATAGAGGTACATAGTATAGAATATGGTGTATAGAGGTACAAAGTTTAGAATATGGTGTACAGTGGTACATAGTATAGAATGTGATGTAGAGCTGTATAGTGGTACATAGTATAGAATATGATGTATAGTGGTACATAGTATAGAATGTGGTGTAGAGCTGTATAATGGTACATAGTATTGAATTTGGTGTAGTGTTGTATAGTGGTACATAGTATAGAATGTGGTGTAGTGGTACATAGTATAGAATGTGGTGTATAGTAGTACATAGTATAGAATGTGGTGTATAGTAGTACATAGTATAGAATACGGTGTAGAGCTGTATATTAGTACATAGTATAGAATATGGTGTAGTGTTGTATAGTGGTACATAGTATAGAATATGGTGTTGAGCTGCATAGTGGTACATAGTATAGAAAATGGTGTATAGTGGGAAAAAGTATAGAATGTTGTGTATAATGGTACATAGTATAGAATATAGTGTAGAGTTGTATAGTGGTACATAGTATAGAATATGGTGTTGAGCTGTATAGTGGTACATAGTATAGAATATGGTGTATAGTTTGTGGTACATAGCATAAAATATGGTGTAGAGCAGTATAGTGGTACATAGTATAGAATATGGTGCATAGTGATACATAGTATAGAATATGGTGTAAAGTGATACATAGTATAGAATATGGTGTATAGTGGTACATGGTATAGATTATGGGGTAGAGCTGTATAGTGGTATATAGTATAGAATATGGTGTATAGTGGTACATAGTATAGAATATGGTGTATAGTGGTTCATAGAATATGGTGTATTGTGGTACATTGTATAGAATGTGGTTTAAAGCTGTATAGTGGTACATAGTATAGAATGTGGTGTATAGTGGTACATAATATAGAATGTGATGAAGAGCTGTATAGTGGTACATAGTATAGAACATGTTGTATAATGGTACATAGTATAGAATGTGGTGTAGAGCTGTATAATGGTACATAGTATAGAATGTGGTATAGAGCTGTATAGTGGTATATAGTATAGAATGTGGTACAGAGCTGTACAGTGGTACATGGCATAGAATATGGGGTAAAGCTGTTAAGTGGTATATAGTACAGAATATGGTGAAAAGTGGTACATAGTATAGAATATGGTGTATAGTGGTACATTGTATAGAATGTTGTTTATAGTGGTACATAGTATAGAATATGGTGTATAGTGGTATATAGTATAGAACATGGTGTAGAGCTGAATATTGGTACATAGTATAAAATATGGTGTAGAGCTGTATAGTGGTACATAGTATAGAATGTGGTGTATAGTGTTACATAGTACAGAATATGGTTTATAGTGGTACATGGTATAGAATGTGGTGTAAAGTAGTATATAGTATAGAATATGGTGTATAGCTGTACAGTGGTACATAGTATAGAATGAGGTGCAGAGCTGTATAGTGGTACATGGCATAGAATATGGGGTAGAGCTGTATAGTGGTATATAGAATAGAATATGATGTAAAGTGGTACATAGTCTAGAATATGTTGTATAGAGGTACATAGTATAGAATATTGTGTATAGAGGTACATAATATAGAATATGTTGTATAGTGGTACATAGTATAGAATGTGATGTAGAGCTGTATAGTGGTACATAGTATAGAATATGATGTATAGTGGGACATAGTATAGAATGTGGTGTAGAGCTGTATAATGGTACATAGTGTAGAATTTGGTATAGAGCTGTATAGTGGTACATAGTATAGAATATGGTATATAGAGGTACATAGTATAGAATTTGGTGTAGAGCTGTATAGTGGTGCATAGTATAGAGTATTGTGTAGAGTGATACATAGCATAGAATATGGTGTAGAGCTGTATAGTGGTGCAGAGCATAGAATATGGTGTATAGTGCTACATATTACAGAATATGGTGTATAGTGGTATATAGTATAGAATTTGGTGTAGAGCTGTACAGTGGTACATAGTATAGAATATGGTGTATAGTGGTACATAGTATAGAATATGGTGTATATAGGTACATAGTATAGAATATGGTGTATAGTGGTATATAGTATAGAATATGGTGTATTGTGGTAAATTGTATAGAATATGGTGTATAGAGGTACATAGTACAGAATATGGTGTATAGAGGTAAATAGTATAGAATGTGGTGTATAATGGTACATTGTATAGAATTTGGTGTAGAGCTGTATAGTGGTACATAGTATAGAATGTGGTACAGAGCTGTATAGTGGTACATGGCATAGAATATGGGGTAGAGCTGTTAAGAGGTATATAGTGTAGAATATGGTGTAAAGTGGTACATAGTCTAGAATATGTTGTATAGTGGTATATAGTATAGAATATGGTGTATAGTGGTACATAGTATAGAATATGGTGTATAGTGGTACATAGTATAGAATGTTGTTTATAGTGGTACATAGTATAGAATATGGTGTATAGTGGTATATAGTATAGAACATGGTGTAGAGCTGAATATTGGTATATAGTATAAAATATGGTGTAGAGCTGTATAGTGGTACATAGTATAGAATGTGGTGTATAGTGTTACATAGTATAGAATATGGTTTATAGTGGTACATAGTATAGAATGTGGTGTATAGTAGTATATAGTATAGAATATTTTGTAGAGCTGTACAGTGGTACATAGTATAGAATGTGGTGCAGAGCTGTATAGTGGTACATGGCATAGAATATGGGGTAGAGCAGTATAGTGGTATATAGTATAGAAAATGGTGTAAAATGGTACATAGTCTAGAATATGTTGTATAGAGGTACATAGTATAGAATATGGTGTATAGAGGTACATAGTATAGAATATGGTGTATAGTGGTACATAGTATAGAATGTGGTGTATAGTGGTATATAGTGGTACATAGTATAGAATGTGGTGTAGTGGTACATAGTATAGAATGTGGTGTATAGTAGTACATAGTATAGAATACGGTGTAGAGCTGTATAATAGTACATAGTATAGAATATGGTGTAGTGTTGTATAGTGGTACATAGTATAGAATATGGTGTAGAGTTGTATAGTGGTACATAGTATAGAAAATGGTGTATAGATGGAAAAAGTATAGAATGTGGTGTATAGTGGTACATAGTATAGAATATAGTGTATAAAGACACATAGTATAGAATATGGTGTATAGTGGTACATAGTATAGAATGAGTTGTATAGTGGTACATAGTATATAATATGGTGTATAGTGGTACACAGTATATGATGTATAGCGGTACATAGTATAGAATGTGGTGTAGAGATGAATAGTGGTACATAGTTAAGAATATGGTGTATAGTGGTACATAGTATAGAATATGGTGTAGAGCTGTATAGTGGTAAATAGTATAGAATGTGGTGTATAGTGCTACATACTATAGAATATGGTGTATAGAGGTACTTAGTATAGAATATGCTGTATAGTGGTACATAGCATAGAATATAGTGTAGAGGTTTATAGTGGTACATAGTACAGAATATGATGTATAGTGGTAAATAGTATAGAATATGGTGTATAGTGGTTCATAGTATAGAATGTGATGTAGAGCTGTATAGTGGTACATAGTATAGAATATGATGTATAGAGGTACATAGTATAGAATATGGTGTATAGAGGTACATAGTATAGAATATGGTGTATAGTGGTACATAGTATAGAATGTGGTGTATAGTGGTATATAGTGGTACATAGTATAGAATGTGGTGTAGTGGTACATAGTATAGAATGTGGTGTATAGTAGTACATAGTATAGAATACGGTGTAGAGCTGTATAATAGTACATAGTATAGAATATGGTGTAGTGTTGTATAGTGGTACATAGTATAGAATATGGTGTAGAGTTGTATAGTGGTACATAGTATAGAAAATGGTGTATAGATGTAAAAAGTATAGAATGTGGTGTATAGTGGTACATAGTATAGAATATAGTGTATAAAGACACATAGTATAGAATATGGTGTATAGTGGTACATAGTATAGAATGAGTTGTATAGTGGTACATAGTATATAATATGGTGTATAGTGGTACACAGAATATGATGTATAGCGGTACATAGTATAGAATGTGGTGTAGAGATGAATAGTGGTACATAGTTAAGAATATGGTGTATAGTGGTACATAGTATAGAATATGGTGTAGAGCTGTATAGTGGTAAATAGTATAGAATGTGGTGTATAGTGCTACATACTATAGAATATGGTGTATAGAGGTACTTAGTATAGAATATGCTGTATAGTGGTACATAGCATAGAATATAGTGTAGAGGTTTATAGTGGTACATAGTACAGAATATGATGTATAGTGGTAAATAGTATAGAATATGGTGTATAGTGGTACATAGTATAGAATGTGGTGAAGAGCTGTATAATGGTACATAGTATAGGATGTGGTGTATAGTGGTACATAGTATAGAATATGGTGTATAGTGGTACATAGTATAGAATATGGTGTAGAGCTGTATAGTGGTACATAGTATAGAATGTGGTGTATAGTGCTACATACTATAGAATATGGTGTATAGAGGTACTTAGTATAGAATGTGGTCTATAGTAGTATTAAGTATAGAATATAGTGTAGACCTGTACAGTTGTACATAGTATAGAATGTGGTATAGAGCTGTACAGTGGTACATAGCATAGAATATAGTGTAGAGGTTTATAGTGGTACATAGTATAGAATGTGGTAAGAGCTGTATAATGGTACATAGTATAGGATGTGGTGTATAGTGGTATATAGTATAGATTATGGTGTATAGAGGTACATAGTATAGAATATGGAGTATAGTAGTACATAGCCTAGAATGTGGAGTATAGTGGTATATAGTATAGAATGTGATGTAGAGCTATATAGTGGTACATCATATACAATATAGTGTATAGTAGTACATAGTATAGAATATGGTGTAGATCTGTATAGTCGTACATAGTATAGAAAATGGGGTATAGTGGTACATAGTATAGAATGTGGTGTATAGTGGTACATAGTGGTACATAGTATAGAATGTGGTGTAGTGGTACATTTGTAGAATGTGGTGTATACTGGTGTACGGTGTAGAGCTGTATAGTGGTACATAGTATAGAATATGGTGTATAGTGGTATATAGTATAGAATTTGGTGTAGAGCTGTATAGTGGTACATAGTATAGAATATGGTGTATAGTGGTACATAGTATAGAATATGGTGTATATAGGTACATAGTATAGAATATGGTGTATAGTGGTATATAGTATAGAATATGGTGTATTGTGGTAAATTGTATAGAATATGGTGGATAGAGGTACATAGTACAGAATATGGTGTATAGTGGTACATAGTATAGAATGAGGTGTATAGTGGTACATTGTATAGAATTTGGTGTAGAGCTGTATAGTGGTCCATAGCAGAGAATGTGGTACAGAGCTGTATAGTGGTACATGACATAGAATATGGGGTAGAGCTGTTAAGTGGTATATAGTGTAGAATATGGTGTAAAGTGGTACATAGTCTAGAATATGTTGTATAGTGGTATATAGTATAGAATATGGTGTATAGTGGTACATAGTATAGAATATGGTGTATAGTGGTACATAGTATAAAATGTTGTTTATAGTGGTACATAGTATAGAATATGGTGTATAGTGGTATACAGTATAGAACATGGTGTAGAGCTGAATATCGGTATATAGTATAAAATATGGTGTAGAGCTGTATAGTGGTACATAGTATAGAATGTGGTGTATAGTGTTACATAGTATAGAATAAGGTTTATAGTGGTACATAGTATAAAATGTGGTGTATAGTAGTATATAGTATAGAATATGGTGTAGAGCTGTACAGTGGTACATAGTATAGAATGTGGTGCAGAGCTGTATAGTGGAACATGGCATAGAATATGGGGTAGAGCTGTATAGTGGTTTATAGTATAGAATATGGTGTAAAGTGGTACATAGTCTAGAATATGTTGTATAGAGGTACATAGTATAGAATATGGTGTATAGAGGTACATAGTATAGAATATGGTGTATAGTGGTACATAGTATAGAATGTGATGTAGAGCTGTATAGTGATACATAGTATAGAATATGATGTATAGAGGTACGTAGTATTGAATATGGTATATAGAGGTACATAGTATAGAATATGGTGTATATTGGTACCATAGTATAGAATGTGGTGTATAGTGGTATATAGTGGTACATAGTATAGAATGTGGTGTAGTGGCACATAGTATAGAATGTGGTGTATAGTAGTACATAGTATAGAATATGGTGTAGAGCTGTATATTAGTACATAGTATAGAATATGGTGTAGTGTTGTATAGTGGTACATAGTATAGAAAATGGTGAATAGAGGGAAAAAGTATAGAATGTGGTGTAAAGTGGTACATAGTATAGAATATAGTGTATAAAGGCACATATTATAGAATATGGTGTATAGTGGTAAATAGTATAGAATGTGTTGTATAGTGGTACATAGTATATAATATGGTGTATAGTGGTACACAGAATATGATGTATAGCGGTACATAGTATAGAATGTGGTGTAGAGCTGAATAGTGGTACATAGTATATAATAAGATGTATAGTGGTACATAGTATAGAATATGGTGTAGAGCTGTATAGTGGTACATAGTATAAGAATGTGGTGTATAGTGCTACATACTATAGAATATGGTGTATAGAGATACTTAGTATAGAATATGTTGTATAGTGGTACATAGCATAGAATATAGTGTAGAGGTTTATAGTGGTACATAGTATAGAAATATGGTGTATAGTGGTAAATAGTATAGAATATGGTGTAGAGCTGTATAGTGGTTCATAGTATAGAATATGGTGTATAGTGGTATATACATAGTACAGAATATGGGGTAGAGCTGTATATTTGTACATCGTATAGAATATGGTGTATAGTGGTACATTGTATAGAATATTGGTAATAGTGGTATATAGTATAGAATATGGTGTATAGAGGTAAATAGTATAGAATATGGTGTATAGTGGTACATAGTATAGAAAGTGGTGAAGAGCTGTATAATGGTACATAATATAGGATGTGGTGTATAGTGGTACATAGTATAGAACATTGTGTAGAGCTGTATAGTCGGTACATAGTATAGAATGTGGTGTATAGTGCTACATACTATAAAATATAGTGTATAGAGGTACTTAGTATAGAATGTGGTCTATAGTAGTATTAAGTATAGAATATAGTATAGACCTGTACAGTTGTACATAGTATAGAATGTGGTATAGAGCTGTATAGTGGTACATAGCATAGAATATAGTGTAGAGGTTTATAGTGGTACATAGTATAGGAATATGGTGTATAGTGGTAAATAGTATAGAATATGGTGTAGAGCTGTATAGTGGTTCATAGTATAGAATATGGTGTATAGTGGTATATACATAGTACAGAATATGGGGTAGAGCTGTATAGTTGTACTCGTATAGAATATGGTGTATAGTGGTACATTGTATAGAATATTGTTAATAGTGGTATATCGTATAGAATATGGTGTATAGAGGTAAATAGTATAGAATATGGTGTATAGTGGTACATAGTATAGAATGTGGTGAAGAGCTGTATAATGGTACATAGTATAGGATGTGGTGTATAGTGGTATATAGTATAGATTATGGTGTATAGAGGTACATTGTATAGAATATGGTGTATAGTAGTACATAGTCTAGAATGTGGAGTATAGTGGTATATAGTATAGAATGTGGTGTAGAGCTATATAATGGTACATCGTATAGAATATGTTGTATAGTGGTAAATAGTATAGAATATGGTGTATTGTGGTACATAGTATAGAATATGGTGTATAGTGGTACACAGTATAGAATATGGTGTATAGCAGGTACATAGTATAGAATATGGTGTATAGTGGTACATAGTATAGAATGTGGTGTATAGTGGTACATAGTATAAATTATGGTGCATTGAGGTACATAGTATAGAATATGGGTTTATAGTGGTACATAGTCTAGAATGTGGTGTATAGTGGTACATAGAATATGGTGTATAGTGGTACAAAGTATAGAATGTGGTGTAGAGCTGTATAGTGGTACATAGTATAGAATATGGTGTATAGTGGTACGTAGTCCTAGAATGTGGGTGTATAGAGGTACATAGTATAGAATATGGTGTGCAGTGGGTACATAGTATAGAATGTGGTGTAGAGCTGTATAGTGTATATAATATAGAATGAGGTGTATAGTGTTACATTTTATAGAATATGGTGTATTAGTGGTACATAGTATAGAATGTGGTGTATAGTGGTATATAGTATAGAATATGGTGCAGAGCTGTATAGTGGTTCATAGTATAGAAAATGGTGTATAGTAGTACATAGTATAGAATATGGGGTGAGATATATAGTTGTTTATAGTATAGAATATGGTTTATAGTGGTACAAAGTATAGAATATGGTGTATAGTGGTACATTGTATAGAATATGGTGCAGAGCTGTATAGTGGTTCATAGTATAGAAAATGGTGTATAGTAGTACATAGTATAGAATATAGGGTGAGATATATAGTTGTTTATAGTATAGAATATGGTTTATAGTGGTACAAAGTATAGAATATGGTGTATAGAGGTACATAGTATAAAATATGGTATATAGATGTACATAGTATAAAATATGGTGTATAGTGGTACATAGTCTAGAATATGGTGTATAGTGGTACAAAATATAGAATGTGGTGTACAGCTGTATAGTGGTACATAGTATATAATATGGTGTAGAGCTGTATAGTGGTACATAGTATACAACAGTGTGTATAGTGGTATATAGTATAGAATATAGTGTATAGCTGTACAGTGGTGCATAGTATAGAGTATTGTGTATAGTGATACATAGCATATAATATGGTGTAGAGATGTATAGTGGTACATATTATAGAATATGGTGTATAGTGGTATATAGTACAGAATGGGGTGTAGAGCTGTATAGTGGTACATAGTATAGAATATGGTGTATAGTGCTACATAGTATAGAATATGGTGTATAGTGGTACATAGTATATAATGTGGTGTAAAGTGGTACATAGTATAGAATGTGGTGTATAGTGGTATATAATATAGAATATGATGCAGAGCTGTATTGTGGTACATAGTATAGACTATGGTGTTTAGTGGTACATAGTATAGAATATGGTGTATAGCACATAGTATAGAATAAGTTGTATAGTGGTACATGGTATAGAATATGGGGTAGAGCTGTATAGTGTTATATAGTATAGAATATGGTGTATAGTGGTACATAGTATAGAATATGGTGTATAGAGGTACATAGTATAGAATATGGTGTATAGTGGTATATAGTATAGAATATGGTGTATAGTGGTACATAGTATATGGTGTATTGTGGTACATTGTATAGAATGTTGTGTAGAGCTGTATAGTTATTCATAGTATAGAATATGGGTGTATAGTGGTACATAGTATAGAATATGGTGTATAGTGGTACATAGTATAGCATATAGTGTAGTGCTGTATAGCGGTACATAGTATAGAATCCGGTGTAGAGCTGTATTGTGCTACACAGCATAGAATATGGTGTATAGTGGTACATAGTATAGAATATGGTGTATAGAGGTACATAGTATGAATATGGTGTGTATAGTGGTTCATAGTATAGAAAACGTGTATAGTGGTACATAGTATAGAATATGGTGTATTGTGATACATAGTATAGAATATGGTGTACAGTGGTACATGGTATAGAATATGGTGTATAGAGATACAAAGTATAGAATATGGTGTATAAGTGGAACATAGTATAGAATGTGGTGTATAGTGGTACATAGTATAGAATTTGGTGTAGAGCTATATAATGGTACATAGTATAGAATATGGTGTATAGAGGAACATAGTATAGAATGTGGTGTAGAGATGTATAGTGGTACATAGTATAGAATATGGTGTATTGTGGTACATTGTATAGAATATGGTGTATAGTGGTACATAGAATAAAATATGGTGTATAGCGGTATATAGTATAGAATATGGTATATAGTGGTAAATAGAATATAATATGGTGTATTGTGGTACATAGTATAGAATATGGTGTATAGTGGTACACAGTATAGAATATGGTGTATAGAGGTACATAGTAGTAGGCAATATGGTGTATAGTGGTACATAGTCTAGAATGTGGTGTATAGTGGTACAAAGAATATGGTGTATAGTGGTACAAAGTATAGAATGTGGTGTAGAACTGTATAGTGGTACATAGTATAGAATATGGTGTATAGTGGTACGTAGTCTAGAATGTGGTGTATAGAGGTACATAGTATTGAAATATGGTGTGCAGTGGTACATAGTATAGAATGTGGTGTAGAGCTGTATAGTGATATATAATATGGAATGAGGTGTATAGTGTTACATTTTATAGAATATGGTGTATAGTGGTACATATTATAGAATGTGGTGTATAGTAGTATATAGTAGTAGTATATAGTATAGAATATGGTGTAGAGCTGTATAGTGGTACATAGTATATAATGTGGTATACAGCCTGTATAGTGCTACATAGTATAGAATATGGTGTAGAGGTGAATAGGTGGTACATAGTTTAGAATATGGTGTAAAGTGGTATATAGTATAGAATATGGTGTAGAGCTGTATAGTGGTTCATAGTATAGAAAATGGTGTATAGTAGTACATAGTATAGAATATGGGGGGAGATATATAGTTGTTTATAGTATAGAATATGGTTTATAGTGGTACATAGTATAGGAATATGGTGTATAGTGGTATAAAGTATAGAATATGGTGTATAGAGGGTACGCAGTATAGAATATGGTGTATAGATGTACATAGTATAAAATATGGTGTATAGTAGGTACATAGTCTAGAATATGGTGTATAGTGGTACAAAATATAGAATGTAGTGTACAGCTGTATAGTGGTACATAGTATAGAAATATGGTGTAGAGCTGTATAGTGGTACATAGTATACAACAGTGTGTATAGTGGTATATAGTATAGAATATAGTGTATAGCTGTACAGTGGTGCATAGTATAGAGTATTGTGTATAGTGATATATAGCATATAATATGGTGTAGAGATGTATAGTGGTACATATTATAGAATATGGTGTATAGTGGTATATAGTACAGAATGTGGTGTAGAGCTGTATAGTGGTACATAGTATAGAATATGGTGTATATTGATACATAGTATAGAATATGGTGTATAGTGGTACATAGTATATAATGTGGTGTAAAGTGATACATAGTATAGAATATGGTGTATAGTGGTATATAATATAGAATATGATGTAGAGATGTATTGTGGTACATAGTATAGAATATGGTGTTTAGTGGTACATAGTATAGAATATGGTGTATAGCATAAAGTATAGAATAAGTTGTATAGTGGTACATGGTATAGAATATGGGGTAGAGCTGTATAGTGGTATATAGTATAGAATATGGTGTATAGTGGTACATAGTATAAAATATGGGGTATAGAGGTACATAGTATAGAACATGGTGTATAGTGGTACATAGTATAGAATATGGTGTATAGTGGTACATTAGTATATGGTGTATTGTGGTACATTGTATAGAATGTTGTGTAGAGCTGTATAGTTATTCATAGTATAGAATATGGTGTATAGTGGTACATAGTATAGAATGTGATGAAGAGCTGTATAGTGGTACATAGTATAGAATATGTTGTATAAGTAGAAGTAAATAGTACTAGAATGTGGTGTAGAGCTGTATAATGGTACATAGTATAAAATGTGGTATAGAGCTGTATAGTGGTATATAGTATAGAATGTGGTGTATAGTGATACATAGTATAGAATAAGGTGTATAGTGGTATATAGTATAGAATGTCATTTATAGTGGTACATAGTATAGAAATATGGGTGTATAGTGGTATATAGTATAGAACATGGTGTAGAGCTGAATATTGGTACATAGTATAAAATATGGTGTAGAGCTGTATAGTGGTACATAGAAATAGTATGCGGTTTATAGTGTTACATAGTATAGAAATATGGTGTATAGTGGTACATAGTATAGAATGTGGTGTATAGTAGTATATAGTATAGAATATGGTGTAGAGCTGTATAGTGGTACATAGTATAGAATGTGGTACAGAGCTGTATAGTGGTACATGGCATAGAGTATGGGGTAGAGCTATTAAGTGGTATATAGTATAGAATATGGTGTAAAGTGGTACATAGTCTAGAATATGTTGCATAGAGGTACATAGTACAGAATATGGTGTAGAGAGGTACATAGTATAGAATATGATGTATAGTGGTACATAGTATAGAATGTGGTGTAGAGCTCTATAATGGTACATAGTATTGAATTTGGTATAGAGCTGCATAGTGGTACATAGTATAGAATAAGGTGTATAGTCGTATATAGTATAGAATATGGTATAGAACTGTATAGTGGTATATAGAATAGAATACGTTGTATAGAGATACATAGTATAGAATATGGTGTAGAGCTGAATAGAGGTACACAGTATAGAATATGGTGTATAGTGGTACATAGTATAGAATATGGTGTATAGTAGTACATAGCATAGAATGTGGTGTATAGTGGTACATAGTATAGAATATGGTGTATAGTGGTACATAGTTTAGAATATGGTGTATAGTGGTACATAGTATAGAACATGGTGTAGAGCTGTATAGTGGTACATAGTATAGAATATGGTGTAGAGCTGTATAGTGGTACATAATATAGAATGTGGTGTATAGTGGTACATAGTATAGAACATGGTGTAGAGCTGTATAGTGGAACATAGTATAGAATATGGTATATAGTGATACATAGTATAGAATATGGTGTATAGTGATACATAGTATAAAATAAGGTGTATCATGGTACATGGTATAGATTACGGGGTAGAGCTGTAGAGTTGTATATAGTATAGAATATGGTGTATAGTGGTACATAGTATAGAATATTGTGTATAGAGGTACAGAGCATAGAATATGGTGTATAGTGGTACATAGTATAGAATATGGTGTATAGTGGTACATAGAATATGGTGTATTGTGGTACATTGTATAGAATGTGTTTTAAAGCTGCATAGTGGTACATAGTATAGAATATGGTGTAGAGCTGTATAGTGGTACATAGTATAGAATATGGTGTAGAGCTGTATAGTGGTACATAATATAGAATATGGTGTATAGTTTGTGGTACATAGCATAAAATATGGTGTAGAGCTGTATAGTGGTACATAGTATAGAATATGGTATATAGTGATACATAGTATAGAATTTGGTGTATAGTGATACATAGTATAAAATAAGGTGTATAGTGGTACATGGTATAGATTACGGGGTAGTGCTGTAGAGTTGTATATAGTATAGAATATGGTGTATAGTGGTACATAGTATAGAATATTGTGTATAGAGGTACAGAGCATAGAATATGGTGTATAGTGGTACATAGTATAGAATATGGTGTATAGTGGTACATAGAATATGGTGTATTGTGGTACATTGTATAGAATGTGGTTTAAAGCTGCATAGTGGTACATAGTATAGAATATGGTGTATAGTGGTACATAGTAAAGAATGTGATGAATAGCTGTATAGTGGTACATTGTATAGAATATGTTGTATAGTGGTACATAGTATAGAATGTGGTGTAGAGCTGTATAATGGTACATAGTATAGAATGAGGTATAGAGTTGTATAGTGGTACATAGTATAGAATGTGGTACAGAGCTGTATAGTGGTACATGGCATAGAATAAGAGGTAGAGCTGTTAAGTGGTATATAGTATAGAATATAGTGTAAAGTGGTACATAGTCTAGAATATGTTGTATAGTGGTATATAGTATAGAATATGGTGTATAGTGGTACATAGTATAGAATATGGTGTATAGTGGTACATGGTATAGAATATGGTGTATAGTGGTACATAGTATAGAATATGGTGTATAGTGGTATATAGTATAGAACATGGTGTAGAGCTGTATAGTGTTACATAGTATAGAATATGGTTTATAGTGGTACATAGTATAGAATGTGGTGTATAGTAGTATATAGTATAGAATATGGTGTATAGTGGTATATAGTATAGAACATGGTGTAGAGCTGTATAGTGTTACATAGTATAGAATATGGTTTATAGTGGTACATAGTATAGAATGTGGTGTATAGTAGTATATAGTATAGAATATGGTGTAGAGCTGTACAGTGGTACATAGTATAGAATGTGGTGCAGAGATGTATAGTGGTACATGGCATAGAATATGGGGTAGAGCTGTATAGTGGTATATAGTATAGAATATGGTGTAAAGTGGTACATAGTATAGAATATGGTGTATAGAGGTAAATAGTATAGAATATGGTGTATAGTGGTACATAGTATAGAATGTGGTGTAGAGCTGTATCATGGTACATAGTGTAGAATTTGGTATAGAGCTGTATAGTGGTATATAGTATAGAATATGGTGTATAGTGGTATATAGAATAGAACGTGGTGTAGAGCTGTATAGTGGTACATAGTACAGAATATGGTGTATAATGGTACATAGTATAGAATATGGTGTATAGAGGTATATAGTATAGAATATGGTGTATAGTGGTACATAGTATAGAATGTGGTGTATAGTGGTATATAGTGCTACATAGTTTAGAATGTGGTGTAGTGGTACATAGTATAGAATGTGTTGTATAGTTGTTTATGGTGAAGAGTTATATAGTGGTACATAGTATAGAATACGGTATAGAGCTGTATATTAGTACATAGTATAGAATATGGTGTAGTGTTGTATAGTGTTACATAGTATAGAATATGGTGTAGAGCTGTATAGTGGTACATAGTATAGAAAATGGTGTATAGTGGTACATAGTATAGAATGTGGTGTATAGTGGTACATAGTATAGAATGTGGTGTATAGTGGTACATAGTATGTAATATGGTGTATAGAGGTACATAGTATAGAATATGGTGTATTGTGTTACATAGTCTAGAATATGGTGTATAGTGGTACACAGAATATGATGTATAGCGGTACATAGTATAGAATGTGGTGTAGAGCCGAATAGTGGAACATAGTATAGAATATGGTGTTAAGCTGTATAGTGGTACATAGTATAGAATGTGGTGTATAGAGGTATTTAGTATAGAATGTGGTCTATAGTAGTATATAGTATAGAATGTGTTGTAGAGTTTTATAGTGGTACATAGTATAGAATATGGTGTATAGTGGTATATAGTATAGAATATGGTGTAGAGCTGTATAGTGGTTCATAGTATAGAATTTGGTGTATAGTGGTATATACATAGTACAGAATATGGGGTAGAGCTGTATAGTTGTATATCAAATAGAATATGGTGTATAGTTGTACATTGTATAGAATATGGTTAATAGTGGTATATAGCATAGAATATGGTGTATAGAGTTAAATAGTATAGAATATGGTGTATAGTGGTACATAGTATAGAATGTGGTGAAGAGCTGTATAATGGTACATAGTATAGGATGTGGTGTATAGTGGTATATAGTATAGAATATGGTGTAAAGAGGTACATAGTATAGAATATGGTGTATAGTAGTACATAGTCTAGAATGTGGTGTATAGTGGTATATAGTATAGAATGTGGTGTAGAGCTGTATAGTGGTACATCGTATAGAATATGGTGTATAGTGGTACATAGTATAGAATATGGTGTATACAGATACATAGTATAGAATATGGGGTATAGTGGTACATAGTATAGAATGCAGTGTATAGTGGTACATAGTGGTACAAAGTTTAGAATGTGGTGTAGTGGTACATAGTATAGAATGTGGTGTATAGTGGTACATAGTATGTAATATGGTGTATAAAGGTACATAGTATAGAATATGGTGTATAGTGTTACATAGTCTAGAATATGGTGTATAGTGGTACACAGAATATGATGTATAGCGGTACATAGTATAGAATGTGGTGTAGAGCTGAATAGTGGTACATAGTATAGAATATGGTGTATAGTGGTACATAGTATAGAATATGGTGTAGAGCTGTATAGTGGTACATAGTATAGAATGTGGTGTATAGTGCTACATACTATAGAATATTGTGTATAGAGGTATTTAGTATAGAATGTGGTCTATAGTAGTATATAGTATAGAATGTGTTGTAAAGCTTTATAGTGGTACATAGCATAGAATATAGTGTAGAGGTTTATAGTGGTACATAGTATAGAATATGGTGTAGAGCTGTATAGTGGTTCATAGTATAGAATATGGTGTATAGTGGTATATACATAGTACAGAATATGGGGTAGAGCTGTATAGTTGTATATCATATAGAATATGGTGTATAGTTGTACAATGTATACAATATGGTTAATAGTGGTATATAGTATAGAATATGGTGTATAGAGGTAAATAGTATAGAATATGGTGTATAGTTGTACATAGTATAGAATGTGGTGAAGAGCCGTATAATGGTACATAGTATAGGATGTGATGTATAGTGGTATATAGTATAGAATATGGTGTATAGAGGTACATAGTATAGAATATGGTGTATAGTAGTACATAGTCTAGAATATGGTGTATAGTGGTATATAGTATAGAATGTGGTGCAGAGCTGTATAGTGGTACATCGTATAGAATATGGTGTATAGTGGTACATAGTATAGAATATGGTGTATAGAGGTACATAGTATAGAATATGGGGTATAGTGGTACATAGTATAGAATGCAGTGTATAGTGGTACATAGTGGTACATAGTTTAGAATGTGGTGTAGTGGTACATAGTATAGAATGTGGTGTATAGTGGTGTATGGTGTAGAGCTGTATAGTGGTACATAGTATAGAATGCGGTGTATAGTAGTACATAGTATAGAATACGGTGTAGAGCTGTATAGTAGTACATAGTATAGAATATTGTATGTAGAGGTACATAGTATAGAATGTGTTGTAGAGCTGTATAGTGGTACATAGTATAGAATATGGTGTATAGTGGTACATAGTATAGAATATGGTGTATAGAGGAACATAGTATAGAATGTGGTGTAGAGATGTATAGTGGTACATAGTATAGAATATGGTGTATAGTGGTACATAGTATAGAATATGGTGTATAGAGGTACATAGTATAGAATATGGTGTATAGTGCTACATAGTATAGAATGTGTTGTATAGTGGTACATAGTATAAAATATGGTGTATAGTGGTATATAGTATAGAATATGGCATATAGTGGTAAACAGTATAGGATATGGTGTATTGTGGTACATAGTATAGAATATGGTGTATAGTGGTACATAGTATAGAATATGGTGTTTAGAGGTACATAGTATAGAATATGGTGTATAGTGGTACATAGTATAGAATATGGTGTATAGTGCTACATAGTATAGAATGTGGTGTGTAGTGGTACATAGTATAAATTATGGTGTATAGAGGTACATAGTCTAGAATGTAGTGTATAGTGGTACATAGAATATGGTGTATAGTGGTACATAGTATAGAATGTGGTGTAGAGCTGTATAGTGGTACATAGTATAGAATATGGTGTATAGTGGTACATAGTATAGAATGTGGTATAGAGCTGTATAATGGTACATAGTATAGAATGTGGTGTATAGTGGTACATAGTATAGAATGTGATTTAGAGCTGTATAATGGTGCATAGTATAGAATATGGTGTATAGTGGTACATAGTCTAGAATGTTTTGTATAGTGGTACATAGTATAGAATATGGTGTACAGTGGTACATAGTATATATTGTGGTGTAGAGCTGTATAATGGTACATAGTATAGAATGTGGTGTATAGTGTTACATTTTATAGAATATGGTGAATGGCGGTACATAGTATAGAATGTAGTGAATAGTAGTATATAGTAAAGAATATGCTGTAGAGCTGTATAGTGGTACATAGTATTGAATGTGGTATACAGCTGTATAGTGGTACATAGTATAGAATATGGTGTAGAGGTGAATAATGGAACATAGTATAGTATATGGTGTATTATGGTACATAGTATAGAATATGGTGTAGAGCTATATAGTGGTTCATAGTATAGAAAATGGTGTATAGTAGTACATAGTATAGAATATGGGGTGAGCTATATAGTTGTTTATAGTATAGAATATGGTTTATAGTGGTACATAGTTTAGAATATGGTGTATAGTGGTATATAGTATAGAATATGATGTATAGAGGTACATAGTATAGAATATGGTGTATAGATGTACATAGTATAGAATATGGTGTTTAGTGGTACATAGTCTTGAATATGGTGTAGAGCTGTATAGTGGTACATAGAATAGAATATGGTGTAGAGCTGTATAGTGGTACATAGTATACAATAGGGTGTATAGTGGTATATGGTATAGAATATGGTTTATAGCTGTACAGTGGTGCACAGTATAGAGTATTGTGTACAGTGATACATAGCATAGAATATGGTGTGGAGATGTATAGTGGTACATAGTATAGAATGTGGTGTAGAGCTGTATAGTGGTACATAGTATAGAATATGTTGTGTAGAGGGACATAGTATATAATGTGTTGTAGAGCTGTATAGTGGTACATAGTATAGAATATGGTGTATAGTTGTACATAGTATAGAATATGGTTTATAGAGAAACATAGTATGGAATGTGGTGTAGAGATGTATAGTGGTACATAGTATAGAATATGGTGTATTGTGGTACATTGTATAGAATATGGTGTATAGTGGTACATAGTATAGAATATGGTGTACAGAGGTACATAGTATAGAATATGGTGTATAGTGCTACATAGTATAGAATGTGTTGTATATTGGTACATAGTATAAAATATGGTGTTTAGCGGTATATAGTATAGAATATGATATATAGTGGTAAATAGTATAGAATATGGTGTATTGTGGTACATAGTATAGAAAATGGTGTATAGTGGTACACAGTATAGAATATGGTGTATAGAGGTACATAGTATAGAATATGGTGTATAGTGGTACATAGTATAGAATATGGTGTATAGTGCTTCATTGTATAGAATGTTCTGTGTAGTGGTACTTAGTAAAAATTATGGTGTATAGAGGTACATAGTATAGAATATGGGGTATAGTGGTACATAGTCTAGAATGCGGTGTATAGTGGTAAATAGAATATGGTGTATAGTGGTACATAGTATAGAATGTGGTGTAGAGCTGTATAGTGGTACATAGTATAGAATATGGTGTATAGTGGTGCATAGTATAGAATGTGGTGTAGAGCTGTTTAATGGTACATAGTATAGAATGTGGTGTATAGTGGTACATAGTATAGAATGTGATTTAGAGCTGTATAATGGTACATAGTATAGAATATGGTGTATAGTGGTACATAGTCTAGAATGTGGTGTATAGTGGTACATAGTATAGAATATAGTGTACAGTGGTAAATAGTATAGAATGTGGTGTAGAGCTGTATAGTGGTACATAGTATATATTGTGGAGTAGAGCTGTATAATGGTACATATTATAGAATGTTGTGTATAGTGTTACATTTTATAGAATATGGTGTATAGCGGTACATAGTATAGAATGTGGTGTATAGTAGTATATAGTATAGAATATGGTGTAGAGCTGTATAGTGGTACATAGTATAGAATGTGGTATACAGCTGTATAGTGGTACATAGTATAGAATATGTTGTAGAGGTGAATATTGGTACATAGTATAGAATATGGTGTATAGTGGTATATAGTATAGAATATGGTGTAGAGCTATATAGTGGTTCATATTATAGAAAATGGTGTATAGTAGTACATAGTATAGAATATGGGGTGAGCTATATAGTTGTTTATAGTATAGAATATGGTTTATAGTGGTACATAGTTTAGAATATGGTGCATAGTGTTATATAGTATAGAATATGGTGTATAGGGGTACATAGTATAGAATATGGTGTATAGATGTACATAGTATAGAATATGGTATATAGTGGTACATAGTCTAGAATATGGTGTAGAGCTGTATAGTGGTACTTAGAATAGAATATGGTGTAGAGCTGTATAGTGGTAAATAGTATACAATAGCGTGTATAGTGGTATATAGTATAGAATATGGTGTATAGCTGTACAGTGGTGTATAGTATAGAGTATTTGTTAAGTGATACATAGCATAGAATACGGTGTAGAGATGTTAAGTGGTACGTAGTATAGAATATGGTGTATAGTGCTACATAGTATAGAATATGGTGTATAGTGGCATATAGTACAGAATGTGGTGTAGAGCTGTATAGTGGTACATAGTAGAGAATATGGTGTATAGTGGTACATAGTATAGAATATGGTGTATAGTGGTACATAGAATAGAATGTGGTGTAATTGGTACATAGTATAGAATATGGTGTATAGTGGTATATAATATAGAATATGATGTAGAGCTGTATTGTGGTACATAGTATAGAATATGGTGTATAGTGGTACATAGTATAGAATATGGTGTATAGCACATAGTATAGAATAAGGTGTATAGTGGTACATGGTAAAGAATATGGGGTAGAGCTGAATAGTGGTATATAGTATAGAATATGGTGTATAGTGGTACATAGTATAGAATATGGTGTATAGAGGTACATAGTATAGAATATGGTGTATAGAGGTACATAGTATAGAATATGGGGTATAGTGGTACATAGAATAGAATGCAGTGTATAGTGGTACATAGTGGTACATAGTTTAGAATGTGGTGTAGTTGTACATAGTATAGAATGTGGTGTATAGTGGTGTATGGTGTAGAGCTGTATAGTGGTACATAGTATAGAATGCGGTTTATAGTAGTACATAGTATAGAATACGGAGTAGAGCTGTATAGTAGTACATAGTATAGAATATGGTGTATAGAGGAACATTGTATAGAATGTGGTGTAGAGATGTATAGTGGTACATAGTATAGAATATGGTGTATTGTGGTACATTGTATAGAATGTGGTGTATAGTGGTACATAGTATAGAATATGGTGTATAGAGGTACATAGTATAGAATATGGTGTATAGTGCTACATAGAATAGAATGTGTTGTATAGTGGTACATAGTATAAAATATGGTAAATAGTGGTATATAGTATAGAATATGGTATATAGTGGTAAACAGTATAGGATATGGTGTATTGTGGTACATAGTATAGAATATGGTGTATAGTGGTACACAGTATAGAATATGGTGTATAGAGGTACATAGTATAGAATATGGTGTATAGTGGTACATAGTATAGAATATGGTGTATAGTGCTAAATAGTATAGAATGTGGTGTGTAGTGGTACATAGTCTAGAATGTGGTGTTTAGTGGTACATAGAATATGGTGTATAGTGGTACATAGTATAGAATGTGGTGTAGAGCTGTATAGTGGTACATAGTATAGAATATGGTGTATAGTGGTACATAGTATAGAATGTGGTGTAGAGCTGTATAGTGGTACATAGAATAGAATATGGTGTAGAGCTGTATAGTGGTGCATAGTATACAATAGGGTGTATAGTGGTATATAGTATAGAATATGGTGTATAGCTGTACAGTGGTGCACAGTATAGAGTATTGTGTACAGTGATACATAGCATAGAATATGGTGTAGAGATGTATAGTGGTACATAGTATAGAATGTGGTGTAGAGCTGTATAGTGGTACATAGTATAGAATATGGTGTGTAGAGGGACATAGTATAGAATGTGTTGTAGAGCTGTATAGTGGTACATAGTATAGAATATGGGGTGAGCTATAAAGTTTTTTATAGTATAGAATATGGTTTATAGTGGTACATAGTTTAGAATATGGTGTATAGTAGTATATAATATAGAATATGATGTAGAGCTGTATAGTGGTACATAGTATAGAATGTGGTGTATAGTGTTACATACTATAGAATATGGTGTATAGAGGTATTTAGTATAGAATGTGGTCTATAGTAGTATATAGTATAGAATGTGTTGTAGAGCTTTATAGTGGTACATAGCATAGAATATAGTGTAGAGGTTTATAGTGGTACATAGTATAGAATATGGTGTATAGTGGTAAATAGTATAGAATATGGTGTAGAGCTTTATAGTGGTACATAGTATAGAATATGGTGTATAGTGGTAAATAGTATAGAATAAGGTGTATAGTGGTACATGGTATACAATATGGGGTAGAGCTGTATAGTGGTATATAGTATAGAATATGGTGTATAGTGGTACATAGTATAGAATATGGTGTATAGAGGTACATAGTATAGAATATGGTGTACAGTGGTACATAGTATAGAATATGGTGTATACTTGGTACATAGTATATGGTGTATTGTGGTACATTGTATAGAATGTGGTGTAGAGCTGTATAGTGGTTCATAGTATAGAATATGGTGTATAGTGGTACATAGTATAGAATGTGATGAAGAGCTGTATAGTGGTACATAGTATAGAATATGTTGTATAGTGGTACATAGTATAGAATGTGGTGTAGAGCTGTATAATGGTATTTAGTATAAAATGTGGTATAGAGCTGTATAGTGGTATATAGTATAGAATGTGGTGTATAGTGATACCTAGTATAGAATAAGGTGTATAGTGGTATATAGTATAGAATGTTGTTTATAGTGGTACATAGTATAGAATCTGATGTATAGTATTATATAGTATAGAACAAGGTGTAGAGCTGAATATTGGTATATAGTATAACATATGGTGTAGAGCTGTATAGTGGTACATAGAATAGTATGTGGTGTATAGTAGTATATAGTATAGAATGTTGTACAGAGCTGTATAGTGGTACATGGCATAGAATATGGGGTAGAGCTGTTAAGTGGTATATAGTATAGAATATGGTGTAAAGTGGTACATTGTCTAGAATATGGTGTACAGAGGTACAAAGTATAGAATATGGTGTACAGTGGTACATAGTATAGAATGTGATGTAGAGCTGTATAGTGGTACATAGTATAGAATATGATGTATAGTGGTACATAGTATAGAATGTGGTGTAGAGCTGTATAATGGTACATAGTATTGAATTTGGTATAGAACTGTATAGTGGTACATAGTATAGAATATGGTGTATAGTCGTATATAGTATAGAATATGGTATAGAACTGTATAGTGGTATATAGTATAGAATATGGTGTATAGAGATACATAGTATAGAATATGGTGTAGAGCTGTATAGTGGTACATAGTATAGAATATGGTGTATAGTGGTATATAGAATAGAATATGGTGTATAGTGGTACACAATGTAGAATATGGTGTATAGTGGTACATAGCATAGAATGTGTTGTATAGTGGTACATAGTATAGAATATGGTGTATAGTGGTACATAGTTTAGAATATGGTGTATAGAGGTACATAGCATAGAATGTGGTGTATAGTGGTACATAGTATAGAACATGGTGTAGAGCTGTATAGTGGTACATAGTATAGAATATGGTGTTGAGCTGTATAGTGGTACATAGTATAGAATATGGTGTATAGTTTGTGGTACATAGCATAAAATATGGTGTAGAGCTGTATAGTGGTACATTGTATAGAATATGGTGCATAGTGATACATAATATAGAATATGGTGTATAGTGATACATAGTATAGAATATGGTGTATAGTGGTACATAATATAGAATATGGTGTATAGTGGTACGTAGTCTAGAATGTGGTGTATAGAGGTACATAGTATAGAATATGGTGTGCAGTGGTTCATAGTATAGAATGTGGTGTAGAGCTGTATAGTGGTATATAATATAGAATGAGGTGTATAGTGTTACATTTTATAGAATATGGTGTATAGTGGTACATAGTATAGAAAGTGGTGTATAGTGGTAAATAGTATAGAATATGGTGCAGAGCTGTATAGTGGTTCATAGTATAGAAAATGGTGTATTTTAGTACATAGTATAGAATATGGGTTGAGATATATAGTTGTTTATAGTATAGAATATGGTTTATAGTGGTACATAGTATAGAATATGGTGTATAGTGGTATAAAGTATAGAATATGGTGTACAGAGGTACATAGTATAAAATATGGTGTATAGATGTACATAGTATAAAATATGGTGTATAGTGGTACATAGTCTAGAATATGGTGTATAGTGGTACAAAATATAGAATGTGGTGTAGAGCTGTATAGTGGTACATAGTATACAACAGTGTGTATAGTGGTATATAGTATAGAATATAGTGTATAGCTGTACAGTGGTGCATAGTATAGAGTATTGTGTATAGTGATACATAGCATATAATATGGTGTAGAGATGTATAGTGGTACATATTATAGAATATGGTGTATAGTGGTATATAGTACAGAATGTGGTGTAGAGCTGTATAGTGGTACATAGTATAGAATATGGTGTATAGTGCTACATCGTATAGAATATGGTGTATAGTGGTACATAGTATATAATGTGGTGTAAAGTGGTACATAGTATAGAATATGGTGTATAGTGGTATATAATATAGAATATGATGTAGAGCTGTATTGTGGTACATAGTATAGAATATGGTGTTTAGTGGTACATAGTATAGAATATGGTGTAGAGATGTATAGTGGTACATAGTATAGAATAAGTTGTATAGTGGTACATGGTATAGAATATGAGGTAGAGCAGTATAGTGTTATATAGTATAGAATATGGTGTATAGTGGTACATAGTATAGAATATGGTGTATAGAGGTACATAGTAAAGAATATGGTGTATAGTGGTACATAGTATAGAATATGGTGTATAGTGGTACATAGTATATGGTGTATTGTGGTACATTGTATAGAATGTTGTGTAGAGCTGTATAGTTATTCATAGTATAGAATATGGTGTATAGTGGTACATAGTATAGAATATGGTGTATAGTGGTACATAGTATAGAATATAGTGTAGTGCTGTAGAGCGGTACATAGTATAGAATATGGTGTAGAGCTGTATTGTGCTACACAGCATAGAATATGGTGTATAGTGGTACATATTATAGAATATGGTGTATAGAGGTACATAGTATAGAATATGGTGTGTATAGTGGTTCATAGTATAGAATACGGTGTATAGTGGTACATAGAATAGAATATGGTGTATTGTGATACATAGTATAGAATATGGTGTACAGTGGTACATGGTATAGAATATGGTGTATAGAGATACAAAGTATAGAATATGGTGTATAGTGGAATATAGTATAGAATGTGGTTTATAGTGGTACATAGTATAGAATTTGGTGTAGAGATGTATAGTGGTACATATTATAGAATATGGTGTATTGTGGTACATTGTATAGAATATGGTGTATAGTGGTACATAGTATAGAATATGGTGTATAGAGGTACATAGTATAGAATAAGGTGTATAGTGCTACATAGTATAGAATGTGTTGTATAGTGGTACATAGAATAAAATATGGTGTATAGCGGTATATAGTATTAAATATGGTATATAGTGGTAAATAGTATAGAATATGGTGTATTGTGGTACATAGTATAGAATATGGTGTATAGTGGTACACAGTATAGAATATGGTGTATAGAGGTACATAGTATAGAATATGGTGTATAGTGGTACATAGTATAGAATGTGGTGTATAGTGGTATATAGTATAAATTATGGTGTATTGAGGTACATAGTATAGAATATGGTGTATAGTGGTACAAAGTATAGAATGTGGTGTAGAGCTGTATAGTGGTACATAGTATAGAATATGGTGTATAGTGGTACGTAGTCTAGAATGTGGTGTATAGAGGTACATAGTATAGAATATGGTGTGCAGTGGTACATAGTATAGAATGTGGTGTAGAGCTGTCTAGTGGTATATAATATGGAATGAGGTGTATAGTGTTACATTTTATAGAATATGGTGTATAGTGGTACATAGTATTGAATGTGGTGTATAGTAGTATATAGTATAGAATATGGTGTAGAGCTGTATAGTGGTACATAGTGTAGAATGTGGTATACAGCTGTATAGTGGTACATAGTATAGAATATGGTGTAGAGGTGAATAGTGGTACATAGTTTAGAATATGGTATATAGTGGTATATAGTATAGAATATGGTGTAGAGCTGTATAGTGGTTCATAGTATAGAAAATGGTGTATAGTAGTACATAGTATAGAATATGGGGTGAGATATATAGTTGTTTATAGTATAGAATATGGTTTATAGTGGTACATAGTATAGAATATGGTGTATAGTGGTATAAAGTATAGAATATGGTGTATAGAGGTACGTAGTATAGAATATGGTGTATAGATGTACATAGTATAAAATATGGTGTATAGTGGTACATAGTCTAGAATATGGTGTATAGTGGTACAAAATATAGAATGTCGTGTAGAGCTGTATAGTGGTACATAGTATAGAATATGGTGTAGAGCTGTATAGTGGTACATAGTATACAACAGTGTGTACAGTGGTATATAGTATAGAATATAGTGTATAGCTGTACAGTGGTGCATAGTATAGAGTATTGTGTATAGTGATACATAGCATATAATATGGTGTAGAGATGTATAGTGGTACATATTATAGAATATGGTGTATAGTGGTATATAGTACAGAATGTGGTGTAGAGCTGTATAGTGGTACATAGTATAGAATATGGTGTTTATTGCTACATAGTATAGAATATGGTGTATAGTGGTACATAGTGGTACATAGTATAGAATGTGGTGTAGTGGTACATAGTATAGAATGTGGTGTACAGAGGTATATGGTGTAGAGCTGTATAGTGGTACATAGTATAGAATGTGGTGTATAGCAGTACATAGTATTGAATACGGTGTAGAGCTGTATAGTGGTACATAGTATAGAATGTGGTGTAGAGCTGTATAGTGGTACATAGTATAAAATATGGTGTATAGTGGTACATAGTATAGAATATGGTGTATAGTAGT
Source organism: Taudactylus pleione (assembly GCA_031769625.1). Taxonomy (NCBI): domain Eukaryota; kingdom Metazoa; phylum Chordata; class Amphibia; order Anura; family Myobatrachidae; genus Taudactylus; species Taudactylus pleione. The sequence continues at coordinate 336,199 of JAUIMM010002364.1, forward strand.
ACATAGTATAGAATATGGTGTAGAGCTGTATAGTGGTACATAGTATAGAATATGGTGTAGTGTTGTATAGTGATACATAGTATAGAAAATAGTGTAGAGCTGTATTGTGGTACATAGTATAGAATATGGTGTATAGCGGTACATAGTAAAGAAAATGGTGTATAGAGGTACATAGTATGGAATACGGTGTATAGTTGTACATAGTATAGAATATGGTGTATTGTGGTACATTGTATAGAATATGGTATATAGAGGTACAAAGTATAGAATATGGTGTATAGTGGTACATAGTATAGAATGTGATGTATAGTGGTACATAGTATAGAATTTGGTG